>CM039509.1:1174481-1476981 GCA_022432975.1 Begonia masoniana
TATGCTATGTTATGCACAAGACCTGACATTTGCTATGCAGTAGGGATAGTTAGCCGTTTTCAGTCTAATCCAGGATTAGATCACTGGATAGCAGTCAAGCACATTCTCAAGTATCTTAGGAGAACGAGAAATTATATGCTAGTATATTCTGGTAGGGATTTGATTCCTACAGGATATACGGATTCTGATTTTCAATCTGATATAGATGATCGAAAGTCGATATCTGGATCAGTATTTACTCTTGGTGGTGGAGCCGTCGTTTGGAGAAGTACCAAACAAGGAGGAGTTTCTGACTCGACTATGGAAGCCGAGTATATAGCTGCTTCGGAAGCAGCTAAAGAAGCTGTTTGGCTCCGCAAGTTCTTTAGTGATTTGGAAGTTGTTCCAGATATGAATAAACCACTCACACTTTATTGTGATAATAGTGGTGTAGTGGCGAATTCTAAAGAACTGAGAAGCCACAAAAGATCAAAGCATATAGAAAGAAAATATCATCTGATTAGAGAGATCGTGCAACGTGGAGACGTCGTCGTTTTGAAGATTCCAACCACTGAGAATCTTGCAGATCCCTTCACCAAGACATTGTCTGCAAAGAGTTTTGATAAACATCTTGAAAGACTATGGATTAGAGACATGTCTCATTTGCTTTAGGGCAAGTGGGAGATTGTTGGTAATAATGTGCCCAACAAGCAAATGTCATGAACATTTTTATTGCTGTAATTAATAAATAAATTTTATGATTAATTTTTATGTTTGCATTATTCGATATGCTTTATAAATTCAAATAAAATCCTTGATTATTTGTGCAATTTTAAATTTACATATATGTTGATATATGTGGGATTAAATTTAAAAAGAAATAATCACAATAGTCCATGACTTATATTTGAAGTATAGGATCTTCAAATTAATAAAGTCATAAATACAGTTCACTTCGTTGAGAACGTATAGTCAAATCCCGACTATATATGTAGTGACATAAAGTGATTGTATTTTATATAATATGATTATATAGGACTGGACCAGATGAAATTATATTGTTCTTATAATATCCGTTAAATGAAGAACAATTAATTTTATCATAATGATGGTCATATATATATGATCTTAATTCATTGTATTTAGTAGACTCCTATTTCATTTTAATTTATTCTTTGATTTACTCGATACAGTTTTGTATGAGTTGCATTACATAAATCTTGTATTTTGGGAATAAATTAAATGAGTAGCTGGGAATGCTAACATTGATACAATGAAATCCATAATACAAGATTCCCTTGTTTGTTAGTTCAGGGATTGAATAATTAGCGCGCAAATTCATAAATGTTATGAATTAATTATTCAATCAAGAACTAATGGTAGTCAAGGATAAAGATGTAATATGAGAGGTTAACGGATTTTATACCTAGCTCTATTACGAATCTTAATGGAGGATTAATACATATGTAATGACTATATCAATGGACATTACTTTGAGTAAATATACTTTATAGTTGTAAGAGTGCAACTCTAGGTATTTAGTGGAATTACTCTAGAGTTAATAATTGTGTTATTTAATATAAAGAGTTTATATTAATTAACAAATATTATTGGAGCTTAGAACTATAGGTCCATCGGTCCCTCTGTTATCTTATATCACTATTTAATTTCCATGTTATAAGAATAAATATATAAATGATTAATAATGATTAATCATTTATAAACACTAAAATGAATATATTGTTATTCAAAATATATAAATAGTTTTTATATTTTGAATTCAAAATAAAATATCTCATTAGATGAGATATTTTTAAGGGATTTGAATTAGATTTGAATAATCTCATCAGATGAGATTTGAATTAGATTTAAAGAATCTCATCAGATGAGATTTGATCTTAAAATTTAAAGTGGTTATGTAACAAACTATCAAATCAGATTTTTGAAATTTGAATAAAAGTAGATCTGGAAAATCTGATTAAATTAGATTCGATCTACAATTGACTTATAGTTTGTTTGCTATTTAAAAGTAGATCTAAAGAATCTCATAAGATGAGATTATCTTGAAAAGTAGTTTTCATAAATATATTCTAAAAACTGTTTTTAGATTATATGATTAATTGATAAATTGATTTATTAGATAAATCAACTTCTAATCAAATTAGATTTGATTAAATAAGATTTATTTTTAAAAAATTAGTTTTTATTAAAATAAATCTAAAAATTAATTTTAAAATAGATCTATAAAAATTGTCAAATGTGATTTGACAGGAAGAACGGTGAACGACCGAGAAACAAATCCCTAGAGAGAAAAGGTGTGACCTTTCCGTATTCGGTTTTAGAAAACCGTTTTCTAAGATCGAAAAGAGACGTCTCATGTGTTGAGAACACGTCTCTCCACAAATATAAGAGTGTGTTATTTTTGTAAGAGAGACGCCCACACGTCAGGAGATTTAAGTGTAAAGATCTTCAGAGAAGACTCGACGGTATCAAAGTCTTCGGGAAAAACACCTGATTCTGAGTTAAAGCTGTTAAGATCAGACGGGAGTACCTGAGTAAAAGCGTTGCTCCAAAAAGGTATTTTCTTTTATTATTTCCCAATCTAAATTCTAATAATTTTTCCCAATGTAAATTGTTTACATTTTGAAAAATTACATATTTCTCAAAAATAATTTCTTTTAGACTAACGATCCAATTTATGGTTTTTTTGATGATTTTAAAATAGTTTTAAAGTCACAGGGTAACGCATGTCACTATTATTATGAATAATAGTGAATTCCGCCATGCGTAGGAACTTCGAAAACCAACAAAAAACTGGCTGAATTCATAAATCAAACCAAATCAATGATTTTTTGATGCAACTATGAACGACTCTCATTCGGCGTTAGGGACAAAATAACGACCACAGTTGAATTATCATCTTTAGAAGATCAAAATTGACAAAACCAAACCAAATTAATCGATAAGACTGCAATTCTTATCTCAATTTCTCCCTTCAAATTGTTCTACGCGGATTTCATTTTCGAGCCAAAACTAGTTAGATAGATTCAGTTCGAGCCCAAAGTGGACCAAACCTTAGCCAATCGCAGTCCCACCAATATATAATAATGTTTGCTTTTAACACTAGTAAACAAAGTGAAAGGCATAAAAAAGTAAAGATTTCTAAGAGTCTAAAACCATTTAGAACATTAGAAAGCAATTTATGTTCAGTAATTCACTACTTCTAGAATGATAAATGCAGGATATACACTAATTCCATGTTCATCCCTTCATCAAAAAAGGTCCATATAGACTGTCCATAACTGCAAACTGCATGTTTTCCGATGGTCTCCAATGGCGTTTTCTTTGGTTTATAAACCAGTTGTTTATCTGTTTCTGGTCCAAACCCGTCGATTCCGCCAACAAAACTTTGTCAGCCTCCTGCAAACAAAAAAAATAACATTTCATCAACTAATTTCTCGTCACATCAAAACAAGAAAAAATAAAGTTAGGATGGATCATATCGGCACTCAAAGCATTAGTCCAAAAGTTTCATACAAAATAAGCTTCGAATAAAAATACCCTACTTCGAGTGACACAGAAAAAGTGTTGTTAAGATTGTTTCTTTGTAATTACTCTTAATCGAGCGCCAAAATTATGATAAATAATGAATTTTTACCGTGGGGTAAGGCCATTTGTAATGGACATTCCACCAATCCAGCAAGTTTTGCCTAGCTTCCTTTGGTAGTTTTCCTTTCTTTTTCTTCTTCGAAAACTCCTGCTTTAGGGTAGTGATATAACCACTGTATTTGCGTAAAAGTGTATCCTTAAGCTCACGATCTTCGTTCGTCGGAGGACACTCCAACTCCGTCTCTCCTGTGCTTAAATCTTCATCCGAAGAATTGGCAACTTCATCTGATGAAAGGTTCAAAGTTTATGGTCAATATAAAATCCTATAAATTACATGAACACACCTGTTCTTTTCATGAACCTAGCCGTAATCTAAATTCATTCACTAAGCAAACATTCAAGTGAAGATGGATCAATTTGAAACTAATACACCTTTCATGAAAATATTAGTGTAAGGGAAACGTTAAAGGAAAAAAATAAGAAATAACACTGAAATCTACGTGAAAAACTCTATACAAGAAAAAATCATGAATGGTACGAAGAATGGTTTATTTGGCAAATAATGAAAACCATGAAAATATTAAAATTACCTCGATAAATGAAAAAAAGAAAAGAATAGTAGGGAGATTTAAGTGATATCCTCCTACGAAAAATAACCGGGAATAGAAGAGAAAATATTCATCATGAAGAAAAAGAATTACCGGAGGTTTTTATATGCAAAAGATACTAAAAACCTAGAAGAAATTACAAAATAAATACAATCCATATTGTTAGACTGCACCCCCCTGCATCCCCTACCGTATTTGGACTAATTAGCCCGATTCTTCTTTTCCTACCGTAGATTCTTCAATTACGTTGCATAATAGATTTTTCGAAGTCATCAAACTTGAACAAAAAGTTACTTAGCAAATTTTACAAACTCTACTTACATGTTTAATTAAAGAAAGAACAAAAGTGAATCAAAGAGAAATATATTTTCCTAACACACCAGATACTCCAAAAAAAGAATCACGAACGGTAAATATTATAATTGTAACACCCGAAAAATTCATATCGCGATTATTAATTATATGCCCAATATTTTAGGATTTATCATTCATTTTAAGGATACAAATATTTTTTTTTAGAATTTAAAAAACAAATATATTGCGAGGTTAATTGGGTTATTAGATTTGAGGAGCAAACCAAAATAAACTAACTACTAGTTGGATTTTAATGGGAGGGCAATTTAAGAACATAAAGGTGGTAGAGATCCACTTAGAGGAAGTCACCTCAAAAGTTTCTTCAAGAAGCTAAATGTTTGGAAATTAGAAAAGGGGGAAAATGACTAACCCCATTTCATTTAACCCCTCTCCCCTCCCACGTACACATCTCCCCTCCCCTCATTTCTCTTCTCTCCCTCACGGTCCCCTTTTATCCCCTCCCTCTCTCGGCTGAACCATCCCTCCACGCCATTTCTTCTTCACGCCGCAGCTAAGCTCTCCTCCTCTCTCTTTTGTTTGATTTGGAAGATAAACCCTTGAACCTTCATCTCTTCTTTCTAGGGTTGTAAAGTGGAGAGAAACTCATGTTTCTCCTCGAGGGTTATCAAGGTTAGTTCGGTTTCCTTGGTTAGATTTTAATGTCTCCTGGTTTATTGGATATAGAAAATGCATCGATTGGTTTTTTTATTGGATTAATTGGTTGTTTTGGTTGATGATGGATGCACAAAAATGTTGGTTCTTTCGCTGGATTGTCTCCTCATTTGGATGCTTCATTAATTCATATAAACGTATTGATGAATTGGATTGGAAAATGATTGTGGATCGGTTGAGGTTGAAGGAAAAAAAAAAGGTTATGTAAAGAGCAGTCTGTTTTTGTGAAATTCAGCTGGGCTAATTGTTTTGGTTTGTTAAATAGATTCTACCATGAGAAACTAGACATCTTAATGGTTCTATAGGATTTCGAATCATCGAATTCGGACATATATATGATTTGTTATGAATTTTTGAAGTTAAGATAAAAACTGTAAAACGTAATATGGGCCGTTGGAAATTTTGTCATTTGTTGTGATTGGTTTTTGATGAATGGTTTATGTCATGTAAAAATAGACTTTATAAGGATTCCATAACCTTAGAATCATCAAATTTGGTTGAGAATTCAATTAGATATGATAATTTGAAGTTTGGGCAAAATCTTAATTTTTGAGAATTTGGCAAAACAAGGCAGTTTCGGATTTTACTATTTTTGCCCAATCTATTGATGTGTTTTTGGTAAATGGATTTCACAATGCTAAACTAGACTCATTAAGTGGAATTTTGGCTTTGGAATTACTGAATTCGGATAAACGGATCAAAAGTTGTGAAATTTCAAATTTGCCCAAAATAATAGGCCAATTTCGGGTTTGAGTTAGAATTCGAGTTGTTGAGTTAGAATTGGTTGAAATGTGGTTTATATGAAGTGTTTGAATTAAATTGTGCATAATGTAACTCATGTTTGGATAATTATGGTTATTGGGCCGTATTAAATATTGTGTAGTGGTTAGTTGATTGACTTGGAGTTGTTATGAGTCTATAATATGAATGGTTGAATTGTTAGTAATTTTGGGAATTATGGATAATGCACGAAAGTGGGGAGGTCATGCCCGAATTTTTAGTGGTTGTGCCTCTTAAAGGTTGTTACTTGAATTATTGATAGCTTTTGGGATTAAGGACATTTGAATGAAGCTGAATGGTTTTGTAAAGTTGGGTTTGGTATTGGGAATAAATGAATTGGTATGTTTTATGTTAATGTATCCTGCTTAGATGTTTGGATTGATTGGAAACTTATGTATGTCTTCCTTTAGATTGATTTTTGATTTGGTTATGTTATGCTAATGTAATTGGTTTAATGGTCAAGGAAAGTGAAATGATGAATGTTAATGATAATGTTTATGTTAATAGGTCATCCGGTTGCAAGGTTAAATGAACAAGTCGAATAAATTGCTAAGGACGCCAGGTAAGTTTATATTGCATGTGTTTGGCCCTTAAGGCCTACATCATAAAGGTACTAGGATTTATACGCTTTATGGGGTATACTGATGGATAGTTAAGATTATAGAATATGTTTTAGGTTAAGTGTTATTGTATTACTGAATTGTCTTCTTGATGAATTGTCTATGTCTACGCTTCGAGGACGTGTCTATTGTTATGTTATGTTTATGCATATTGTATGTTCATGCATCACGTTTTCAAGAAATCATGCAAATGTTTTATGCACATGTTTTATGTAAAAAAGATAAGTAAATGTTAAATGTAATGTACCGGTTAAGTTGTGAGACGGGAACTGACATATGTTCTTGTCCTTCTCTGGGACTCATGTAAAACCGTCCTCGCCAAGGACAATATGTCTTTTATCCTTCTCTGGAACCCGACAAAATACTAACCGATGTTACGTCATGTATGTTAGCCTACTCCCCTATACGCCTCCTTAACCAATATGTCCACTTGAACCTAAATGTAAAGTATGTACATGTTTTGAAAAGTATCATGCATAGCACGAGCATTTTACGTTTATGTATGACCTTACTGAGCGTTAGACTCATTAGTTAAACTTTATAATGTAGGTACGGATCGTACAGGTAAAGACTTTGACCCTCAGGTGGATCATTAGGTGCAGTTGAAGGGGTACTTCCACGGCAGTGACCCGGTGATTGTTAAGGCAATTTTGACTGTGGACGAGTATGTATGTCATAGTTTGAAAAATGTAAAATATACTAGGTTTTGAAAATGTTTTTAAAATATTTGTTGTGTTTGAAAGGTTTGAAGTATTTTTTTAAAGGTTATGGTTTAGTAGTCAAAATGTTTTGAAAGTAGGTTGTTAGGCTATGATAGTAGAATTTTAATGTGTATTTGGATGTAGTAGTTGAAGTATCGAAATGTGTAGAAATATGATGAAGTGTTAGAAGTTCAAAAAAAAAAATGGAAAATTGTACTGTAGCAGTATTGTAACAGCACTGTTTATTCAGCAAAAAAACCAAAGTAGCCGATCAATCGGCTATTTTACTGTAGCAGTACTGTTCATCTAAAAAGAAAAAAAAAATCGCCTTTTTGCTTCAACGTTTCAATTTTAGTTTTAAACGAAGAGTTTCCACGAAAGACCAAGTCTTCCGCTGTGAGATTTTAATATTTTAAATAGAATAGTTTTAAAGTAAAAGAAAAATTTAAATTTTACGTCAAAAACGTGTTAAGCAATTGAAAAATCATATCAAGTCCTATGACGACGTACGGGTCGTTACAATAATTTATAGTAAAGATACATTATTATCATATATGTGACACCAAATACTATTTGCACAGGTTATTTAATATAAATACTGTCAAATCAACCATCAAACCTATCATTAATTACTGAGAAAACGCGTAAATGGTAACTTAAAATTTAGCAATAAAGCATTAGACCCCACCATTATTCATAATATTTTTCTTTAACTTCACTTATAACTTGGTAAGAGGAAACAGAGTAGAGCATAAAATCAAATAAAACAATAGATCTGCAACGAAGAGTTTGGAAGTAAGATAGGACGAAGAAAACAGTTAAAAGTTGATGGAGCTTGCGAAAAGGGTAACAATGGCGACCTAATCCCTCTGCAATATATACAGTTAAAAAGGGTCTATTAAAGCAGATTTAGCAGGCTTCCCTGCATTCATGGATGCGATGTAACACCAAAGATGGACATCACGAGGAAGGAAAAGGAAGGACCCATCAAAACTACTTGCTTTTTAAATCTTTTTAAGAACCAAGAAAAAAAAAAGCCAGTTTCTCTGCAGAAAAAGCACGAAGATTCTGACAGAAAGATGCATTTAAGATACCAAGCTTCGTTGTGTCGAATCTCAGTGAGTAAGAATCATCACTCTCTCTTTCTCTCTCTACTGTTCTCAGTAGAGAGAGAGAGAGAGAGAGAGAGGGTAACCCGTAAGGCACGCACTCACCCACCATTGTTGAAGCTGTTTCTGTTCAACTTCCAATGCCCACTAAGATATCTTTTCTGAGAGAATTCAAAGGGCTACCCACAAACCCTAGCTACCTTTAAACCCCATAGCTTCCACTGTAATGGCAAAGAAATCCAGTAAAGGAATATATGTACGACTGATAGCACTGCTAACAGACAGAATCACTCGTTCTAAGTTCTCCAATAAATACCTGGTTTTTCATAAGTTCTGGTTTATACTACTTAATTAATAATAATTTCTCGTGAACAATACGACACAAACTAGCCAGAAAAACAGTTCTTCTA
The DNA here is from genome assembly GCA_022432975.1 of Begonia masoniana. Lineage (NCBI taxonomy): Eukaryota > Viridiplantae > Streptophyta > Magnoliopsida > Cucurbitales > Begoniaceae > Begonia > Begonia masoniana. The sequence goes on from CM039509.1 coordinate 1,183,324, forward strand.
GTAGTCCCATGAAACATATCTCGTGCATTTGCAGTACTACAAATGGCCACCCACAATCTCAATCCTGGATCAACCGGTTTATCATAGAATATACAATCTTATTCATATCAAAACCAAAACACAGTGCAACCTCCAATTAAAAAATTCATATAAAGGGAATATACCGAGGAATGTCAAAGAAGCGACAAAATGAGTCGAGAACAGAAAAATGGAAAAAATATCACACTATGCATGAGCCCTGATCAACAGTATAAGGAACTTAGACAATTTACAAAAGCAAGAGATTAAATTAAAACAAAGGGCTTGTATGCTGAGGGAATGACATTAAAATTAAGTTCAAACTACGATAAACTGAAAGAAGAAAACGAGAATAAATTAAGACTCGATAACGCGCTAATTTAACCCCGATATTCGGAGATCTAAACCAAGAAAATGCATATCAAAGGATCGTGCATTAAGCCGCCTCGATAGAACTCCTAGTCGGGCACTGAAGTTGGCATTAATTCATGGTTATTTGAGACTTACCTAGTCGGCATCTACAATTTCCAGCTAATTTGGCCGAAACATCTCGACTACTATACATACCTAGCACAACCGAACCAACACGAGCTCTAAAAATCAGCTGCTTACATTCCAGAAAACAATTCACATGTGATTTTCTTTACAGCATTGCAAAAACAAATGAAATTAGGCGACAGAACCTATCTGTATCGAGTATAAAAAGCTTATGGGATTCTAAAGCCTGTGAGTTCAACCATTATTTAATAACACATAACTCAAAAGTAAGTAATAGAGAATGGAACATTAAAATAGCAAAAGTAATGTCAAAAATATTTGTCCAACTAGTACCCACATGCAAACTCGAAACATAATTTTTCGGGAAATTAACTAATGTACTAAAATCAGCAGCAATAAACCTAGTCGTTTGTAAGATTCTAGAATCTTTTATCGATGATGAGCACAAAACTAGCATTCCACTTCAGTTCAAGTCCTTATTTTATTTCTCTCTTTAAAGTCACTAGACTTTAATCAATTTAATATAGAGGATCCATCCACAAAGCAAGTCGAAGGTCATCGATGAAACTCGTAAAAATTAACCAGTATAATGTTCTTCGCCCGAAGAATGTTCTCACAAGCTAAAATCCACTCAAAATTATCTCCTAGCCATAAATATAGACACGTTTTCCTACCTGCATACGATAGTGTTCTAACTCCTAGCCGGTCCAAAATCTTAACGAAATAAATAAAACCTTTGTCTGTGCTCCCTGAATTCTATCTATGGTCGCAATTGCTGTGGATATAAAAGACTTGGCAACTAATAAACTTAACTCACTAGCTCCAACCCATAAGTTAGAAATGGCATCTATCTCAATTTTAATTTTCTAAAATCTATATTGCCAACTAAAGCAGGTTTATCTGAGCACCAAATCCACATCATCGTCGCAAATACTATTGACATATATGAGCATTAATCAGCGTTAGTCCCCGACTTTGTACTAAGAAGTAACGAAAATGTTAAGATACTACTTTTCAAAATACTTAAGGAGACAAAAAAGTTGCAAAACATAACATGGATGAGAAAAACTAAACTTGAATAAAATTCATGAGATCGATCAAAGTACATTTACTCGTATACAGTAGTGCATTTCCCACAATTTAGTGGAAAAAAGCAAACTTCCCCATCCAAACATAAAGAACTGTCTACTACATTTCCACTGGCAGATTACCAGCAGAAACAGGAGAGAAATTTAAAAAAATAAAATTACAATTTTAAACATTTTAACCCTGAATATATTTTTTTCAATTATCTGTGGCGAAGGCTGTTAGTTGGTGCGGCAATTTTAAACTATGTACTTGTTAACCCTAATTTAATGCAAGTGGGAATGTTCCTGAAGATGCAGATTTTGTTCAGAGTTCAGAAAAGAATTTGACCCGTTAAACTAATTTCTTACTTCTCCATGAGCCCACTACCAGGGTATTTAATATTAACACTATTAGGTACCAAAGTAAGAGGAGGGAGAGAGAGATAGAGAGAGAGAGGAGAGAGAGAGAGAGGGAGAGATCATTACTGCATAGGGTGAAGAGAAAAATCTACAGTGATGAATGAAATGAAGCAAAACGAGCCAGCCAAATGAGAGATAATAAACTAGATCTAAGTAAAAAAACTGAAATGTGCAGAAAACAACGAACAAAAGAACGAGAGGAGAGAGAGAGAGACCAGTAACGTAGCTTCTGGAGGCGCCATTGCAAAGGGTATTGAGCTGCGTTTCAATTTTGTTCAGAAAAGAGGATGCTTCCTCAAAAGGCCGGGAGAGATCTGATTTATACTTAACCAGTACACTGCAATACTTGTCCTTTTGGCAAACAAAGAAGAAAAAAAAAACCAAAATAATTATCCTCAGTGTAAGGGTTTCTCTCTGTATATTTATCAAGAACGAGAGAGAGAGAGAGAGAGAGACCATGAACTCGTCCAGTTCTGGATCATCACCGTAACAACTTGACATGGCGGTGGTTCCTAGTCGGATTTCGTCCAGCAGGTACGCTATCTCCGGCGGCGCACCCACCTGTAAACATTACAAGTACAAATTTATTTTAAGATACCGATGTCTAGATGACTTAGAATCACACTTCACGTGCGTGAAATGGATAGGAAAAATGATTAAAAAAGGAGCCGAAAAATTCAGACGCCGTCGAACTGAAGAGAGGCGGGAGAAAAAAGTCAAATCAGTGTATTTTTGCGATCGAAGATTTAAATGAGAATGATTTAGAAATACTGTTCAAACATTTCCTGTATTTTTTCTCCACCAGGAGTTAGGTCGAGGTTCGGTAAAAATGGCAAGGCGATGAATTTGATACCTTCTGGCAATCGATATAAGCGTCGAGAAGCTTAGGGTAAAGAGGATGGGAAGCAATTTTCGTTCTAACTTCATCGGTGATCATCTGCTCTTCAACGGGAGCTGCTCTTTGTATCTCCGCCGCAACAGAACCAGCGTCTGACTCCGCCGAAGGCAACAAGTGCGGCGACCCAAAATCCGGAAGATCCAAATAATCCGAGTAAGAAAGTTGATGATTGACAGGAAATAGAATGTTCTCCGGCGGTGCAATACGAGACTGAACGGAGTAATCATCATGTGAATGGATTGCGTAGAGATCATCCATAATTTAACTTTCCGAGAAAGTTTAGGACGTAGTGAGAGAAACACCGAACAATAACCCTACCTTGGTCTTTAATGGCGAAAGTACTGGTTAGGGAAGAAGATGACGGAGAAGAGAGAGAGAGTGACAGTGACTGTGAGTGAGACAGTGGAGTGAAAGTGGTCTTCGGGAAACGTAGGTTTAGCGTACAAACAAGGAGAAGCTGAGCGCTTCGCTGCTTTTCACGCTGTGGCCGATGTTTACATTCACGCTCTTTCAAAACGCGCTATAATCACGCTCCGTCGTCAATCGTCCAAACCCACCGGCGCTGGTGGCTGGTGCACCCTACGAATAGCTCGAATATAAGAGACCATAGAACGAATAATATTTTTGAATATTTTAGATTTCAATTTTTCATTAATTAGTAAATTAATCTTTGTCGTGTTTTATTGTAAAATAATTAATTTAAGAAATTATATTAACTTTAAAGGTTAAACATTGTTCTAATTTGATCATCATAATTAACTTTCTCAATTAATTTCTTATAATTATTGTAAAAATCGGCATTTTTAAAATTTGGTCGGATATAAAGTTTGGGTAAAATTATTAAATTCATAAAATAGTAGGGTAAATTTGTAAATAAAAAAAAGTGTTAATTTATTGTAATACAGTTTGAAAACCCTACTATCTTCTTCATTTGGCCGTCAACACCAAGGAGAGGGAGAAAGTAGATTTTTTTTACGAGTAAGTTGTTGCGTCTTGAGGCATGGATATCGTTCGTGAGGCTTCGTCCACCATCTTTCGTTAAGAGACTTCAAGATTTGACAAGTTTTCTTCCTCGTTTTCAAGTTTGAAGTTTAGGTTGGGGATGGATTTCAGCAATTGAGCTCAATTTTATTTGATTATTCTGTGTATATTAGTTTATTAAGATTGTGTGTAGGTGTTATCGTCGTTTGGAGACAAGAATCGGCAAGTGGAAGCGATTTTCATGACTTCCCGTCATTGGAAATCGCCCAAGTGTTGACCACTGTGGATAGTCGGTCGACACTTCAAACCTTGCGCTGGAAACATAGTAGTAAATGTCAATCGTTAAAGGGATGTGTCGACTGCACACCTTCTATTTTGTGAAAGGTGTCAACACTTAAGAAGAAAGTATCGACCGTCAGTTCATTTCGACTTGGAACCCGAGAGTTTAGAGTGTTGACACTTCAGATTAAGTGTCGTACAAGCTAGTGTCGACACTTGTGGATGAAGTATTGACCGCTAGTTCATTTTGTGTTAGAATCTAAGAGCTTCAAAGTGTTAACCTATATGATGAAGTGTCGACCGCGGTCAGACCCGATTGTTCTAAGTTTCAACCGATTCCCTTAAGGTGTCAACCACATTGTTTTTAATTAAAGAAAATTTTGTCGCTAAAGTTCACAGGCGTTTGTAGTTGAAAGTTTAAGATCAGTTATGCGATGTCACACAAGGATCCTTGTGTGACACCGATTTTTAATGCAATGATGGACAATATAAAAATGTGAAAATAAATTACACAGGAGGTTGGTAACGCAGTTCGGCAACCAGCCTACGTCTGCGGGGCCACACCTAGATATAAAAACATTTCTTTGAGTTCACAAAGTTACAAGATATTCAGACTTATACAAATAAAGACGTCATCTTATCTTTGTCGCCGCCTCTAGCTAACTTCCCCAAGGAAACTGTTTTTGCGAGATTCTCTAGACTTTAGAACGACCTCTCCCGAGATCTAGATAACAACAAGATCCCCTCGTTGTTGATTCCTCCCGGAACCCGTGTTATGGCAAGATCTCCTCGCCCACGATCAAAGTGACAAGCTCCCCTTGTCTAAAAACAGAACTCCTCCCGAGTTCGGATGCAGCCTCCTCCCGAGACTGAACTTCAATGAAGAACAAAAAATATTGTCTCCTGGGACACCACTTGGAACACTAGATCGTAGTCTTCGGATGCAATAATCAACACACTCAATAAATCAATGAAATCCACATAATAGGTAGAGTGTGTAAAATAATCACAAACCCATACGCAGAAACGTAGGGAGTGAAAGAAAAGTGACGGCTTGTAGCGCCCCGAGTTCTCTGAACCCGGTTCGTCACACAAAACCCGAACACGAACTAAAAACTTCATTCATAATTTAAAATTTTGCAGCGGAATTAATTTAAATAACTTAGAGTTAAACCAAAACCATAAAGTGTTTGGATAATCGGATAAAATGTCCGAGATAAATCGACCAAAAGAAATAAAGGTTTAAATCACAAAATACTATTAAAACTCTAAAGACAACCACTTCTGCCGGTGGAAAATCAACGGAAGAAGTAGACACAGCAAGTATAAGACTCCTGCCGATGACGTGGAACTGAAAGACATTTCTCGGCGGGCTGCACTTACCGATGACATCAACACAACTTCATCTGCCGATGACGTCAACACAATTTCATCTGCCGATGACGTCAGCACAACTTCATCTGCCGATGAAGTCAACACAACTTCATCTGCCGATGAAGTCAACATGACTGCACATACAACTTCAACTGCCGGTGAAGTCAACATGACCTCATCTGCCGATAAAGGTCATCCAACTTCTGCCGATGATAGAACCAACGCAAGGGACAGAAACAGGCTTCTGCCGATGACGTCATCCAAAACGACAGGACTAAACATCTACCGATAGAATTACTTCTATCAATAGCGAAATGACAAAAACATCTACCGATAGACATCTCCTTCCGGTAGGTTCAAACTACTCAACTTCTGCCGATAAAATGCATCTACCGACAGATAACAAAACACACCCCATCCACCGATAGATTCAGGGCGACATTCTGGCTACTCCTAATTATACAATACAACTCCATTTATGAAAAGAGTCTATTTGCCTTACTGAAATCACTCAGAAAAGGATTCAAACCCATGTATTACTTAAAATCCAACAAGTGCAATTCTTCAAACCTCAGCGGAATGCCATTATCAGATAGTAAAACTCAATTTGATCAAAACACTGAAATCACTACTGTTATGAAAACTCGATCCATCTAAAAAAGCAATGATAATAAAACCTTCACTCCAACAGACATCAATTAAACTGCCCCATCAGCTGCCAGAACATTGTGTGGATGCACTCCTCCAACCCAACTAGCCCTCTGTGAACTCAGTAAACACACCTGCTAAAGCTTCTTCACCTACATCACAAAACTCATCTATTAGCCTAATGCTAAGCAAGTAAAGCAATAATGAAATGAAATACTGAAATATAAATTCCTAAACATGCAGTTTCTACTTTTCTCATCTCAGTTGCATATTCATCGTTTCTGTACAGATCCCCCTGTGAAATTGGGAGTTGGATCATTTCTCCCAAAGTATAAATATCCACTGGCTCGTTAAGGGTTGGATTAATTCCCCTAACAGCAAATCTAATACTCATAACTGTTCAGATCCCCCTGTAGGATTGGGAAGTGGATCACTTTCCCCAAAACCTCAATCCACTGGCTCATTAAGGGTTGGATTAATTCCCTTAATAGCAAATCTGCTTCTCGTACTGTTTCAATCTGTTCATTCCTTGCCGATTCAAAACATGTAAATTCATTTTCGTACATTTCAAAATATGATGCATGACAACTGGAAATAAACACACAACATACATAAATCCTACTGTTTTGTGATGTAGGCCCGAAGGCACAAACAAGCTCTACTTACCTGGTCTCCTGGAAATCGCTCGGTTTCAACTACTTGAAAGCCCTGTTCACCTAGTGTCATAAACAGAACACTAATCAGAACTTCACTAAATCTCATCCCACACCATTCACAAATCTAAGGAGCTAGCTTAGAACTTCGGGCCATCGCACATTCTTGGTTCAGCACTAAACTCGAACTCAGCTCACTCACAGCATTCACCAAGTTACACACGCAATGCACTCCCGCTATCTACTTACTATAATATCGAGAAGATGAATGGAAAACTTACCTAGGTCGAAGGTGAATCGCGCGAGGAAGATCGCCTAGAGAGCTCGTCTGCCTGAGCTGAAACCCGAAGAGGAAATGGTATGAAATGGTGGCGGCTACAGTGCATTAAACCCAACCCTCTTCCCTTAAATACGTTATCCACTCTTTGAAAATTGTAATTTACTCTAGTGCCCTTGCCAAGTTATTTAATAACCCTACTTAATTTATTGAGTAATCAAGTGTATCTTATTAATAATAAAAGAGCTGGTTCGATAGAACCGGGTGCTACACGGCTTGGAAAAACGAAGAAATCTTCTCTCGTGTAAATCAAAATCCGTCCGCTGAAAAACAATCACCGACGACTCACAGTAGGCGTGAATGAAAGGATTAACAATTGCAGAACACACGCAAACGTCGGTGTAGAATAAATTTGCCCCAAAGAATAAAGACTTTTAGCTCTCAAGAATAATGGCTTCAGCTCTTCAACTGTGTAGAGAGAATGCATAATATACTGTGCGTCAAATATTTTTTCCAAACAGATCACACAGAATAAGGGAAACTGAATCCCATGAAAATCGGATCTGTGACACCTGTGCGACATTTATGGAAAGCCTATGCAAACAGATCTGAAACGAATCCCAAAATATCAGGAATAATTCCTAACAGTGTTGTGATCTCGTATCAAGCTTAACAACATAAAATACAGATCAACTTCCAAAATATTATTTCCATCTTAAAATCAACTTTCCAAATATTTAGGAATAAATCTTTCAGTAGCTTTCACAGAAACGAAAGCTTAAATATCATTGGTAACTCTCATATCTTCGATTTAATTCAGTTACCAAATTAGATTAACCGCCGCAAGGAATAAGGAAACCAAATCTTAACTAATTCGGTTGAGTGACATCACGTGTGACACTTTAGGAAAGTATCTCCAACAACTTGGATATTTGTCCAAAAAATTAGGAAAGCATCCCATTATTCATGTGATCTTAAAGCCTAACAGATTTTACCAAATCGACAGCAAATTGGCTTTCCAAATAAAAGTTTTCCAAAAAGCAAGTGCCTTTAGCTTTTTCAATAACTTTCCAAATATTCTTGTTTTCTTATTTTTCTCTTTCACAGAATCTTCATGATTGCTCATATAATACCATCCAATAATCTGGATAAGCTATTTATTGATCTCTAAGAAATAAATCATCAATTTGAAAAATCATGCAATAAAATATTATTTTCATAATATATTGCCAAAAAATCAAATGCCAACACATATGTAAATCTTTGCATTTACAGTAGTGTTAAAAACTGAGTTCCTATTCCCAGTTTATAACTCATCATAGTGTCTTCCCTAAATGTTGAGTTGGGTAATCTTAACATTAGTTTTGTTTTAGGCTCAAACGACTTTGAGGTAGTTGTTGAGGTTGTGCCTCCAGTTGGAAAAAGAAGCGATCGACGTAAAGGTAGAAGATTTATATTATTTGCACTGCATTGTATGATTTTTATGAAAATTCTATTTTGGTGACCTATCACCCATGAAAATCTGATTAAGCTTGGTCGCCAGCACGTCAGTCTTTTAAGTTCATATATGCATGATTTACACGTTTTCAATTGATGCATAGTTTTATTATTGTTGTGATAAATGATAGATCATCGTGATACTTTGGATGGTCTCGATGTCAAAGTATCAAGAGGACATTTTAGTATATTTTCTGTTGCGTGAATGTTGTTGTTATGTTTGCACGTTACGAAATGGGTAATAGGGCGGTGATGACGTGCTCCTTAGATTTCGAATCCCTAAACTTGATCAGGGTATTATTATTTGTTTATTATTGTTTATACGAGTTGCTTCATAGATGATTATTGTTCATCAACAACCCGGGTAACGAGGCTGGATCTTTGGATCGCATGTTGGTTATTCTTCTTTATGACTCATGAGATGCTGTTAGACTTCAGTTGCCGTCTTTTCTGTGTTTATGCGTCGAAAGGGTCATTGACTGACTTTTCTTTTTTTGTGTTTATGTGCCGAGTAAGATGATTGGGTTCTCTCCGAGAATCGGGTCGCCCAACCTAGCGATCTATTAGACCCACCTCTGAGTCATGACAATTTTAATTTCATTTTTAAATGTTTTTCGAATGCAATTTTCATCAATATATTTGAAGTTAAATATTGCATTTTTCGTTTTCTATGTCAATGTATATATCCAACAAAAACATTATATTTGACTAATTATATCGAGTTGATCACTCGTAAAGGTATGATGGACAACTAATAAGAGTTAAGTATATCAATTATAATTTTCTTTATAAAAAATAATATATTATGTTAATATGTACGTGTTGACGTGAATAAAAATAATAGCGTATGATCGCAGTAGTAAATTTATTGACGAAAATTGCCTAAATAAGCATTGAAAAATGAAACTTAAACTATAAAGATTTAATAGAAGAAAATAGAATAGTTTATGAAACAGCAGAATTGTTCGTGGTGAATCAACTAAACTCAATAATAATATAATTTTATGTTAATATTTAATTTAAACAGTGCAAGAGCATGTCACGTGTCAAACAGTTTAAGAAATAAAATTAAAAATGATACAGTAGAGCAAGTGATAAAATTATATGGTGATAAATAAATAAATAAATTTTTAATGAAAAATGATTAAGTGCAAGAGCATGTCACCTTTAGAATTTTGTCACTGTGAATATTTTCGAATTGTATTCATAATTATATTTGTTTAGGTAGGACATTTGCCTCTATAAGTTATTATATTTAATTAGAATAAAATAATTTAAATTGATTTAGTTTCATTTAAATAAATTAAAAAGATTATTAATAGGAATTTTAATCAAGACTTTAATTACGTCTTCCAAAAGAATATTCTTGCTCGAAAGTTGGAGTTTTTGGGTTCTCTCTTCCTAGTTCTTGATGCTCCTTGCCACTTCCAATCAGTAAAGTCGGAGAATTTCTGCATCTCTCTCTTTTGTTTTTTCTGGGTAATCTTCCATTCTTCAATCTTAGTTTGCTGTGGAATTTTAGAAACACTACTTTTTATGATTCAATTGGGACAAATATTCTCACTTTCAACTATTGGCTACTGGATGTTTCAGATTTGTTCGACCCAATTCGTATCGTCTCGAAAGATTTAGTAGTTGTTTTTCTCTTCTGGGTACTCCATTCTTAACTTACTACTTTTTCTGGGAAAACTAGGAAGCAGTTCTGTAGAATTAATTGAGAGTAACTCCATCCCCATAACCTGTTCGAAGAAATTCCTGCATGGATGTTGCAGAGTGCATTCTCGATGGAAATGCCGACGCCGTCGAGTTTTGTTCGCATAGTTCTTTCCGCCACGTTCTTGCAGCGTCGACGTACACGCTACAAGAAGGTGATCAGCCGAGTAGAACCGGAAGCATATCGCTCTTTGACGTTAATGGGGAGATTGGAGGACTTAAATTGTTGCATCGAGTAGACACGGCGGGTATTTTTGACATCAAATGGAGTCCAACTGGATGTAATTTTGGTCCTCTTCTGGCGCAAGCGGATGCCGATGGTGATGTGAGAATTCATGCTCTCAAAAATTGTTCAGAGGAAGTAGAAGGTATGTTTAGGTGAAGCTTTTCAGTTTTATTCTCTTGTCTCTCATGAGTTTTTTGCGTGTAGTAGAGGAATGAAAATTTGTCTTTTTATCCTCTTTAACATCTAAGATGTTCAATAGCTAAAGTCATATCTAAGAAAGTTCAGCTATGGTGGATTTCTTCTTCTCCACCTCCATCACCACTAATTTCCAACATATTGGTTCCAGCTTTAATGCACGTTTTTCTCAATGTTACTAGTTATTGTTCACTGCTTTATAAGAATTCTCACTCTGTTAGTAGAACATAGCTTAGCTGATGTGGCTATCTATGATTGGACCAAGAATCCTATGATTCCGAATATCGATGATTGGAATTCGTATTTTAAGATTTTATCGAAATTATCCGTTCTCTGAAGCCATCCTAGAAGGTCACTCATTCAGTAAGTAGCTTTCTTAATCATATCATTAAAAATGTGATATATGAGTTTAAATTTAAATCACACATTTAGTGAACATACTAAAACTATTGACTGCTGTGATCTGACAGCAATTCTTTCAGAGGTATACATGGTTTCCATTGGGTTGTAGTTGATCGAATGCTTTTTCATTACTAACTGGCAGAGAGTACAAAATGTAAAACACTGATTCTTTGATGATATTCTGAAAATGTCCAGAAAACTGTTAGATTTATCTGTTTTCTTCAATAATTTGTTCTGGATTGGAACTGTTTCTCCGTTAAAATGACTGTAGTCTTCTTTAAATTCATGCTCTTTGTTCAGAATTGGAACGACATAGTACCTAGGAAGCACAGATATGGATACCTATACAGGATATGATAAGATACGGATATGCCAATACAAAAATTTTGAAGACAAACAGGATATAGATATGTCGGGATAGCCTTGTTTGTGTGTGTGTGCGCGCGCTCATGCAACACTCCCTATTCATATAATTTACTATTTAACATTTCATAAATAGATTTTATGCATAATACTTCTTCCAGTTTTATGTTTGTGCTTTTGCATCCGGTATGTATGATTAGATACTCCACCAAAAGTAGAGTATCCATGGTTTCTAGATGAAGACCATCCCTAAAACAACTTCTTTGCTTCCCTTTATTGAGTTTTTTCTTTGTTTTTAGGTGAAGGTGAATATTTGAAAGAGATAAGTGGTGAAAGAATAAACTCTTCCATGTGTCTTTGCCTGGATTGGAGTCCCTCAGCCGCAACCATTTCAGTGGGGCTTTCGAACGGTGCCATTTCAATACTTTCTCTGTCGGAATGTCGTCTTCAAGTACAACAAGAGTGGAAAGCTCACGATTTTGAGCTTTGGGCAACTTCTTTCGACACCCACCAACCTCATTTACTCTACACAGGCTCAGATGATTGCAAATTCACCGGTTGGGATGTAAGAGACAGTCCCTCAAAAATGGCATTTCAAAACTCAAAAGTCCACAAAATGGGCGTGTGTTGTATTGCCAAGAATCCCTTCGAACCATATGGCTTGTTTACAGGTAGCTATGATGAGAATCTAAGAGTGTGGGATATGAGATCAATGTCAAAGCCTATAAACGAGACTTCGGTTGGCTTAGGCGGGGGAGTTTGGAGAATTAAACCTCATCCCTTCATTCCAAACCTTGTTTTAGCAGCTTGTATGCACAATGGGTTTGCAATTGTAAAGTTTAACGAGGGTAAGGCAGAAGTGATTGAAACTTTCGATAAACACGACTCGCTTGCGTATGGTGCAGATTGGCAAAGAAGAGATTCTTCGGAAGAAGGTAAAATGAAGAATAATGCTATTGCTACTTGCTCATTTTACGACCGTCTCCTCCGTATATGGACGCCTAAAAGTGAAATTTCGGTATGACTAATATTTAGTTTACTCCTGAAATGATACAAGAATCTTGATTATTACTTTTATCTTTTGTCATATAACTTCTAATGGTAAGGGCAATCTGCCTTGTGTACTTGAGTCGTGAAACTTACGATAATATTTTCTGATAGTAGATTATCTGTCTCTGCACGTAGTTTTTTCTATCAGAGTTTTTCACGTAAATCTTTTCTACTTTTAACAAAAATAACTAGATATTGTTTAACTTCAGCTAATGCTCTTGGAGATTATTCTTACTCTTAATGGAAGGATTTAAGAATGCTGGTTTTCTTTTTTGCATTTTTTATTTTGTCATATTTTCTTTAGTACTTAATAGGAAACAGTCTACTCTTTGTTAGCAGCAAAATATGAGCTGCCATCTGCAATGCTGTCGCGTGATAGCTAACTAACGACGTTTTACTCATATATTTTGTTTCTTTTCTTCGATTGTTTGTTCGTGTAGCAGTATCTTGACAAGGGATAGTCTCGGATTTAATAATGTCTCATTCGATAGAAAATTAACAGGAGCAGTTGTTGAAAGTAGAGTGTAGATAGAGTACAAAAATAGCTATGATCATCTCTTTAGTGAGCAAAAATTAGAATAAGAATAATCCCATCTTCTTCAACTTGTATTTGTCCACGTCTTGGAAATCACCCTCCCCAAGAATCCTGCAAAGGGTTCAATTGCCCAACCAATCAAAATCTTCAAAGTTATAATATCGATCTCTTGGACGATATATTGACGAATATAACGCGTATTTTTCATTTGAGTTATATTTCGATTATCATACCTGTTCAAAATTACATGCACGATAGAGGCACTTGTGGTTGACGACGACGAGCTAATTGCTCCTTCACACGCAGCATAATAAGCTTCGAAGACTGATAACGATAATATTAATTAGTGACAAAAATGTGGTACCTGAATCACAATTCGAGGTCGAATTCCAACTTCCACACATGCACAATTGTCTAACTCCGTCGGTGCCATATCCGCACGTGCCACCAGTGGCCTCACATGCCTTGCAAAACTCGTCATTTTGCTGGACCGAGTACTTGACTCGGATTCCGTAGGACCACTCACTTGGTCCATCGACTCTTAACGGGGCAAGACTATAAGCACTAGCATAACCTTGACATTCAAGCTTACTGAGATTTATGGCCTTAATAGAGTCGAAACGGCAAAGCACAACACTCAGGCGGACCTGACCCGTACACTGACCCTGACATTCTAGTGGCCCAACACATCCCACGCAGGGCAACCATAATACTCCTCGCAGCTCATGCCCGAAACATTTCGACATGGGAGGTGTTTATTCGGAAATCCTTGAAAGAGCGGAGACTGAGTGGAACATCCTATCAACATAAACACATTCTCCGTCGACGGAGTCATGTACGGGGTTCTCCACTGGTCAATCACGAAGCCATTGCCCCTACCACCGAGCACAATTTCCTCGCATGTGGACATGTGAGGATCGTCTAATGTGATCGCATCATAACTATAATCTATGTCAAGTACCCGATAGGATCCAGAAGTAATGTGGAACATAAGAACATCATTGATGCAATACAAAAGATCTCGGAAACCCGGATGGCCACACCCAGACTGAAGTGAAAACGGGTAATCTATCGTTAAGTTTCCACAATACGAACGGCAGGACGTGCCACAAGCAGTCCAAATCGAGGAAACGAAGAATGCGAATACGAACAAGAGAGGGAGAGAAGGCAGGATGGTTTCAGCCATTGTTTCTAGAGAGTAGAAAGAGCAAATGTGGTAGAGATGATAGCTTTGAGGAGTGGGAAAAATTATACTTTGCTTGGATAGTTGATGTAATGTTTTTCACCTTTTCTTGGGTTGCACATCTCATGTGATGTTGAGTCATGTGACTCAATTTTCACCCTTTTTTTTCATAATTTTTAATTATTACTCCACTGACTTTAATAGATGCCTTCCTTATCAGACAAACAGCATTTCCAAGGTTAAAAAAAAAAGACTCATTTTTTATGGTTGAAGGTTCAAAAGACTGTAAACTGTATAATTCAAGAATCAATAAAGTTAAATGTTCTTCAATTTGATGGGAAAATTTTTTAGGTTCGTACAAAAGGGTATGATAATCAAATGAGCAAAACTGACTGGAAATCTCTATGCCTTTCTTCACAATCCTATGCTTCAGCTGAGCTCTACCTGCTGCTGCTGCTGTTGTTTCCAGACTCAGAATTACCAATTCCAGTTAATCAACAGCCAACATTTTCAGAATTACAATTTCATCCTCTTCTGTTCTCAATTTCTGTATAATTTTCAGTTTGGCTCGAAGGCGTGTACGACGATAGATTTTTTGGGTGTTGGTGGGGTGTCTTCGTCTACACGAGCTTCTCAACGTGCTTCCTTGACTGGAATTTATAAGAAAAATTCAATCCAATGCAAGATGACATCGTCGGTGACAATGAATGATTGATCAACTACTTTGAATACTTCATATTATACTCATTATCCCTTTCCGAATTTCTAAATTTGACACTGAATGGTTGGATTTGGATTTAGAGTAAATAGAAAACTTACCATCAACTGGTTTTTGAACAGCGGCGAGTTGTTGTCTCTTTGCGTCCCTTTTTGCAACCATAGCTGTAGAATTCAAATGAAATTAAGATAAGTTTGTGAATCCATGGCAACAAAAAGCTGCGAACAGAAGAAAACAGACATCAAAAAAACATTCAATGCAGCACGACGAAGAATCCAAACATAAATAACTTCTCTCTTCGTCGTGAATCTCCCTTTTTTAAGGATCGAGAAGAAAAATTTACGAATGGTGAGAGGATGAAAGAAAACTCTACAACCCACAAGTTACTAATAAGTACAACTAGTTTTCCCGTGCTTACCTCTGTGTCTCCTTTTCTTGTTAGCTCTCCTCTTCTTCCTCTCTGACCGATCAAGTTCTGCTTCTTCTTTGAAATCACCTTTTCCAGAAAAAACTTCCTCAGGAGCTAGCATGGCTGCATCTGAAACTGCGGTCGGAGCAATCTAATAACAAAGAGAGTTTTAAAAAATTCAGTTAATTAATAATTTTGCTCTAAACTAGAACCAGTCAGGAAAATATAACGTGACAGCACCTCTTCCATTGCCAAGGCAGGGATATTTGCTGGTACATACATGTCCTCAATGACCTTGGAAACACAAAATATCATGCATTCATTCATATAAAGATAAGGCATATAGAGAAGATTAATTTTGCTTATTTAAGAGTCTCCAGTAAACATACAGGTTTCGGGGTGAAGTAAAAATGTGAAAGGGCATCCAACTTTACACACAGCTTTTTGAACAGCATGCTTGCCTGATTATAAAAGTGTCAAAATGCCGGTTAAGCAAAAGTTACATCTAGGAGGAGCAACTAATCAATGATTACGAATCTATAAAAATATTAAGAATAAAAACGATAAAAAGTGACCTCTTGCTTCATTCCATCAGAGACTGACAATGGGGCAGAGTTTAAATTTGTCTTCTGCACAAACTCTTCCTGCAAAAATAGTGGAAGACCAGCTTAAGATGACAGCAACGTAGCAAAACCGCCTGAAACAGCAAGAAAATATTGCAGAGCAGTGATAAATCCTGTTAGACGTGGACAGTAAATACAGACCTCGTAAATTTCACCCAAACCCTTCTTGCTTTTATTTTCATCCTGACAAATACGAACAAGTTAGTCAAATTTCGTCAATTTATACCAAACTATACCCTAAAATCATTTATGCCGAGAATACTCACCAACTCTTTGACCAATTTTGAAGCTTCATGAGGTAGTCTAGGTGCTTTTTGAACGTCATCGAAATGCCCCTAAGAAGCACTCAAAAAAGGCAGGGGAAAGGTTTACAATCTTACTATCCAAGAAATATGCAATAAAGTATGATTTCAGAACCAACACAATTTGAACAAGATAGAATTAAACTCGAAGACAATACTACCTCGATAATCCTTTTACGGATTATCTCTTCAAGAGATGCTGTAACTTCCTCCGTTATAACAGGGACTGGTCTGACATTGTGCTCAAAATCTAGATCAACTTCAAGGGCACTGTTCATTGGCCTTTTTGCAGCAGATACCTGTTGATAAAACAACATCCTTAGATGCATCGAGGTAATCTATAACTTACCCTTCTGGAAAAAAAAGGGCAAAGCAATGAGGTTACCTCTCCTTGCATGGTCCAAGTTTTTGGCTCCAAGTTTGCATTTTCCATCTGCTGTATCTCAGATTGCAGCTTCTTAAGCTGCTTTTCATGCGTAGAAAGATTTTCCGGCTTCTATATATAGCAACACAAATTAGGGTCAATCCAATTTCAAACTTTGCTGATTAAAAATGATTGTTCACGTCTACCATGGTGAAAACAAGTGGAGGATCAAAATATCAATAAACAGGATAAGGGCAAAAGACCTGAGTCGCAATTTCTCCATCATCTTCTTCTTCGTCGCCTGTAGCCAAGTCTTCGTCTCCATCATCTTCTTCATCATCTGAATCTTCTGACTCATCAGTTAATTTTGATTGTTTTCTTATGGGCTCTTTCTTTTTAGCACCAAAAAAGTCTTTGTACCTGCAAGACATAATTAATAGGATATGTCCTCAAATCGGATAATTGAGATCCACAAAAAACAACCATACTAATAAGACATGGCCAAAAGAAATTTCTTCTAGAAATAACACGAATACATTTACAACAGTATATTACTTCAAGTACATAATCCACTAAACTACCTTCAGCATATTATTAAGAAATTCCACAACACAAAAATGAACTTTTTCAAAAACCATTAATAATTCAATAACCATTGTTGTAGGTAATTATGATCAATGACAAGTGTAGTTTTCAATGTCACACAAACAACAAAAATGGAAACTTTGCCCAACTGGAAGTTACCAACCAATCTCTCAAGACATACAAACACTTCTTCTAATCTCTCTTTAACAATGTTTCTTCTTATTAATACAACATCTAACTTCCTGATAAAAGAATTTGGCCACATTGCATCCTACAACTATAAATTTAAGTAACGAGATTTGTGTCAATTTCAACTTCAAATGGATCGAGGAAAAAACTTTATTATACCAACCATAATAGCTTTTCATTAAAGTCAAACTTACCTTGCATTTCCCAGTCCATCAAGGTCTTCATCTTCATTATCACCAATCCCAAAATCTCCAAACTACAGGAAGAACAAATATTAGAAAAAAAAAATGTGACAAGGAGTTTTGATCTTCCATATCAAAGGCATTTTAAGTGAGCACAAAATAGAGACTATCATCATTCCTCAAATAATCTTCAGGATTGAACTACAACAAGTATACCATTTTCAGCTCAAGGAAGCATCCTTACCTCGTCATCATCTTCATCTTCGTCATCAGTTTCTGCATCATTTTCTCCCACCTCTTTGTTCTTCTTTAACTTAGTACCTTTTTCCTTTTTCTTCTGCTTTTGCTTCTCCTTCTCCTTTGAGTTATTACTCTCTAGTCCATATTCCCTTGCCTCGTCCTCCTCCAAAAACTCCTCCAATTCTTTAATTTTCAAGAATCCATCTTCAATTTTATCGCCACCTTCTCTATCTATGTGTTTCTCATTGCTGTTTTCGTCGTCTTCCTCTCCTTTATCGTGGCTGTCTTCCTCTTTATCCTCCTCCTCCTCCTCATCTTCCTCATCAAGCTCTTCCATGTTTTCATCAAAACCATCGTTGTCATCATCCAAACTCTCGTACTTATCTTCCAAACTCTTTTTCTCGACCTCTAAAGCCAACTTGAGATTCGAAATTTCTTCTGGGTTCTTCTCGAAACGCTTCAAATCTCGGCGGATAGTCGACAATATAGGCTGCGATTGGATATCGATTTGTTGCCATATCTGCTCAGCATCGAATCCATCAACCAAAAGGTGATCGAACGGGGATTTGGGAGCATAAGGTCTGAGAGAAGAGAAAATGTGCTGGGAGGCAGTGCGAGCAGCGTGTGATAGAGAGGACTCAGGTGCTAACCACACCGGCGGGTCTGTCGACTTGAGGAAGTTTACGGCTTCTACCCCGGCTTCTCTGGAAGAAGCAGCCATTGATGAACCTTAACCTCACTGACCTCCGGTTCTCGGGCTCTGTTTTGGGTTTTGGTTTAGGGTTTTAGAAAGGAGGACACAGAATGACGTGGTAATTTATTACTGGACGTCAACATTGGTCATACGGTCATAGTTTATCTTATTTTCCTCAAAATAAAAATAAAACAACTCAAAAAAAAATAATTTTATATTTACAATTTCTTCATACTCTTTATTTTTATTTTTTTAATATGTCAAATATTGTTCGATATTATTAATAATTTATTTTATTTATTTATAATTTATTACATGTATCGGTCTATATTTTCTTCCAAGTCAGTCTAACTTAATAAAATTTGATAAAAACAAATAATCAATTTAATAAGAAGGGTCGATGAAAAAAAATTTAATAGCGTAATCAATTATATCTTGATTTATTGGTGGGATATCGATCTCTGCGTTATTATTTTTTATTTCAAGTTTTTTCCTCGTACAATGACCTTGTTCGGTTATTACACACGAGTAATGTCCTCCAACCCGATTTGTATATATATGAAGTACCACATCAACAACGTTCAAACTTAAGTGTTCGAGTTGAGTAGTGAGAAGAGGAATTATCTTAGTGGAGAAACAATCCGAGTAGGGTAAAAATACTACACAATGATGGTAAATTTGGAAGTTAGAAATCTTCAAGGTCTTGAAATCATAGCCATAGTGGTAAATTACACTCGAGTTGAACGTAGGGATGTTGGCTAATTTGGGTTAAACCGGTGGCAAGGTGTTATAATAGGATGTGTGGTCATTTCTCCACTCTTATAAAGATTATATCTATGGCTTCTCACGACATAGCATGTTAAGTGTAAAACTCAAATAAAGGAGAAACAAAATAGTTGATTTGTCTTTTGAGACCAAACTGGAATCAAACCGTGAAACTCAGTTTGGTTTTGTTTTAGAACCTAACGATTTCTGGGTCTAGATCTAATAAATTAAAACCACGATGTAGCACCCGAGAATTTTTCCTCAGTTTAATTAATCGAAAGAATTGGAGAGAAAATAATAAAAAGGTAAAGTAATTAAAAGTGAATAAATTGGTTGAACTAAAATGTTTATTAAATTAGGTTCGTGAAATTAAGCCGTGAGTTATAATTAAGAATGAGATTTAACGAAAGTCGAAATGGTCGGAAACACGGGAGGGCAAAACGGTAAATGAAATTTGTATTAATGTTAATAGGAATTATAATTATAATAATTATAATTATAATTATAATTATTATTATATAAAAATAATAATAATAAAAACTAAAACAACAGAATAGCCGAAGCTATTATGTTGTTCGAGCACCCGAGCCCCGAGAGCGAACGAAGACGAAGCACGGGCGACGATCGGCTGAGCAACCACCGCCGATGTCCGACGTCTTCCGGCCAGACGGTGGCGACGAGCGTGCTCCAGCCCATCTCCTCGCACAAACCGAACGGTAAGCTCGATTTTGCCCTGTTTTCGGTTCGATTTAGGGCCGTGAAGGACGAGCTCGATTGAGCTCTGATTTCCGGCGGCTTTTGGCCGTTCTTGGCGTCAAATGGCCGAACTTAACGCCGGAAATGGTTGCCGAGCAATGGTGGCTCAATTTGAGCGAAAAATCAAGGGGCTTGATTTGGGCATTTCGGGTTTTGTAATGTGTAGCCTCTGAATTTTGATTGTTTATGCTAATTGAGGGTGTGGGTGGTTGATTGGTGAAGAAATTGATGAGAATTGATGGAAAACCGAAAATGGTGAAATTCCCGGTTTAGGGCAGATTCGGGTTTTTGGAGTTTTGACCTAGCTAAAGTTGTTTGTTTTAAAATTCCTTTTGGCAGATTAAAATAGGCTATTAGAGAAGTATGTGGCCGCTGGAATCGTTCGATTCCGATAACCGACGCAAAAGTTACGCGCGTTTGAAGTTTCGGGTAGGTTTTACCAAACCCGAATTAGTGGCCCGTTTAGTTAGGTTTTAGTTGGATTATACTAGAAATAGTAGTTTGAGAGTAAATTGGTGAATGTAAGCTTGATTTAATGAAGTGTGAATGTTTGTCATAGGTCGAGCCATAGGCGACGAGATGTGCCAAAACCAGCGAACTACGGACGACAGGTAAGTTCTCGTGATCTTCTTTGGCCGATTGGCCTACACCGTACGTCGAATGTCGTCTCGAGGAGTTTTGGAGATGCGTTTATTTAATGTTTACTTGGTTTGGGTAGCTAGGTTTTAGGAGTTTATAGTTTACGCTTTACAGTCTTGATGGTACATATTATTGCTTGTTTACTGTAACATATTGAACTGTTCACGCATCACTTGTTTTAAAGAAAAGCATGAAAACGAATTTCCGCACAGAGTTTTAAAGATAACGTCAAGCATTGCATGGCCGAAAGGCGTATTGAGCATAGCATTGGCGAAAGGCTATTGGCCGAAATTGGCCGAAAGGCGTATTGAGCATAGCATTGGCCGAAAGGCGTATTGAGCATAGCATTGGCCGAAAGGCGTATTGAGCATAGCATTGGCCGAAAGGCTTATTGGCCGAAAGGCTTATTGGCCGAAAGGCTTATTGGCCGAAAGGCGTATTGAGCATAGCATTGGCCGAAAGGCGTATTGAGCATAGCATTGGCCGAAAGGCGTATTGAGCATAGCATTGGCCGAAAGGCTTATTGGCCGAAAGGCGTATTGAGCATAGCATTGGCCGAAAGGCGTATTGAGCATAGCATTGGCCGAAAGGCGTATTGAGCATAGCATTGGCCGAAAGGCGTATTGAGCATAGCATTGGCCGAAAGGCGTATTGAGCATAGCATTGGCCGAAAGGCGTATTGAGCATAGCATTGGCCGAAAGGCTTATTGGCCGAAAGGCGTATTGAGCATAGCATTGGCCGAAAGGCTTATTGGCCGAAAGGCGTATTGAGCATAGCATTGGCCGAAAGGCGTATTGAGCATAGCATTGGCCGAAAGGCGTATTGAGCATAGCATTGGCCGAAAGGCGTATTGGCCGAAAGGCGTATTGAGCATAGCATTGGCCGAAAGGCGTATTGAGCATAGCATTGGCCGAAAGGCGTATTGAGCATAGCATTGGCCGAAAGGCTTATTGGCCGAAAGGCTTATTGGCCGAAAGGCGTATTGAGCATAGCATTGGCCGAAAGGCTTATTGGCCGAAAGGCGTATTGAGCATAGCATTGGCCGAAAGGCGTATTGAGCATAGCATTGGCCGAAAGGCTTATTGGCCGAAAGGCGTATTGAGCATAGCATTGGCCGAAAGGCTTATTGGCCGAAAGGCGTATTGGCCGAAAGGCTTATTGGCCGAAAGGCTTATTGGCCGAAAGGCTTATTGGCCGAAAGGCTTATTGGCCGAAAGGCTTATTGGCCGAAAGGCTTATTGGCCGAAAGGCGTATTGAGCATAGCATTGGCCGAAAGGCTTATTGGCCGAAAGGCTTATTGGCCGAAAGGCTTATTGGCCGAAAGGCTTATTGGCCGAAAGGCGTATTGAGCATAGCATTGGCCGAAAGGCTTATTGGCCGAAAGGCGTATTGGCCGAAAGGCGTATTGGCCGAAAGGCGTATTGGCCGAAAGGCGTATTGAGCATAGCATTGGCCGAAAGGCGTATTGAGCATAGCATTGGCCGAAAGGCGTATTGAGCATAGCATTGGCCGAAAGGCTTATTGGCCGAAAGGCGTATTGAGCATAGCATTGGCCGAAAGGCTTATTGGCCGAAAGGCGTATTGAGCATAGCATTGGCCGAAAGGCGTATTGGCCGAAAGGCGTATTGAGCATAGCATTGGCCGAAAGGCGTATTGAGCATAGCATTGGCCGAAAGGCTTATTGGCCGAAAGGCTTATTGGCCGAAAGGCGTATTGAGCATAGCATTGGCCGAAAGGCGTATTGAGCATAGCATTGGCCGAAAGGCGTATTGAGCATAGCATTGGCCGAAGAGCTTACTGGATTTATCTCATAGTGTGTATGTATGGTGTAGGTGATTACGAGGATATAGGTGAGGATGAGATTCCTCCTCCGGAGGCTTGAGTCCAGTTGACGGAGGATGGCTGCATGGTGTGCTGGCGCAGTCGAGGCTTATTTGACCCGTGGGACAGTATGTATAGATTTTGATGGTTTTAAGTTATTTTGGATTGAATAAGAAAATTGTATAGAAATTATAGGATGTTTGGTTCTGATAGTTGATAGGTTATATATTGATGGTTGAATAGAACATTTTAGGATGCTTGGTTCTGGATAGTTGATAGGATATATATATATTAATGTTTTAAACGTTTTAGAACTGTTTTTGTAATTTTAAAACAGAAGGATATGTTAAACTTTCAAACGGAACCACACAGTTTATTTTCATGAAAACGTACTTTGTTATGGTTGTATTTTGAGTCGGTTTTGGGGTGGTATTTCAGAAGACGTACGAGTATCGGGTGTTTGATGTTAAGTTGTATTTTGTAAGTGTTCGTGTACGTATTGGTTTAAATAATTGTTTTGAACATTTTATTAAATTGATTTCAAATTGTTTCCGCAGAAACGCTAAGGATAAAGGAAAATGAAAAATATGGTACGGTAATTTAAGGGTAAATAAGGGTACAGTGTTAGGGTCGCTACACACGAGGTCACAGTCGATCGGGTTTTAGGACAAACGAGACTGAATCCGCCAAACCATAATCCACCGGTTTGAAATTTATTTATGGGTAAACATATTATTGTAATTATATCTTATCATACTTTAAGAAATTGAAAATAAAATTATAACCATAATCTTAAATTCATTTGAAATTTAAAAAATTGTTATTAATATTTAGTTAATTTCAAAAATGAAAAATAAAGGAAAAAATCTAATTTGAGCATCAAACTATGGGATGAGAGACAAATTGAACTCTACACTATGTTTGGGTACAAATAAAATCTTAAACTAGAGTCGTCTGCTCTAGATAAAAGAGATGTATGGAATGCCTCACCCGGTCAATGATGAAATTCTATATAAATATCGTATCACATGGACCTATCTAAAGGGTTCTCGATAAGACCAGTAGCCAAACCATAGTTCCATGGGTTGATCAGTCATTAGGGAAATCTTCCGTTGTCTTGAGGAATGGGACCGCAATAAATAGCATCATAGAAGAAAGAAAAAGTAGTAACCGTATTTTGTGGAGTTCTCCGTTGCTCCCAGTATAATATTGTTTGTTTGGGTCGGAGCCCACACTGATTTATTTTTGGGGTCAGCCTCAAAATGCGTTGTACTAAGAGCACCGGTGGACTCAACAAATAGTATCAGAGTGTCGAAACCAAATAATCTTGTCTTTAGATCCACTGAACAAGTCATACTTCGTCTTTAAATACACTCGCGATCGCCTACATTTTAAGTGAAATGCAAGCGACGGCATTTCGCACGAGGGCGACCACGTTTAAACTAGGAGTGGGCAGGACCGGATTGCCTCCCGAGAACCGGACTCGGCCGCCAGTCTTGGTCCAGTTTCGGTCTGTTATCCATGGTTCTCAGTTCTCCCACTAGACCTATCGCGAGACTCGGTTTGGTGCACAGTCTATATGCCAAAATCTTGAAAAATTGGGACCGGACCGAGAACAAAAATTTAAAATTAAAATAAGTATTTGGTCTTCAATCTTCAAGAGCCTTCCTAAATTGTTGTTCCACGATTCAAAAGGCAGAAGCCCTAACTTGCTCACTGCTTTGCTTATTCCTTGCCTCGCGCTCGCTCATTGCTCACCTTGCCTGCTCGCCCTCGCCCTCGCCCCTCGGTGCTCGCCAGTCGCCTGCTCGTCCTCGGTGCTACTGCTTGCCTCGCCTGCTCACCCTCATTGTATGTGTTCATGTGCATATTGTAATTTATTGGTAGAAGCAAAATTTGTAGGTTGATTTTTGTTAGATTCTTGCTGTGGGCAAAATCTGTAGATTCAATTTCAATAGAGTTTTAAACTTGTAGAAACTAGAAGGTTAGAAGCAAAAAAAAAACATTATTTTTTAATTAAGAAAAAAAAAAAACAGAAATATGGTGGGAGAAACCGGGAATGGACCGAAAATTTCGATCCGGTATTGGTTTCTCAAATGGCTGGTTCTGGAATTCGAGAAAAAAATTCCTAACCGGACCATGCCCACCCCTAGTTTAAACGAGAGCAACCTCCGCAATAGCCTGTGTTTAGGTGAGGTCACCTTCGTTTTTTGAGCTGTCAAAATCAAAGTAATTTGTAAATCGATTGGTAAGTTGATGCAGCGGTCCGAAATTAAGACGAAACTGCAAAGAAATGGTGTGGAAGATAAAAATTACGAACAAAATCGATGGAGGACTAAGTATTGGAGATTGTAATTTTCCAAAATCATGCGGAAAATCGCTAGAGAGAGAAGTTAAGTTGTCCCCGTTTCGCACAAGGGCGACTATACGTAAAAACGAAGGCGATATCACTTAAAACGCAAGCTACCACAGAGATCGCCCTCACGCGAAATGCGGTCGTCCGCACTTAAAATGCAGGCGACTACAGATATAGTTAACAGTGCTTAACGACGATAACTAACTTGTTCTGTGGCGATAATTTAAAGTTTTATATGTTATCTAAGAAAGATTGAAGTTCAGTTTGTCCATACGTTGAAATTTAACTTTTACCAAAAATAATGAAGTTAATTACGCCATAGCGATAATGCGATGTGCGAGAAGCAGATTAGAGATTCTATTCCGATACTGTCGCAGATTTATCGTACCTGAAAAGGTACTGGGCCTTGAAATTCTCCTTTTTCTTCTAGGTGTTAGGGGAGAAGAATTTCGGTGTTGTTTCTTTTTCTTATTTTGATCTGGCTCTTGATAGTGAAAGCCTTTCAGCTTCATCAAATTATACTGGTATATTCATTTAACTGCCATTTATACTACTGCTATATTGTCGTAGGGTTAGAAAGCAATTTCAATGGCGGATCATGCGACCCAGAAGGCAGAGCTTTACGAGCTCAACAATGGAGCAATGCAAGTTTTCATAACTAACCTTGGCTGCACTATTACTTCCCTCTCCGTCCCAGGAAAAGACGGTATGAATACGTTTTCTGCTGTTCATTTTTTCTCCATTTTTGAGGTTTTTTACCCTAATGACCCAAATTTTGAATGTTTTAATATTTTGAAGGTAGATTGGCTGATGTTGTTCTTGGATTCGACTCCCTTGAACCCTATCTGGTCAGTGAATTTTTCGCTTTTCTACCCAAAAAAAATCATATTTCTCTCATCTTATCATGGAGCTTGAATGCACAAATCGAGGGTTTATATACCCTTTTGAAAAATAATTTGCAAGTAATTTCAGTAGTTTGATTTGAAGATTGAGAACTACCCATGGACACTACCAACACAGCCATATTTCTTAGGAAAGATGCTAAAAACACAGTTATAATGAAAAAACTTAATTTTTATGCTAATTAACATTGACTTTTCATTGGTATTTATTTTCATCTCACTGCAGCAATGGATCTAGGAATCTATCTGGCGCTTAAGAAATGTGTGTTTGAATACTGCTACTTGAAACATATTATTAGTGAAGTTGAGGAACTGTGTAATCTCTTCCTTAATTGCATTATATCGGAAAGAAATGTTTGGTTGCATTTTATGAGTTCGTTGTTTAAGTTTGAATCTGAATTGTTCGAGCTTAGAGATTATTATTTGTTTTAATCGGTCGAGTTAATGTAAAAAACTTTTTTCCTGGTTTATGGATAAAAACACAGAAAGGTGCTTCCCCATATTTTGGCTGCATCGTTGGACGAGTCGCAAATAGGATCAAAGATGGAAAATTTACACTCAATGGAGTTGAATACTCTTTGCCTTTAAACAAACCTCCAAACAGTCTCCATGGTATGGAAATGGAATGAAAGTAATGTCCATTTTTTCTTATATTTTCTCCATTGGCATGCATACTTTCATTCTTTGAACCGAATACTACGATGCATACATCTTCTTTTTTGTTAGGATAACGATTTCTTATGAATATTATTCTTGTTTTCAAAACTGTCTCATGTGATCTTTCGAAATTTGTTATGAAGTAAAGGAAGGAGAATTAGGGGTACAATATACGAGGGTCGTGTGGGCGGTTTGGGGTGTAGGAGAGGCCGTAGGAATGAATCATCAATCATCTAAAAATATTGCTGTATCTTCCGAGAGTAGTTCCGAGTTTGTGGAGTTAACCGGACTTGTGGCAGCTTAGGAATGGTGTAAATCCTTCATTAAAGGGAATGGAGGTCTCTAATGGATTCTTATCCCCATCCGAATTGTAACTGAATATTCTCAAATGAATGTTTTATTACCTTAGACCCATTGATAGAACTCTGATTTGGTACATTTTGAATCTGGTTATGACTAAGTTGATGCTCTAACTTTTACTTTCTTAATGAATTTACTTTACACGATGACACATACTTGTGATCTTAAATTACACGTTTATTTGCCAATTTGAGTCTAGACTTATGAATATGATCTCTCACTCTTACTCGTGGCCTGATTTTGTTATCTTCTTCGGTAGGGGGATACAAGGGATTTGACAAAGTGATATGGGAAGTCGCTGAACACAACAAAGGAAAGAACCCGTCAATCACTTTTAAATATCATAGTCAAGATGGCGAGGAAGGTACTCTCTCTCTCCCCTCTCTCTGTCTCTATCTCTCGAATCGATCAATTTTTGAAAACAGGCTACCCTGGGGATGTTAATGTAACTGCAACGTACACGCTCACTTCAAGCACGACGATGAGGCTTGACATGGAAGCAGTGCCGGAGACCAAGCCAACTCCTATCAACTTAGCTCAGCACACCTACTGGAACTTGGCCGGACACAACTCTGGGACCATTCTCGACCATTCAATTCAGATATGGTCGAACCACATCACCCCCGTTGATGAAAACACAGTCCCAACGGGCGAGATCACATCAATCAAAGCCACTCCATTCGACTTCACCTCCTCAAAGAGAATAGGCACGTCAATTCATGAGGTGGGTCTAGGCTACGACCACAATTACGTGCTGGACTGTGGAGACGAGAAATTAGGTCTGAAACGGGCTGCGAAAGTGAAGGACCCTTTGAGTTGCCGGGTCCTAAACTTGTGGACGACTGCCCCTGGGATGCAGTTTTACACTGCAAACTATGTTAGCGGGGTCGTCGGTAAAGGAGGTGCTGTTTATGGAAAGCATGGAGGACTTTGCTTGGAGACACAAGGATTTCCTAATGCAGTGAATCAGTCAAACTTTCCTTCAGTTATTGTTGAACCGGGCAAGAAATATGCGCACACCATGTTGTTCGAGTTTTCGGTCGAGCAGTAAGCAAATGTTAGGTCTTTCAACTCTTTTTTTAAGGGGGGATATATGTTTTTGGAATAAGGTCGACTTTTGGGTTCAAGCTGTGATTACCTAGTTTTGTAACTTGTTTTATGGCCACTTAGATAATAAATCAAGTTACTTTTGGTTTAATTTATTACGTTAATTACATCTATCATTGTTTGTATTATCAATGATATCTACTTGTCAATATCTATGGTGACAAAGCCTTAGGAGTTTCTTAGTTTTTATCTCAATCTAAAATTCAACGGGATCTGTAATCAAAGGGTCGAAGCACGTTACACGAGTACATAATTTATTTTATTCCTTACCATTTAGGGTCGAGATCAACAAATTCTCTATTTATCGCATAATTCATTATAATGCGGTGAAATAAATTTTTTTAGAGGCTAACAAATAACAAGGGGTACATGGTGCATGACACATATTGGTTTGTTAAGCTTCTGGTTCAAGTCTTCACGAGGCGAACTCGCAAGTGCGATGGAGTTGTCTAATCAACTCGGTGAGTCTAGATGTTTATTTCAGTTCGACTCCACGTCTTCACAAAGCGAACTCGCAAGTGCGGTGGAGTTGTCTAATCAACTCGGTGAGTCTAGATGTTTATTTCAATTCGACTACACTCGACTTGTCTTCTTTCTACAAAAGTTTATGAACATTGTTAGACAAAATTAACCAATCTTTACTTAACGTTGAAGACAAGATATTCATTAGGTGACCAATTTTCATGGTGGTTGTGGCCCATAACTTTGAACATTTTTGCAAAATGTGTATTTCCTAATTTCCTAAAAAAATAATAATAATAATAAATAAAAAATAAAAAATCTAATTCCCTTTAAAAATTTATTTTTAGTTTGTGCAAAAAAATAATTGACATAAATCTGATCGAATTGATCTCAACAAAATCAAACTTTCGATTCAAATTGAAAATCATACCCAACAAAATTGTGTCGTGAATATTTTATAAAATTAATTATTTTAGTATTAAATATTTGAGTAATTATCAATAAAAATCGTACACTATAAATAAGGTTAGTAAAAAAACAAACTTTAAACTATCATTCGCTAATAATTCAACAATTTGAAGTTCCATACTATTTAAATGCAGATGCCCACACTTGAAATATGTACAGAACATACTTGAGAAGGAGCGATTTCGGCTTCACGCGATCATTCGCAGTGAAAATGTAGTCGTCCACATTTGAAATGAGTACAAAATGCATCGGAAAACACAGTCGCCACAGCAAAAATGTAGTCACCCACATTGTCGCCCTCAATCATAATGTAATTGACTGTGCCTTAATGATTGACTTGTTAACGTATGATAGCTTAAAATTTATTTATTTTTATTG
The DNA here is from genome assembly GCA_022432975.1 of Begonia masoniana. Lineage (NCBI taxonomy): Eukaryota > Viridiplantae > Streptophyta > Magnoliopsida > Cucurbitales > Begoniaceae > Begonia > Begonia masoniana. Next base: position 1,212,580 of record CM039509.1, read on the forward strand.
ACGCTATAGTTAAGAGTTTTATTTTCTCAAGTATTTTAATTTTTTATTAATAAATTGATTTAGGGCAATTTTGTAATTTAATAGAAGAAAAATAGAAAGGTGTAATAAAAGCCGCCGGAGGGAATATACTGGATCACCTAATTCCTCTGCTTAAACCTCCATTTCTGCAGCCTCCATCTTCCTCAGCTCCGCACCTCACTACTGTTGTACCAAATTTACCGGCCTCCTCAGTCCGACGGACTCTCCGGGGCTCTCTCTCTCTCTCTCTATCATATTCAGAGCTCAGATCTTGAATTTGATCTGCAAAATGCAGAGCGCGGCTTTCAATTTCTCGCCTTCATTGCCTCTGCTGAAGCCTCGAAGGACTTCGAATCCTATCTCGGCCTCTGGTTTCATCATCGCACGCTCCTCTCCAGCTTTTTCTAGCTCCAACGATCTTAGCTCCTCTGCTGGTGTATCTCTGTCTTCTTCTGCTAGTCCGCTCCGATCCTGGCCTTTGTCCTCGTCTTCTTCCTTCTCTCCTAAATTTAGGCCTTGGTCTGGTGCTCCGTCACTGCGTGATGACTCTGCATTGAGTCGTTTTGAGGCCAGGGCGACCTCGGTGCCGGAGAGTGCTGGAGGGAGCGAGGAATCCAAGAGTTTGTTCAAGACGCTGGAGTTGGGAGCGTTGTTCGGACTCTGGTACCTCTTCAACATATACTTCAACATCTACAATAAGCAGGTATTTTTGTGTGTATATGGTTTTTTCAATCTTGAGGTTAATTATCTCTTATTTGACTCTTCTGGATTTCGTTGCTGTTGTAACTTCAGTAGTTTTGCATGACTTATTATTATTACAATTTTTTTTTTTAAATTTTCCTTCAGGAAGTAAATGTAATTTTGTGATATGACTGGTGGAATTTGAAAATCAGTAACTTCTATTCGATGTAGATGTTATAATTTCTTAAAATTGATGTATCCTTAGCGTGTAAGATATTATCTCTGGAGAAGTTTCTGAGCTGCTTGATATTGAAATTTGTCCTGCGAGTAGGGAGATGTGCATTCTAAACTATTCCACCATATGCCTAAATTAGCATCATCATGGACATACACGTAGTAGATATCATTTATTTATTTATTTATTTTTGTCGAAAAGATGTCTATTGAATCTATAAGAAACTGTACGTGAGTATTTGATTGATATTTAAATTTTATGATGTTTATCAAGCTTCCTAATTATACTGAAGTTAATTAAAATTGTATGTTGTTTGGATTATTATTCCTCTGAGCCTAGGGTCCATTGATAACTTACCTTTGGGAGGAGATGTTGACCATAAATTTGATAACTACTCTTATAATTATGAGATGCAAGTTATACTGCTAATAAAATGATTGTGAATTTGGATGAGGCACATGAGCTTGTTAGTGACATCTCTTGAATCCAGGTACTGAAGGTGTATCCATTCCCCGTTACAGTCACTACAATTCAATTTGCTGTCGGATCTGTGTTTGTTCTTTTTATGTGGAGTTTTAATCTCTATAAGAAGCCTAGAGTTAGTGGCGCACAGGTACTCACCATTGAGCTGAATTTCTATTTTTTTGACAATGTTGTTTGGTTTATTGATTTGGTTTATTTTGGAGATAGCTTGCAGCTTTACTGCCACTGGCAGTTGTTCACACGTTAGGAAACCTTTTCACCAACATGAGTCTCGGTAAAGTGGCTGTATCATTCACTCACACAATCAAAGCTATGGAGCCTTTCTTCTCTGTCATCCTATCTGCAATGTTTCTCGGGGAGGTTTGAATCTTTTCTATGTTCATTAAGTGGGCATTTGCAATTTGTGTATCATCTAAGATATGAAAGCATTGACAGTCGTTATGCCCATAAATTTACTAGTTCAATACATAATATGGATCGAGGCTTCTAAATAGTTTTAGGTTCTGCAATTTCTGTTTGTTAAATTCAACTCCTTTATTTGCACTCATACAGAGGCCTACACTATGGGTGGTTGCTTCTCTTTTACCAATTGTTGGTGGTGTGGGATTGGCGTCGGCCACAGAGGCTTCATTCAACTGGTAAAAGAAAGAAACAATATTCTGTGGGGCTTTTTATGAATTCTTATTTATAGCACTGCTTCTTGATGGGTTTGTACTATGTCAATTTGTTTGTGAAAACAAGGTCTGGATTTTGGAGTGCTATGGCTTCCAATTTGACCAATCAATCCCGAAATGTCCTTAGCAAAAAGTTCATGATAAGAAAAGAGGTAATTAGTAATTTCCAGATAATATTTCCCAATCTCCATATTATTACTACAATTAGATTTTTGGAGGGTGAAATTCTACATTTATAATTTCGAATGGATTGGCCGATGCAGATACAATGTTTGGAGACATTTACAATGATACAAGCATATGGCTTTCTGCCGAATGTAATTCAAAGTTATGTTTAATTTTTTAATAACCAGCAGTTTTGGTCTACAGGATTCCTTGGACAACATCACTCTCTTTTCGATAATTACAATCATGTCCTTCATTTTGTTAGCTCCCGTTACTCTCTTCATGGAAGGTGTTAAGTTCACTCCTGCCTATCTGCAGTCTGCAGTAATCCCCTTTCATTGGCCAAACTTTCGGTTCTTTTTTGAGCTTATGTTATTTTAGTTACTGATTAATCAAATATATTTTTCATTTGCAGGGATTGAATGTTAGTCAATTAGCCACTAGGTCTCTTCTTGCAGCCTTGTGTTTCCATGCTTATCAACAGGTGAGTCAACCGGTCGTTACATATATGTATAATCTCTTTATTAACATTTCCATTTGCAACTTATCCTCTCTTTATTACCCTCTTGTATTATTCCATTTTATTGCGTAGCATTAACTACTAACTAACAAACGAAAGTTCAAAATAAAGAAATATCTCACACTTTGTTAAGACACTTATAACTAAATGCATATTCGTTTTGACATCAAATTTGCGAGTAATATCTCTTGTTCTTTCGAGCATTGCTGTTTTTCTTTTTCTCACGAATGAATTATACTACTTGTTTATTTTTCTGGATGTGATTCTAATTGATGAGGGGTGGATCAACGCAGGTGTCTTATATGATATTGCAAAGGGTATCTCCTGTCACTCACTCTGTCGGAAATTGTGTAAAGCGGGTGGTGGTCATTGTGAGCTCAGTCATCTTCTTCCAAACACCTGTCTCCCCGATCAATTCTCTTGGTAAATTAACCTAATTATAAAACTCATTCTTAATGTTTCTGTTTGTGGCAAATTTTCCTGGAATAAAAGATTTCCATATTTTCTGGAAATTGTCTCAATGCAGGCACTGGAGTGGCTCTTGCTGGAGTTTTCCTTTATTCAAGGGTGAAACGCATTAAGCCGAAGAGCGCTTAGAACTCGGAAATTAGTGTGCTAGATGATGATAAAATTTGTTTGGCGATGTTTATTTTTTCAGAAATTAACTCAACCAGACTTAGGAATTGAAATTTTTGTTTCTGAGTAGGATTCTGTTCTGTCAGCTTTTGTTCCGACTTGAACGACGATGTTCTTGTTCTCTCCGAAGAGACCAAATTGCCACACGGGAGGTATTTTATATTCTCTTTCCTTGTTTACACATTTATTTCACGATCTTTAACTGTGGTTTTTGTAAGGACGTGATTGTTGTGGTAATAAAATAAAGGGAAAAGTACCATTTAGACCTCAACGTATGGGGTCAGTGGCCATTTGGTACCTAACGTTTTTTTTGTACCCAATCAAACTCTAACGTATAAAACGTTTGCAATTTAAACCCTACCGTCAATTTTTCAGTTAAATTTAACATATTCTTTTCAAAATTTCCAAACTAACCCCCCTCTCTCTCTCTCTCTCTCTCCAGAAGACCCCCTCCCTCTTTAAGAATGCTAAAATTGGCGAGGTTGAAAAATATTCTGGAGGGTTTTTGGTGGTGGCCACCGGAGAGTCGAGTGACCCGTTTATCCCGGAAGTGAAGGGTCTGGATACTTTTCCCGGCGAGGTTATTCATTCGACGCGGTACAAATCCGGGAAGGAGTTCCAGGGGCAGAACGTTTTGGTCGTCGGCTCTGGCAACTCTGGCATGGAAATCGCGCTGGACCTTCTCCATCACTGGGATTTTCATCTCCTTCTTCTGCCTTCCTTCCTTTCAGGTTCAGTTTCTCTCCTTCCCCTGTTTTCACCCCATTCCATTTGTATTCAGTTTTTTCATGAGCATTGTTTTGATTTTCGTTCTGAATTCGCGACGAGAATTTTCAGTGTTCTATAATGAATTTTCCGAGAAAATCATCGTCTTTTGATTTACTCTTGATGGGTTTAAAGAATTTTTTCCGCCATTTTCTTTGAGCTCTGATTCTGGTTTTTCTTATCTTTCTTCCTCATTCAGTTGGTATTCCTTTCCAGTTCTGCAGGTTTGTCCTTAATTATGGCTAAACAATTGCAAAACAAACCATTAAAAACCTAAGAAGATTTCTCTCTCAAGCAGACGCATCCAAATATCAGAGGCCAAACAGCCTACGATCTTGTAGAGAAAATGCAGTTTCTGTCCGTGAAGCTCTCTCTCTCTCTCTCGTTAAGGCGAGAAGACGAATAAACTGAGGGCCTGTGTAGAAAAAAAAAAAAAAAAAGAAACCTGGATGGTCGGAACCGAAAGAAGAGGGGTGATCTGAATCTGAAGAAGAGGAAATGATGAGAATGGAAAAAGGGGAAGAATTTCAGCGAGAAATGTTACAGAAGAGAAGACGTTGGTTTTGTCACTGCAACTAATTGGGGGCCGAGAGAGAGAGAGAGAGAGAGTTAGTTTGGGAATTTTGAAAAGAATATGTTAAATTTAACTGAAAAATTGACGGTAGTGTTTAAATTGCAAACGTTTTATACGTTAGAGTTTGATTGGGTACAAAAAAAACGTTAGGTACCAAATGGCCACTGACCTTATACGTTGGAGTCTAAATGGTACTTTTCCCAAAAGAGAGTAAGATTTGAGGGTTTTGGGATGACAAAATTTGACCCAAAATTAGTATGTGATTCGGGCACAAATTCCACAAAACCTTTAAAAACTCGACCTTAAATTTACATGCTTCGATAAAATTTATTTTTATTTCGTAATTGAACTAGAGAACGAACAATATCTCATAGTTCTGGTTCCTGAACCTAAGAATCATTAATTCTCACTCGGGTTCAGTTTGGTTCGGCTCTAACCCGAACCGTGGCCACTCCTCTCGAAGTTCTTTTTTAACAAATAGAAACATTGTTTCTTTGTACCCAAGAAAAGCTGAAGCAACATCTTTAATCTGACCTGCAACTTTCTTCAGTCAAACAAGCAACACAAAATCTCCTATTCTTGCTCCCCAAGCACAATAACGCGTTCTATATCCATATATATATACATGCAGTTACTTACTACAACAATGTCAAATCATCAACAACCCGCATCAACAATGGTGTCGCTGAGGCTGCAGAGGCGGTTAGCCGCCGCCATGCTCAACTGTGGCAAGAAAAAAGTGTGGCTTGATCCAACCGAGACCCATAACATCAGCATCGCCAATTCTAGTACATATTCCTCTTCATTTCTTCATCTAAACTTAAGTTTCAAGCAAAACCCTACATTTTTCACCAATTTTTTTTCATGTTCTGAATTGCAGGAATGGGCATAAGAAAGCTCTTAAAAGATGGTTATATCATAAGAAAGCCTCCGGCAACCCATTCCAGGTCACGGGCTCGGAGACTCGGAGAAGCAAAAGCGAAAGGGAGGCACTCCGGCTACGGAAAACGGAAGGGAAGTAAAGAGGCGAGGTCGCCGTCGAAGCTGCTGTGGATGAGAAGAAGTAGGGTTTTGAGAAGATTACTGCACAAGTACAGAGAGACGGAGAAGATAGACAAGCACATTCATCATGAACTCTACTTGAGAGTAAAGGGTAATGTTTTCAAGAACAAAAGAGTGCTGATTGAGAGCCTTCACAAGGTTAAGTTTGAAAAGACAAGAGAAAGAGAGCTTTCTGATCAGCTTGAGGCCAAGAGAGTTAGAGGAATTAAGAAGTTCAGTGAAATATGATCTGTTATGAACTCAAGTTCTTGGACTTCACAAGATTTTTTTTTTTATGTTTGAGAACGTTTGATACTGTAAATTTAAACAATTCTGTCTTGTATACAAGTTAAAATAATAATTCTATCTTTCTTTTTTTATTTTATTATCGGAATATATTTGTTTACGTGAAAAAAAAATGTATACTTGAAGAATAAATGTTGGATTGGAAGACTCGATCCTCAGAAATGCTAATCATCTAACCCAAGACATAGTCCATTGTTCTCATCGAAAAATTTAAAAACTATCAAAGCAATAGCCCACGCGAAATGGATCAAATTCCACGTACAAGAAAAGAGGAAAAACGTGCTAAAGTCCTCACCAATAAAATAACACTAAGAAAGAAGAAAAAATACTGAAGGGGAACACAACTCCACGCACATTACTTATGATTGCATCGGTTATTCCCTAGAGAAAATATGTAGTCTTCGGTGAACGACTAAACTCAATAAGAATTAGAGGAGTTTATGATCCGATTCGATTCAGGTTTAAATGTGATATATCACAAAATAATAGTTTTAAAAACTATGATGAATGTACGAATATTGTAAAAGAAACCCGTACGTCAATGGTAGTTGGCATTTCTACGGATGGAAAAACACCCTCGGGGTACTTATTCAAAATCTACAAAATTCTTTTTAAAACACTACGGATAATGGATGATTTCTATACTTGGAAAATGAACTCAGACCAGGGAGAACGATAAAAGGTTTCAAATTTCACCAAGTGACAATTTTGAGCTCAATGTATCCCACGAAACGACCCAAAAGCGAGCGCAATATGGCTTTAGAAACTGCCTATAACAAGGGCCAAGGAAGTTGATACGTGCAAAGTCTGAACTTGGTCTTCCACCACTATTTAGTTGTGGCTAATTCTTAGCCAATGTTATGGATCATGGGTAATTAATTGTTTCTCTGTTTCTATCTTCTTTAAAATGTCATTTATTTCCAGTATAGAAGGGGGAATAGAAAAGAATATTCAATCTCTCTTTATCTCTCTCTCTCTCCACTTCTTTTTTCAGAATCTATTCACGAACTCTGTTCTTCTCTTTCTTCTCCTTCTCGCTAAACCAACATAAAATTCAACCTTATCAGTGGTATCAGAGCCCATACACCACCGGTTTCATGGATACTCGTGGTCGATCTAATGCAGAATTTCGTGCGGAAGTGAACGAAGTTTTAGCTTGCTATGAGTCTAACTTTAATCAAGTGCACGCAGCTTTACAAGCGGTGCTGTCCGAGCTCCAAGCTCTGCGAACCTCCCGAAATTCGTCCGATATTAATCCTTTCACCGCAAGACCATCTTCTCAGTCCCCAAACAATGGCCGCTCACCCACCATCCCTGACCACCATCACCACCACCTCAAGCTGTCCTTCCCGGGTTTCGCCAGCGAAGACCCTACAGGCTGGATCTACAGGGGTCGAGCAACCACGGACCTTAGCAGAGACGATCGGCGTCACTCGATTAATTGAGGAACGGAACCAGTTGCAAAAGAAATCGGGTCCAATTGTCTCGCCAACGTCAAAGGCGAAAGTTACTGCTCCAGCGACAGCATTTCACCAAATCACCAACCAAGAAGCACGCGAACGTCGAGAAAAGGGGCTCTACTATTATTGTGACGAGAAGTTTATCCCATATCATTGTTGCGAAAGACCACAATTATTCATGCTCGAAGATTCATCGCATTCAAGCCCCAGTGACAATATGGAGGCTGACAGAGATACGGGGGACCCCGAAGCCATACCCGGAATTTCTTTACATGCCCGAAGTTTTGACGTTCCTTGAAACTTATCCGATTTTATCCTTGCGACAAGGATTCTTAAGGGAGAAGGAATGATACGTGCAAAGTCTGAACTTGGTCTACTTGCACTATTTAGTTGTGGCTAATTCTTAGCCAATGTTATGGGTCATGGGTAGTTAATTGTTTATGGGTAGTTAATTGTTTCTCTGTTTCTATCTTCTTTAAAATGTCATTTATTTCCAGCAAAGAAGGAGAAATAGAAAAGAATACTCAATCTCTCTTTATCACTCTATCTCTCTCTCTCCACTTCTTTTTTCAGAATATATTCACGAGCTCTGTTCTTCTTTATCTTTCTTCTCCTTCTCGTTAAACCAACCTAAAATTCAACCTTATCAGTGGTATCAGAAGACCATACACCAAGGTTGCATGGATACTCGCGTCGATCTAATGCAGAATTTCGTGCGGAAGTGAACGAAGTTTTAGCTTGCTATGAGTCTAACTTTAATCAAGTGCACGCAGCTTTACAAGCGGTGCTGTCCGAGCTCCAAGCTCTGCGAACCTCCCGAAATTCGTCCGATATTAATCCTTTCACCGCAAGACCATCTTCTCAGTCCCCAAACAATGGCCGCTCACCCACCATCCCTGACCACCATCACCACCACCTCAAGCTGTCCTTCCCGGGTTTCGCCAGCGAAGACCCTACAGGCTGGATCTACAGGGGTCGAGCAACCACGGACCTTAGCAGAGACGATCGGCGTCACTCGATTAATTGAGGAACGGAACCAGTTGCAAAAGAAATCGGGTCCAATTGTCTCGCCAACGTCAAAGGCGAAAGTTACTGCTCCAGCGACAGCATTTCACCAAATCACCAACCAAGAAGCACGCGAACGTCGAGAAAAGGGGCTCTACTATTATTGTGACGAGAAGTTTATCCCATATCATTGTTGCGAAAGACCACAATTATTCATGCTCGAAGATTCATCGCATTCAAGCCCCAGTGACAATATGGAGGCTGACAGAGATACGGGGGACCCCGAAGCCATACCCGGAATTTCTTTACATGCCCGAAGTTTTGACGTTCCTTGAAACTTATCCCGATTTTATCCTTGCGGACAAGGATTCTTAAGGGAGAAGGAATGATACGTGCAAAGTCTGAACTTGGTCTACTTGCACTATTTAGTTGTGGCTAATTCTTAGCCAATGTTATGGGTCATGGGTAGTTAATTGTTTATGGGTAGTTAATTGTTTCTCTGTTTCTATCTTCTTTAAAATGTCATTTATTTCCAGCAAAGAAGGAGAAATAGAAAAGAATACTCAATCTCTCTTTATCACTCTATCTCTCTCTCTCCACTTCTTTTTTCAGAATATATTCACGAGCTCTGTTCTTCTTTATCTTTCTTCTCCTTCTCGTTAAACCAACCTAAAATTCAACCTTATCAGAAGCGTGTTGAAAGACACAAAAATGATCCGTTGTCGCGTCACTAGAAACGAGAGACACAACACCCAACATGGGGCTAGCGTTGTCGGGCAACGATGCCTTGGCTTTGAAAGAGAAACGTAGCACCCCACGACGCACAACACATGCACCAATAATTACACCCCACCAAAACTCATACTAATGTCTTTATCGCATAAAATCGACACACATACGCAAATTTCTTTTAATGATTTTGAATTTTGAATCATGAAATCGAATTTCCCGACCAAAATAAGAAAACTATGGAAACAGAGATTTAGAATCGACCCATCTTCGACACCTTTGTTAAAACTTGCAGATAGAGGCACAGACAACACGAATTGATGCAAAATTACCTCTCCTGCACACACACACTCTCCCCCTTCGGCTTTACGTGGCCATAATTATTTTTAATATATTATATTAAATAAATCTTTAAATGTTGATTTATAAAAAAATTGAACGTTATTCAAAATTCTATCTGATGTAACTTTGATTAAAGTAACATTATTTTGAATGTTTAATCGTGTGGTAACGTTCAAAATTTTCCTAGTGACCATTTGACAAAAACATTACACATGTCGGATTGATGACCATTTATGAAAATTCAAGTCCATACAAATTAAAATGTCTTCAAAATGTGCAAAGAGAAAAAAACATTACTCGGAAATTTTATTAAAAGAAAATTGACGAAGTTTACAATAAAGATAAGAGAAAAAAACGAGATAGCATGATAATTAATGAGTCATACTTTTAAAGTCAATTATATTGATGGATTAGACTCTATTGTTCCATTCGTATAGCTTGTATAACATATTCTTTAGTACAAATTATTCAGAAATTAAAATAAAAGAATAAACATAATATTATTATTTACTAATGATAGAATGAGAATGGTAGAACTCATTCCAAAAGTTATATCAAGGATTGAGAGAATCTTCTCATATTATATGCTGGATCTTTCACTTCCTCTCTGTCGATGTGAGACTCTTTACATCCGCTCACACGTCTAGCGTGACAAAGTTTTCTTTCATATCTAGTGTGTTGGGTCATGTTTAGTCCTCACATCGTACAGAGTTTTCAGCTCTGATACCATAATAGAATGAGAGAGGTATAACTGATTCTAAAAGTTAGTTTAAAGATTGAGAGAATCTCCTCATATTATATACTAGACCTTTCACTTCTTCTCTGTCGATATCGTCGAAGTAGGTCTCCTTACAATTAATATGTAAAAATTCAAAATAAATTTTTCTCTCTTAATTTGAGCTTTAAAGTTTAAATTACATTTTATCTTACAAATAATGTAATAATCTAAGCAAGTCACAACAAAAAACATCACATGGAAAACAAACTAACTTTAATTATGTCATCCTACAATCATTAAAAACAGTCTCTGTTTCACAGAAGTGACACATGGACAATGAAGCTTCATCAACTTTCAACAATGGTATCCAACGCAGGCTTCCATGAATACGATCTCCGCTCGAAGAGTCTCTCCACATCTTGAATATAACCGTCCTCCCCACTTTCTTCGTTCTTAGTTTCAGCCGGAAAAACCCAAAACTCAGAGATGCAAAGTGGGAAAATCTTTCCAAAGTTCTGAAAGCTGCTCCCATGGCGGTTCTGTGCTTTGGTAGCTTTTACCGTCAGACTGCTCATTTCTTCGCACGTCAGCACAGAGTAAAGAAGCTCCATCGGAAGAAGAAAGTAGAAACGGCGTCGCTTTAGGTCTTCGTCAGCGGCGAGCGCTTGAATCCGGCGACCGATTGCCAGAGTCGATGAGTCGCAGAGGAAGTGGCCTGGGTTTTCCATCATTATATCCGCTGCTTTTACTTTTCCTGCGTAAATTTCCGATCTTCCGTCTGTCAACAAAACCTTTGCCACCCCGCCGCCGATTATGGACGGAGCACAAGATGCAGCATTTCCCATTTTAAAGAGAGAAGAAACGAGTGCAGAGAGCGAGAGAGAGGGTAGATACGCAATCTACTCGAACAATGGAGAAGCCATGGAAGTAGGGCTAATAAGTTTGAAGTGTGATAAGTATTTGAAGGAACAAAAAAGACTTAAAAAATAAAATTGTTGAGTTCTTGGAGATTCTTGGGTGGTGTGGTGATTGTTTATGAGGAGAAGCACATGGACAGAGAAGTTAAAGACAGCACCAAACTCATGATTGATTATGTTAATAAACACTTCCTTTTTCTTAATTTCTATTATTATAATTAACTTAATCATATTATATTTCTATAAAAATAAGATCTTTAATAAATTGGAGGAAGACCCATTGTTACCTTCAACAATGGTAGCTTATTTGCTCAAATTTTTACAAGCAAAATAGAGATTAATTTTAATGCTTAACATCAAGAAATGGTGTGTTTTAGGAGAGATATCTCAAAAGAGTTTCTTATTTCTTCTATTCACGCAAAAAATAGGGAAATTTACATGAAAAATCTTGATCCATGAGGTCATTAAAAAGATAAATTTTACAACTATTTTCGTTAATAAAACAAATATTAAATTATCAATGTTTTAACAAAATAAATCCTAGCAGACTCTCGTTCGGGAGATCAGGAGCCTATTCCTGAAAAGAGTTTTTAAAATATTAGTGGCTATTTCAGAAAATAAATCAAATGATATCGAATTTTCTTTAAATTTTTACCACATGTCTACCATATTAGAAAAAGAAATTCTGGAAAGTTTCGTAATTTTTAGATGACATACGTAATTTTAATGAATTATTTTTATAAAAAAGATGTAAAAAATTATGATAAATCGGAAAGTATTAAAAAATCACGAAATTCCAAAATATTTTTCCATGATATGGTGAACATGTGGTAAAATTTCAGAAAAATTTGATATTATTTGATATATTTTATGAAATAATCACTAATATTTTTTATATTCTTCTCGGGAAGGACTCCCGTTCTCGAAAAGGAAAGCTCGTTGAGTTTGTTTTGTTAAAAAGTTGATAGTTTAAGATTTTTTTTTGATTAATGAAAATACTTTAAGGTTAATTTTGTTAATGACACAATAATTCAGAGTTTATGGTAAGCATCCCATGACTAACCCCTCATGTTATTCTGCATTTTGACAAACATTTTCTAGGTTTGTATTGTTTTTATGCTACATAAGACTTTCTCCAACTTTGTTTTCATAGTTGATTTTCTCTTTCTGCATAGGGTTTCTCCCACCAAGATTTCTACGTAAATCTCGATTTAATTCTTCTTTTTTTTCTATTCTCCCGCGTTACATAAGTAAATGTTATGTTTGAGTAAAATTTTAATTTGGTTTAAGAACACATTAAACATTTGGATGATTTAGAGTTTTTAATTCAATTAAGAAGTAGAGATTTGGATTGGCTTTTACAAAAAGGCCAACAATCTAATATAATAACTTGTTTGTTTTGTAATTAAGAGTCCACACCAAACTTTTTATTTAACTTAATTGGAAAGAGTCAACATATCTTACAACCCATCATCAAAGAAAATTTGCTTAGATTGATGATAACAAATTTAATTTGGTGAGTGGTGGGTGTACCTTACGTGCTATCAATAAAAGTTTATTCCTATCTTTCATATAACTTTGATTCCTTAGTCGATTTATTTGTATCTCGAATGTATTTGACCTAAATACGAGTGTATGGTTTAAAAAATATGAGTTCTTCCTCGAGAGTCGCTCCAGATTAAAGGCGTATGCATGGTTTTGAAAGAAAGAAGAGACGAATATTCTTTTTGGAATGAAAATTTAAATTTTTGTTTTATTCTTTTAGATCTCTTTATATCACTTGACCTAACGTCTAATGGTAGATCCGATAAACACTAAAATTGAAATAATAAAAGTGTTCGGGAATTCATCGATCGAGACTAGATTTCATGTAACCCTTTTGAAAAAGAACGTAAAACTATAAGGACTTAGTCGACAAAGTTAAAACTATAAGGATTAAATTGAAATAAACTTCTATACATAATTTGTCAAATATCGAACGAAGGAGCACGATGATATTTGTCAAATACAATTTGGGCCGACGATACTGGTTCAGCTTACGGCCCATTAGAGAAACTAGGTCATTCAAAATTTCTGTATAAATACTCGTCTTCAAACTCTCTGTTACGGATTGCATAGTTGGATTCCTGAGTAATTTAGGGTTTCCTGAAAATTGCAGATGATGAAGCGGCAGTCTTCTCACCATTTTTTCGCCGATTCTTTTCTTTCATGTTTTATTTTAATCTCAGATGGATTGAAAAAGGAGAAAAAAGAAGGCGATCGATGACTGTCGCAGATCCACTTCTCTCCTTCCTTTTTCGGTATGGTTTGATTTTAGTGGAATCTGCTCTGTTGATTGCCAATATTTTTGTCGTCTAGACGCGAGTAGATATGCTTGCGATGGCCGATCTCTGTTTCCGTTCGGTTCTTGCATTCAGATGCTCGTACATTTCCTCTTTTCTTCTTCTCGTTTTCTTTCATTTCTTTTGCTTTGACCATAGCGCACATAATTTAAGGAGTTATTTCTCAAAATAAGACGCTGGTTTCTGGGAGTAGTCAGTGTCGGGGAAGGTAAGAGCGAATCAAAATAATGGAGATTTCTATTAGATGATGTCTAATCTCACCATCGGTTAATCAATGTCGTTGACTCATTTTGTGAAAAAACTGAATAAAATCTATGGAGAGTAATGCACCAATTGCGAAAACGGTATCAAGCAGAGTAGCGGTGGGCAGAACGGGACCGCGGAACCGATTCTAATTTCTAAATCAAGATTTCCCGCGGGCTACTATCCGGATACAAAAAACACGAAAAATCGTGGAAAACCGACTTGAACAGTGGAAAACCCAAAACCAGTCGGCCGGTTTGCCCTTGTGCGGCATAAAAATCTCAGACCAAACTAATCATGTACTTTACGGGAAAATGAAAAGAGATCCAAAGGCCCGCAGAACAACGAAGGGAAGAGGACGTTTACAAGTCTGGATCAGAAAGAGCACATCATTACCAAGTAAGGAAAGCAGAGGTGCGAGAAATTTCTCACTGCCAATTGATGGGGACTTCAATAAAAAGCCCATGCTTGATTGGGAAAGATGCCGGAGGAGTGGCATGACTCTGAAGAAGAACAACAACAAAGCTCTCATGCCCCACTCCCCAAAAACAAAAGACATCGTTCTTGGCCTCTTGTTTTTTTTGGTGGTGCTGCTAACAGTAGTCGATCTGGGAAAAAAGCATAGAGTGAGATATGTGGTGGGTTTTGGGGTTTGTAGCAGAAGAGAGAGAGAGAGCCTCATCAATGCCCCCTGGTTTTGGGATTTGTAGCAGGAGTGAGATAGAGAGTTGCAAATGAATAATGGAGAAGAGGCAGGTAGATGGTGTCAGCTCAACTTGGCTAGGATTAGAGAGCGGAGAAGGTGAATGGTCATCTCAAACTCAAATCAGAAGGATCTATCGGACAATGACTCAAAAGCAGGGCATCATTCTCTGGATTTTCGGTATCCGTTCTTTTTGGGACTTAAATTAAAATTTGAAGTGACCGGTCCGGTTCTAATTTTGGCTCAAAATTGGATCGTCCCGGACCACATCCACCTTTAAATATGAGTATTCCATCGGATCTATACATGTTTTAAAATAAGATTGACAGAGCGTAGGTAATTTACAGTTTTGTCTACAATTACAACAGGTTTGGAGGATATAACGATCCGGATAAAATAATCTCACAAAATAAAAAATTGAGCTTTTAATTTTGTGCAGTTGGTGAGTTTTTTTCTTCTTGGAATGCAATGAAACTTGAAACTCAAATTTTCCCATATAAACAATTTAATTAGACCTTGTTGTTTATGGGTTTGAGTTGTATCAGGGAAACCGAACTGTACCAATGTTGAGGATGGCGAGCGAGGGAGATAACTCTGAAATGATCCAGAAACGCCTAGTAAACTTGAAACAAGCAATGGTTAAGGACATTTCTCAGGGAGCTAAAAAAAGAGGATAGCAGAATTTCTATTTCAGTGTTTAATAGGAAGAACCTGGAAATTAGTGACAGTAAAGCTCTAACGTTTGCTAGTTCCGTCAAACTCACTGGGTTAGGAATTTGTCAAAAACTTGATTTTTTTGGTGATAACCTCCATCATAAATCAATGATATTTAGACAAGTGAAAGACATTATTAATATCATCAAGTAGTTTTTCTTCCTAGATCAGTTTGTTGAATTAAGAGTCAAGAAAGAAAGCTTTAGGTTCTTCAAGTAATTCACAAGCTCTTGTCATGGAGGACAAGAAAGCAAAACAGATTGAGATTTCAATCTTATCTCCCCGACTCACATTGAGGTTGTCGCGTGTTGTGCAATCTTCCTTTCGAGTGAACTTTTATCGGCTCCGACCACCTTATCGACCTCCTTTCCATTCTTGATGAAGAAAAACGACGGGACACTGCTTATGTTCCAGCGAGCAGCCACGTCTTTGGCTTCATCGATGTCAGCCTTCAAGAAAACCAGTTTCGGGTATTTTCCGGCCAAACTTGTGTATACCGGAGAAATAAAACGGCATGGCCCGCACCATGTTGCTGTAAAGTAGAGTATCGAGAGGCGAGAACATCTCGAGGCTGCATTCAACTTCACTTCCAGTTCACCATTTGAATGAACTCCAATCACTTCACCTGAAAAATTGAGAGAGAGAGAGTCCATCAATGAAAATGTCTAGTGAGATTTCATTGACACAACAGAGTCAATATTTAAAAAGTGTTCTCAAAAACTGTTTTTTCGCTAAATAGTTTATTCCGTCTATCATCGAAACTACACAGCCGTTTTCATCTCCTTTTAAAAACTGGTTTTTTTTCAATCAATATACAGCACAAAAAGCCATATGATCGAGCTAATAATCTGAAGAAAGAAAAGGAAAGAAAAAAAGACATACCATCTTTGAAAGCAGATGACGACTCTCGTTCCTGAAAAATAGGATACAAAGAAATAATCATGCCCTTCGCGAGGACTCGAGGTGACGAACATTTAAAATAGACAAATATATAAAGAGCATAATTTACACATCAAATTCTAGAACCAAGAATGCTCGACTTATTAATTTATCTGGTAAACTACTAGGAGCTCATGTAACCAATGCCAGATTGATCATATTCTGGGCCGGACAAATGAGCCTATTTGAAGTGCCTAAAAATCAAAACCAAAATTGACACTTGCCTATGTGTAACCAGATATTCACATTGGAAGATCATAGGATTTCAAAATGAACCTATAATCTTTTTTTGGTGCAATGCAACTGGAAAAAACATCTCAAGTTGCATTTGATCTTTTCTTATTTCGTTTCGATAGAATGGATGTAATCCAACCAAGAAATTAGCACTTTCGAATAATGCAACTAGACCATAATGGCTCTTTTATAGGGGCATCAAAAGAGATATTCTTACTTTGGCCTCTGATTCCTGCCGCTGCCGTTCAAGTTCAATCTTTTTAAGCTCCCTCTCTTTTCGCAGGCGTTCATATTTTCTACGATGTTTCTCGATTTTCAGTGCATTTGGTTCAACCTACAAGATTCGAGAAATTATATAACCAAACTCAGCCTAGCTTTCTTCAAGGATAGATACCTTTTTAAGGGTCTTGCCGATTTCTTCATCATAATCTAGTTTTGATGCTACATGGAGATCAGCTGCGGCTTCTTCCCAATAACCCAACATAGCCCTTGCCATTCCTCTTATTTTATGTCCTTTTGCTGAATCGGGATTGATCTAAGAACACAAAAGATCTCTTTCAAGGCTTTAAAAATATAACGTCGCAAGTAAGTTATTTGCGTTGTTAATTATTGGTTCAACATTTTAATTTTATTTGATTCAAAGGTTTTTTGAATTATGTTTGCATCTAGATTTTATAGTTATTTTATCTTGTTCAAATTTTGTATTAATCTATTTCAAATAGATTCTATAGGAGGATAAGAATAAATAAGATCTGCCTCCGAATACAAGAGGCAATGTTGGCGGGAAACTCCTATTCATTGATTATCGAATAAAATTTCACTACTGAAGTCTTGTGCCGTGGACATAGAACGGTTTGGTCCGAATCACGTAAATCTATGTTCTTGATTTCTTCTCTAATTCTTCTTGATTATTTCTCGCGGTTTGTGTAATTGGTTAATAAAATCACAATATCGTTCATACTTGCACATATTGAAAGTAATTCTAACAAACCTCTAAAGCTGCATTAGCATCACGAATTGCAGCATTTGGTTTCTTTAATTTCACAAATACACCAGCTGAAATGAATATAATCAGGGAAATTACATGAAAAATCTACATAAATTCCTGGAAAATGAAAATAAATTCTTAACTTCTGTATATAAACATTACCTCTAGAACCATACAATATTGCTGAGGATGGATTTAATGTAATAGCTTCTGTTAAATGATCAATGGCTTCTCCAAGATTACCTGCATGCTCAAACAAGGCTAAAATGAAACAAAAGGGAATCAAAGAAACCTCAATCTGATATCAATCACAACTAGATGAATTTCCAACCATCAGAAATTGCTAATATTGCTTTGGATTTAGCTATTTGTGCAGCTTCCTGCATTTCTTCCGTGACTTCAACTGCAGGGTCTCCCATCTGCCGTTAAATAACACCGAAATTTTATTTATTATATATTTTAACTGAAAGAAAGAAAAGAAAAACAGAAAAAGATTTGTGTTGCTTAAGTTTCATCTTGACTTTTCGTCAAGCACCAACCTTTTGTGGAGGATCATGATCAGGCTCTACCACATCAGTATCATCCAGCTCAATATCAGACTCGCAAATATCCTCATCGACTTCATTCAATGAATGAGATTTCTCCTTCACGTCGGACATCTTCTCGCCAGAAGGGTTCTGCATAATTGAAAATTGTTTCACTAACAAGTACCGAGATTTGATCAAAGACAGACAGATTTGAATGCAAAGAAGTTCAAAACATTAGTTGGATAAAACAGCTACAAATTTGATGACAATCGCATACTTGATAATGGGCAGTCGTATTGATCAATGAAACTCGGTAAAGTGTTGCGGAAATTTCAAGTTAATATAGACAGATGGAATTTGAGTGGAGCAAAAAAGATAAAGACAGTCTAGATATTGATTTGGAACAATCCAAAAGCACGAAAGTAAAAAAGTGGTATGAAAGAATCTGATGCTTCTCTGACGAGCGAAAACGTTCCAAAGTGATCAAACACGTCTCAAAGAGAAAATGTTCTCTCTCTCTCTCTCTAAGCGAAAATGTTCTCTCTCTCTCTATGTTAAACTCGACGGAAGCTACTCAATGGCAAATCGACGGAAAGAACATACAAGGAAATTGTATTCGAGGCTTACCACTTTTGGGTATGGCAGAATTTGAGCTCCGATGCTGCAAAGCATAAATTCAACGACTCAAAGGAGGGAAGAAATTAGAGAGAAGCACTAATTAAAGAAAATGTTGACAAATCACCTAAGGAGATATTCTTTGAAGAAGCGAAGAGAAGGGTTATGAAGGAGTGAAGGATTCGCTTTGCAGTCCTCGATAAATTGCTTCAACTCCGAGACCTCCGCCGCATCCATGGTCTCTCCAACAATCTCTCTCTCTCTCTCTCTCTGGAAGCACTAGAAGGTCCGTGGAGCAGGAGAGTCACTGTGAAAAGCGAAGAGAAGCATCAGCTCTTCCGTAAACATAAACTTGAATAATAAAAGGGTAATTGACATTTGGACTCTCATTCAAATATATATAAATTTAAAACTTTGATTTTCAAAAAATCGTCAATCATCTCCATCCCCCGTTGAAAATTATAGGGAGTCTCACCTCGACTCGTTTAATTCTATGTTGAAGTTTTTTTTAGGCAAGCTCGTTAAGCTCGACTCGGTATGCTCGTTAGATAAGTGTCAACTTAGTTATGTGTATAATTTGTAATGATGCAATTTTTAAATATTTATAATGATATTATTGTGAAATTTTTTTATTAAATCATTTCTAATAATTTTTGTAAAATATATACTATTTTATATATTAATAAAATAATTTTAATAATTAAACGACTAATTATTATATTTTAACATTATAATAATAAATAATCATTATAATTTAATAACTACATTTTTAAAAAAATATACATTACATTTCTATAAATTAAAAATATTTATGTACGTTTGGTTCGTTAAGGCTCATTAAATTCGTTAAATCGGCTCATTCAACATTAGTTCGAGAGCTACCTTGGGTTGAATTTTTTTTAGTTGGACTCATTAATCTCAACTCCATTGGGCTCAGTTTGTTTAACTCGTTAGGCTCAATAAGCCAAATTTTTTCAGACTCGGCTTGAATTGGTAGGCTCGTTTTTTCATCTCTTTCAAATAGGTTAAATGGTTGAGACCCATGGATTGCCACCATTTCTTCCTGCCACCAACTTAGTCATCTCTCACCTTTCTTCTTCTCCCTTTCCCGTTGAGACCCATGAAAGCCACCATTTAAATGATCTTTGTTTTTTTTATTTATTTAAGCTAAGATTTAGTGAGGATTTCAAACTTAATCAATCAAAACCTATTAAATTTTATTTTTTAAAAATTAATGATTACCCCTGATTTAGCCAATTGTTGATTATTGGAGAACCCAGCAAGCGTAGAGATCTCTGCATATTCTGTTACAAGCCTTAAGAAGAGAAGTGTAGAGATCTCTGCATTTTACTTTGCTAACTCACCCATTACATATTTAGAGATGTTGAGAATCAAGAGCTTCCCCGATCGGAGAATGGGGGTCGCCAAAACCGAGTTTTTTTCATGACAAATTGCTTTTGATGATCATCGAATTTCAGCAATCGGGTTTTCAAAAGCTGATATCCTTTTGATAGCAGTAAGTAACACAGAAGAAAGTTGGCTAACTTACGAGTTTGAATGGGCAGTGATCCTTTTCAGATGGTTTGTTTATGTTACCGTAGATCAAACCATTGTTCTGCAAGATTTGCTTTGGAATATGTTAATCAACAAAGCATTGAAACAGAGTATATGAGCCAAAAAATGCTCTGCCACAACAACTCATAATAATAGATTAAATTGAATAGGTGCTCATAAGGCTCTCTAGTTGAGAGTAGATAAACAAAAACAAAGAAGAATCAAAAACAAAAAACAGATAGTTCTGTAAAATGAATTGAATCGCAGAGACAACTTATTCTCAAAAATAATATTAAACAAAACAGGGCGATTCCGGCAGAGCATGCTTGCTAAATGAGAGCAGGAAGAGGACCGGTAGCAGAGCGGTCGACAATGTAACTCGAACACTCAGATTCCGGGAAATGATACGGAGATGCGTTCAGTTTCCTGAACATGCAAAGAAGACCGCCCCCGCATAAGTTCAAGAAAACGAAAGATTTAATGACATCTTCAGCAATTTTGCCTGTTATAGCTCACAAATTTTGCATTTTCTCGACAGGAGGACTAAACTAACAAACCAATCAAACTGCTCAAATCAATTTAAATTGTTGACTATTGAGTTTTATCAATTAAACAATTAATGTGTTTTAATTTTGGTTCAAATTAATCACCCTTCCACTTATATTATATTTCTGACTTAGGAGTCGATGAGGTTTCTCTTGTAACTTTTGTTCATCTGGTCTATTTTTCACATCAATTTAATTTAACTTTCATATTATTATACATGCATGTAAACATTAATATTATCAATAAAACATTAAGAATTTAGAATTAGGTTCGTTGAGTATTTTGTAATGCTCCAACAAAAATGGTGAAATTGGTTTAAAGATACTCTAAATGCATGCAAAAAATAACTAAAAAGTTACCTTTCCTTGCGCTTCTCCAAAAATCGAGCCAAGGATGTTTTTCGTGCCTGTGGCACAGCTGAAGAAAACCAAATAAAAATTATTATTTACGAACAACACATCACAATGGAAAATGCGGACACGGAAAATGACATGACGACTTAGTACCTGATGATCCACATGGGGCAGAAGATCCAACAGTAGAGCCAGGTTTAATGGCCTCTAAAGAAGGGTTAAGAGATCCCAATGTCCCCGAAGGTTTTATAGTTGTCAACCCACTGGCGCAACATGAGGCTCCTACTTTTACATCCTGACAAAAGTTAGGATGAAGCAAATCAAGACGACCCGATGTATGGCACTGAGATTGGACTTGCATTTGAGGAGTGAAAGATGCGTTGTTTTCAGATTTAGTAGATCCATTGGCAGCCAATAGCATGACAGCCTGAGCCTGTACGTGAGAGAGAGAGAGAGATGAACAATAAACTTCCTGGTATTGAACAATTATATGAAGTATGCTTAAGAATTTAGTAAGAGAGAAAAATACCGATTCAGACGATATGTCATCATAAACATTAACAGAACCACCATAAAAGATTGTTAACTGATGTGAAACAGAGGATTTGGAAGGATTCCTGCAACATAAGCTGACTTTAAGAAAAAACTTTACAAGTAATGGTAATTCAAATCCAAACTACTATAGTATCATCTAGAGAAGTGTTCTAAGAAACCTGAAAATGGTTTTCAAACTCGAAGAAGGGAGAGGATGACCAGTAAATGGGCCTGCAAATGAAACTCCTTGAGGCTGTTGTCTGATGTTGGAAATTAACTGGGAATGAATGTTTGGTCGATCAGTTGAATGAGCTTCAAGTTTCTCAAGAGGAAAAACAGTCATTGCACATTGGTTACCTGCCTTGGAATCAATAATTCCATTTTCCTTCAACCATAAAAAAGCACAAATAAAATTCACAAATATTCCTTCATCTTGTAGCTGCATCTGTACTTCAAATAAATATCTTCACTTCCTAGCACGATCCTTTAAATTTTGAAGTTAAATCTGAATTCTCTTTAAAAGATGTTAAACTTTGTTACAACTTCAATTAAATAGCAGAATATCAGGAAAAAAATACCAAATAAAAGCTGAAATGATCCATAGAATGATTTCTGGAAACAAAATACAGAATTTTTTTTACCACTTTAATCAAATAGCAAAAGATCGGGAACGGAAGTATAAAAATAAAACCTGAAATGCTCCATAAAATGGCTTCTGGAAAGAATAGAAAGAATTTGAAGCTGGCCAAGCCATGAATCCATTAGAAGTAAGCGGATCAACTACAGTTTTTCGCACTCTATCATCTTCAGCGGCCTTGAAAGATAGCAAATGAGGAACGACAGCAACCTTGTTAGAGAAAGGCCACTGTATACTTGAACCCCTCAATGATGCTACAAAACAATTGAAAAACAAAATTACCCCCAGTTATTCATTGCAACATAAAAAAATTTCTTTATATCCTTAGGTTTGAGACAGCTAAGAATACATTCAAGAGCAAGGCTCTAGGGACTTGAACATTAGTTTTTGGAAATGCAGAGCCGATAAGATATATTAAATGGCCACTCTGTGAGCATGTCAGTGGGGAGAAATGTTATTCTATCAAACACAGCACGCTGAAACAAGAAAAATAACTATGGCAATTATATAATAATTTTTCTTTAAGATAGTTTTTACAGAAGAAAAAAACAGCTAAGACCATGTCTCCTAGCAGACAGAGCGCAGCTGCAACTCTGGGTTTGGCAAATCTTAAATAAAAAAAGATTAAACAAAAAAAAAAAAAGAAAGTCCAACTTTCATAGCTGGAACTTGGGTTGGACATGCATATCCCATAAGGAAAATATTACCAATTCTTTTTTTCGGATAAAAGTACTTTCGGCCTGAAAATTGTTCCCCCAAAAAAATTTCATGTTTGGAAATAGTAGAAGCAAAATCAAACAGAATCCTAATCAACGGGGATGGATGAATTGCTAAATCAAAGTTCCTACCACATAATCCCCTATCTTAACTCAGTAAGGAACCTAGTCTGTTGGCATCATCTTAGATGAAAGGCTAAGCAACTGAACCTTCAAGGTTTAACGTCCAAACCTAAATTTCATCATCTTTCCACAGAAAATACTCCAAACTTCATAAACAAAAACTTCAGTTCTGTAAAAGAACAAACTGGCAAAAATTCAATGGAACAAAATGAGCAACCGACTTCTCTCATCCCCACCTCCCAACGCAGATACGATCGATTTAGCGTCTTCACACCGCACCAATTTCACAAGAAATAATATCAACAAATGAAAACTGAAGCCGCACCTTCATTCTTCGAGTGATCCAAAGCCTCTTCCAGGACATTCTTCGAGCTCAATCCCAAAAAATCCCTCTCCATCTACGAAATTGAGCTCCCTGAGAACGAAATTCTTCGACTTCTTCTTCCCTTCAGCCACGAAATTAGCCGAAATAGAATCTTCTAAACCATGGCAAAGAAAGATTCTAGCTTCTGCAACCAAAAAAATGAGAACGAACGAGATTGGGAGAGAGGGAGTGATTATGAAGATTCCTCCTGTTTCGCTTTCTCGCCTTTATTTCTCGTTACGAAATCTAGGCCGTCGGATTACGAAGACTAATTTTACCGGCTGATCCGGTCATCTCCCAGATTATACCGGTAAACAAACACGTGCTCGCCGAAACTGCCAACGGCTTCGTCGCCTTGGCGGTTAGTCAAACGGTATAAAATAACGGTAAAAAATGAACACGTGGCAAAGCGCGTGAATAATTCATCGTTTTCAATGCAAATGATAGGTGGCCCCTGATGTTTTGGGTGGGGTCCGTTGTATGCGATTCTCCCTCACATTTAAAAGGACAACTAAAATAAATATTAATATTTTTTTTAAAATATTAACGCTAAATTTACCCTCTAATTTTATAATTTAATCTTACTTTCCGTAATTACATTCTATAATGATTATTACACATTAATGAGTAACACATGTTAAAAAGTAAACGTATCATTACATTTGTACAGTCCTTGTGCATGCGTAGAGATGACGTGAACAAATCGAGAAACATATCGTTACGTTATTTTAAATATTTAATTTAATTTTGTGAGATTTACGTATTATTTATTTATTAATAAAATTACACGATTCACATTTTTCTTGTAGTAAAACATGGTTTTAGTCTTTTTGATTTGTTGGATGTTTTAATTTACCCATCACAATTTCAATATTGTAGACAACGTTTTCCTAAAAAATAAATCAAATTAAAAAAAAAAGAATTTATTTTTAGTTTTATTTCCATTTGAAATAAAAGAATTAGAGGAGTTTTATGTATACGGAAAATCACGTGGTGGGTATTTGGACAAAATAATTGAAGAAATTAAGAATGGACCATTCTTACTTCTTAGTATTATTTGAAAGTGATGAGACAACTTTTTTTCCATCCTTGGTTATGTCACGTTATTGTCTTTCCTAACTATAATAAAGTATGCAACTTGCAAAAAATGGATTAATAATAATGAAACAACTTAAAAAAAAAGTAAAATTTAAGCAAAAAAAGCATAATTTATTGATTTTTTCAAATACATATTTTCATGAAAAATTATTTTAAGAAACTGCGATGATCATTACCGATAATCAGACGTCATTTTCTCTGTTTTCCAATTTAGTTTTCTTCTCGTCGTCTCTAATCGAAAATTTTAAATTGAAAAAAGGCATTAAAATATGATTCAATAATTTTAACCAGAAATTAATATTTTTAAAATAGAAACAGCTAAGAGAATATGAATAAAGTAAATGAATAAGAACTGTCACGTAAAAACGACCACACAGTTCGTCATTTAAATAACATTTTTTATGTGGTCCTTCAAGATATTTTGGGAAAGTAAGAGCCGACAGGCAGTATTCAAATAGGCTGTCACTTATTAACGATATGAGCAAAAAATGGATTTAGATGAAATTGATGATGTTATGTTTTGTATTGTGTCATCGTATTCCAATAATTGTGTTCAGAAAATTAGGTGAAATTTCATTGCTAAATTCTATCCATTATTATTTTTATCCAAATTAAAAAAATAAATATTTATAACATAAGCAACACAAATGATCAGAAGTACCAACTTAAACTCGAGAACGTTGCATTCTAAAAACTATTCGACGAAATTTTCAACACGGGTGTCCAGGAACAATTATCTAGATGAACTTTTTATTTTTTGTGAACATTTTTTGAAGTAGTTTTTCGACCATGACTAAATTATCTAGATGAACTTTTTATTTTTTGTGAACATTTTTTGAAGTAGTTTTTCGACCATGGACTAAATTAAGAAAAGCTTATCATTGTTGGCAATCATGGCAGGGTCAAGAATTTTACCTCCATTTTCTGACAGAATGGAGGTGGCATTTGGACATTTGAGCTCCTCCATGGCTGCCTTGATGAGCTCTTCAATGGTTGGAGCAACCCATAGGACCACTCCGTCTTCTCTCTCTTCCTTGGGTTTAAATGGGTGGAAGCCAAACACAGTGCACTTCTTTCTGATCGTTTCATCTGAAACAACCAGGAATATGATTCGCAAAAAATAAGAAACATTTAAACTAAATCTTAGAATTTAGAAGAATGAAAAGTTATTAACTCTTGTCAGAAATGTTCGAAAGAAAAAAACTAAAACTAAGCATAAGTCTTTCATTTCGTAGAAATCTTGATATCGACTTAGTAGAAAGTTCGTTGACAAAATGGTATACTCGACGACAATCTCGTGTAATCTTAATTAAAATAATGCTAAACAGACGCAACAACTTACCAAGTTTAATTAAACTCGATAAATTAGCATGTCCGTCTCAATAATCGTGTATTTATGAGAGTAACACGGTAAACTTTTGAAAACAAGTCACGTAAGTTTTACCTCTAAGAACTCTATAATTCTTTGCTTTTGTAATTATGATTACACAAATCAAATGTCAAACAAAATAGCACGTAATAAGCAGGTCCTTGTCTAAATGAACGGCAAATAAAACGTGGAATTGAGTTAAGAACGCTAAATGGCAAGTGTACGAGTCTAATTGTACACATAATTGAATGCATCATTCCGTGTTCTAAAGAACTTGACTACTGGTAGAGACAACCATTGAAAATCCAACAAATTCGAGTGTACATGATCACATGAGGACCAGTGATAGCCACTTGACAAAACTCAGCAGACAGCGAAGAACTTTCAAGAAAGGGTAAAAAAAAAAAACGTATGAATCACGCCTTGTTGTCATTTCATGAATCAGAGAGACCCTCGTCAAAAAAAAAAATCAATGCTTTCAACTCCTTTTTCAATTTAAAATTTTCCACCAACTCGTCACTTGGAAGATGGCAGTAAAGTAATTGGAGAAACTTGTAATCTATTGCAGAAATTGAAAAGGCTGGACTAAAACTGAAACGTTGTAATGTTGTACCTTGAAGATTCTTATAAGAACCGGAGAAAGTGGACAGTTGAGACGTTCTTGCAACGTCAAGTAGCTTGATCAAATTCTTATTTCCGTTAATGCGTGATTCATCTAGTGGTGTATTTCCCCATCTGCAAGAGGAAGAGTTTAGTGAAAGATAAATTAAAAAAAAAAAAGAGAGAACTGAGAATTTTCTAGACGACAATAAAAGGTACCAATAATTGAACAAAATGAGCAGAGATTATCCCATATATGTATACACACACACAGGTCTAAAATCATCAGTGGTACTATGTGTATAAGAGAATGCTCTCCATTATCCAATCCCTTAGTAAGAACAAAATAGTCTAGGCTTGAGGGATAGCAGAGCTGTGAGAGATGGGGTCTCCATTCTCAAATCTGCAATCCCTCAAAATTACTAAGTTTATTTGCAGTTAATTTCAACATCCTAAGTGATTAATTGAAAGAGTAATGCTAAGTTACATGCAATATTATAAATAGTTAAAATAAAACATTTTAATTGCACCAATTGACAAACATCATGTCAAGAGGTAAAAACTAATCTTGCCCTAATTCAACGTTCACAAACTGGCCATACACCAAAAAATAATAAAAAAAAATATATAAAAAGAACAAAAATTGTTTTCTTTTACACATCATATGATATAATAATTCAAGGCTTATTCCTTTTATACCTGTCCCTTAACAACACACTTGCTCCTGCTTTTAGAAGTACTTCTGAGATGAGATACAATCCTTCAGCCGCAGCTATGTGAAGTGGGGTTCTGTGATCGTAATTTCTTGCATTTGGATCAATATCATTTGCCAAAACCCTTACTAAAAGATCCAGATCTCTCCTGGCTACAGTCGAGCAGAGAAAGCCACCAGTATCATCTATACCAAGCGTTGCTCCAGCTTCAACAAGTAGAGAAGCTACTTGATCATGTCCATTTTTTACGGCTTCGAATAAGGGACTGTTCCCAAATTTATCTGTAAACACACAAAATTATTAAAAGCACCAGTTTCAAGTTAACCTTTCAAAAGCTAGATTAGCATGAATAAAATACACCACGCCAAGTTAACAGCATATGAAAGTGATAGGAATTAAGCAATTCACATCGAGATTTGGAGAAATTATTTAGTAAGATTACTTCTTTACTGAACAATCACAAACGCAACTACAACTGACCTTGAAAAGTTTGAAAGTTTGGCGTTTCTCCTCCCTTCTTTCCAGAAAAAGTCTATCCTCCTTTCCTCTATTATTTTATTCATACATTCAATTGTAACTGTTTTTTTTAAACTACTCTACTAATTTCTACAAACTACGTATCTAGTCTATATAAAAAAGGTGATATGATAATCAATGAAAATCACCCCAAAAAACAGTATAATAAGGAAAAACATGCAGAACATAGTAGGTCACAAGCTCACCTGACAGATTAACTTGCACTCCTTGTTCAATGAGAAAACGAGCAATATCTTTGTATCCTTTAGATGCAGAGAAATGCTGAAAAATTAAAATGGTAGACATTAAAGCTTTTTTTAGTAAGGTAATGCAGGAATTTTGCAGCAAATAACACATCAAACAAGCAAAGGCCACCTCAACTGCCCTTATGCAATTCCCATTTAGAAGATTTCATTTTAATAAGCAACGTGCATAGTAGATCAGAAGTGAATATCAAACGGGGGCTCATTACAACTTTTTTCCAATTTGAAGGAATAAAATAGAATGAGCAAAGCATTAATCGTTAATTTGCTAATGTATACACGTCTATTTCTGGATATGCTCGTCAGGTATTAGTTTAAGACAATGAAGTAAAATGCTTCTAAACCACATTGTAGAGGTAGAATGCCCTTCCAATTTATAAATGATGAGAAAATGAACTAACTGAAGTGAAAAAAAGAATTTACTTTATTTTCACATGTTTCGTCTCCTAAAAAAGGAACCATGAGCATTTTAGAGTCAGAGCACATAGAATGAGATCTAATTACGTAAGAGTAGAAATCACACATTCCAACTACAATAAGGAACTCAGATAGCTACTATCTCTCTACTTCACTACTATCAAGTGCCACTAGTCCAGTCTGATTAGATCTTTACATTCTATGTGTCCCTCCTTTTGTGTTCTTAATTAACTTAATGAATAGGTGTAAGAATATGCTTAAAATTGGTGCACGCAAATTTCTTATTAATGAATACATAGGATTTCTATCATAAAGTAGTATAAATTTTTAAAATTTGAAAAACATTTTTGACATTACAATTGTAAAAAATGACGTGCAACAGTAATTACTAGAAAGAAAGAGCTATTAAAGCATAACTTATCCCTCAGAAAACATACCAAAGGAGATCTTCCATCATAATCAGTCCTTTTAGGATCTGCCCCAGCTCGAATTAAACGTTTTAATTGGAAAAAGTCTCCGTCATGTGCTGCACAATTTACCCTCATAGCTAACTCAAATTCATGTTTTCCAATTAACATACTTACGTCTGATCCCTGAAGCTTGTTTTGAAGATTTGAATCCTTTCCCTATGAGGAAATTCTGCGTTAATATTAATTCATCACATCAAAAAAAAAAAATCTGACAAAATTAACTAAAGCATTTTGAAGCACTTCTAAATTGTAAATAAAAAGAACTTCAGGAGCCACGCTACTCAAATTATTTCCTCAACAAAGAGGAACCAGAAAAAGCTCTAATCAGCCCCATCCAAGACAGTAGACCTCCAAAGAAACTTATACATAATTCGAAAAAAGGAAAAAGAACTTCCACAATTTACCTCAAGGAGGTTATTTAAAATAGTCCGTCCATCTAAAAAGTAAATCTCCAAGATTTCTCTAAAGGATTGTTTATCAAGCCGTAAAACCCTGCATAGTTCACGAACAAGAACAGTATATGGCTGGGGACTGTTGCAAAGGAAGGAAATCTCACCAAACGAGCTGTATGTTTCCAGATGCCTGACCAGCTCTTCTGATTCATCATCTTCACCCTTATCAACTTCCTCCTTTAAATTTCATCAAAATAATCGTATAAATTCAAATGTTTAGTTGGATAAGGGCACATACACCTATTTTGGAGGCACTTTAATATATCTCAACCATAATCTAACAACTAAGAATTAAATAACACGTAGAACAAAACAACAAATTAGCTCATCTTTGAAGGAAAAGGAATTTCATTTCTTAATTCATCATACAAGAGATATGGAATTCCTAATAACTTCGTGTGTGTAGATATATTAACTCATGCTAGTATGAGTGTGAGCAACTATGTCTATCATTCAGGCTGCCACTAAAAAATGTATGATTTATACAAAACTAAAAAATTTCTGCAATTAGATCAAATAAAGGATTTGGTCCAATAACAACATTGCCTGATTTGAAAATCTCTTACAATTTGCATATAAACCAATAGCCCAATGTAGTACAAAAATTTGTATAACGTAGATAATAATATGCATGCTCTTTTTTTTCTAAAGAAATAGCACCATAGGAATCATATCACCACACATACCAATTCGCCATGGCACACAACATACAATTGATCAATTACATTTCCCTGCTCTAGAATCACTTCTCCAGGGAGGAAAAATTCTTCATGAACTCTGCTTGCCTGATAAAAAGGAAAAAAAGTGGATAACAATAAATACCTTTCTATAAATTAGCAGCATTATAATTTATCATTGAAAAGAAAAATCGGTAACTGATGTTGTACATTAAAAAGAATGGAGTAGAGACTTTCAAACTATCATAACAAAAAAAATTATTTAACAAAAAGCGACTTATTAATTCATTTTTAATATGAATAGTGAAGCACGACAATCAGCAATTACCCCGAAAATAGAAGTTACAAAATTACCTAATGGTTATTAGCATTAAAGTTTGAGATGACATCAGGCTTTAGGAATAGCCAGAGGACTAAAACTAACCAGGTTTACCAACTTTTGACATAAATAAGATACGTAAATCTGCAGCAATTGTCTGACAATCTTTATTAAGCATATTATTATCTATGACATCTCTCTATTTCGAAGAGCTTCCAGTTCCAGCTAACAAAATATTTAAGACACATATATACTTCAAATTACAACAACAACGCAGGAGGCATGATTGGCATCCTTAAATTCAAATCCGTTATATACTCTACTCTCAACTTCATTACTAAATAATCATCACTTTTCACATCATATTCATGAAAAATTACCAACATTCTTTATATATTTTCTCTCAAATATAAAACTATTTTCCTTATTAGTAGCTCCTTTAATTTTCAGTAAACTCAGTTATCCATCCCGATGTCAAGCTGAAAACCTCTTTATCATTCCCCTGATCGAGATGGTTAACCTTCCTTGGGATTCTACAATGTTTATTATGTTTCAAATTTGCATTTCATTACCACTCAATCTGTCAATATGCTGCATGTACTCTTCTATCTGGCGTTTTGCAGACAAAATCATACTGAAGCTTTATAACCATGATATGTAATTTCTCATCCGACCTCATCAATTTTGCAACAAACCCCAGGAAAAGGCGACAGAGGATACTACATTCCTTAAAATGGAATCTTTATCATCTACTTAAATGCATATTGATAACTCTTAAGTTAGAGTTATTTTATACGGTAATTAGTTGAAAGAACGTATATGAATTGAGTGATTGCAAGGAGAAATTTGTAAGAATTTACTACAATTGCTACGTAATGCTACAGCATCGGTGCCTTGATTTAATTTAATATATTTCATGCAGATTATCTATTAAAAGCATATTTTTCTCCTTAATTTGAATTTTATATTTTCTTGTTTGAATGCAATTTTAATAGTGGGAAAATCAAATTCAAAGGCTGAAGATTATGGAGAGAGAAAGCAAATCAAGGGAGTGATGATACCAAAAATAAAGGATTTAAATTAGGAAACCGTGGCTGTGAATTGATTCAAATTATGGAGAGAGAAAGAGAGGAGGCCAAAATCAAGAAAAAACAAACAAATTAGAGATTCTCTGGAGAGGAGATTTTGAAAGCAGAAGACCAGCGTGCAAAAGAGGACAAAAAGGAAGGAAGAACCAATTGGAAGAAAGAGAGTTGGGAATTATTGGAGCACGTGGAACGAGAGCCACAGAGAGAGAAAGCCATCCTGGAAGAGGGCAAAAATAGGTGAAACAATAAAATAAAGGAGATTGGAGAGAGAAAAGGGAGAGGACATGCAGAACAAAAAGAAAATTTTCTAAGAAGAAAAAGGAGAGCCTTGGATCCAAAGAGGAGGACTGACATCGTTTCCTTTAATCTTTTTCTTCTTCTGTTATTTTATTGCTTTATTGCTTTATGTTTTGATACTATTATTTTTCATTTTATTTATAATGTCTAGTAGCTAAACGCATTACTTGGTTAGGATGATAGTATTCGTTACGGATTTTGCTACGATCTCGATTTGTTTATGCGATTGTTTATTGAACAATTATTTGTGATATTTCTTGCTTAATTCAGATCATATCGATAGATAGGTTGATGATACATGTTTATATTGTATCGAAAGATAAATATAAATTCTAAGATGCACGAATAATTAATCGGATTAAATTGTTACAACATAGTTAACATTGATTCGATTGATAATAAGAATAGGGCAATTAGGAAATTCAATGTTAGTTACATTCTTTCAAAGTCGAGAGAAATTCTAAATCGAATTTACATAGGCAATTCGAACGAAACCTATAAATATTTGATTCTTGCTGTTCATAGACAATGCTGCAGAGCATTACCAGAGCATCAGTAGTAAAATTATCGTAACGAAGAAATCGATCCTAGCCAAGGCTTCCATTTACTGATTTTATCTCGTTTATCCTGTTTTCTTTTATTACATCATCATTCGGATTTTAATTATAATTATTTTCATTTATCATTTTAATATTTTTATAAGGTTTTTATAGCAATTAACTCAATTAAGAATATCCTCGTGGGATCGATATTTTTACTACTTGAAGCGATACGTGCACTTGCGTAAAAGTGTAGAAAATCACTAACACATGCATCTTTATAAGAGTTGAATCAATACGGTCAAATAACATGAACTTACAATTTGCTTTATAAATCCCATAGAACAACCTCTGAATAGGGGAACCTTTTTGATGAATGGCTCATATAAGTTCTGTGAAATCTGCAAAGAAAAAGCATCAACTAAACAATGTTCAATGGACATATAGGGTTAAATTTCATGCAATAAGAGAATCATAACTTAGACTGTCGCTCATGGATGAAACTTTGATAGTTTTTCAACTACTTTTTCTTCTATTTATAATGAGGATTAGTTACTCGTACATTAAGTTTTGCACATCAACACCCTCATTATTAGCCTTCATTAGGTTTTTCTAATATTATTATCACAAATAAAGTAACAACGTTTACTGATAAAAAAGTGAATGAATAAATGACGTAATAACCAGATAAACTAAGAGAATAAACCAACAAACAAAACTGCATGGGAAAAGAATCATTCAGAAGTTCATCTATAACATGGAACAATTATCATTGACAAGAATATACATGCAATCCAATAATGTAAGAAAAAATCAAAACCCAAGAACCAATTAGCTGTTTCACATCAAGCTAATAGAGGTATACAGAAATTAGTGTACCTTGCAGCGAATAGAGGATGGAATATCCTGAAGTACGTCAGACTTAGCATAGCTACGATCATACTGCAATCGGAGATGGGATTTAATTTCTTTACTTATATGTTTATCGAGTTTGTTTCTATTCATGTATTTGATAAGGTCTGTCACTTGATCCCTAAACTTTTCTGTTTTTGATCCTTTCACTATTAAGGCTGCCATGTTACCAAGGAGATAAGCACCAAGAATCATATCAAATGACACGTATATCATGATGAATATCATTTCCCTGACATTGACTGCATGTATTTCTCCATAACCTATAGTGATTCAAAATAAAATCATAATAGTTAGATCTTAAACTTCAATATCATTAATGTAAGCGTACATGATCAAGTTTTTTTTTGAAACACATGCAAGATAAGAAAGCAATAAGGAACAAAGCAGTAAGTTGTTGTACACATTAGTTATTAGGTGATCAATATGAAGTCAAGAACAACATTAATCACACTAAGTTTTTGTCAAGGACAGTTTTCCAATATCATTACATTGCATATGACACCGACAATCGCGTTGATGGTAAAGACAGACATACATACTTAAGATCAGATTTAATATGTACTAATAAATGAGACAACGTTCTTTAACAAATCATAAAATCATATAAAGCAGGAAATAATAAATTATGTCAGGTCGGATGGACTCTAAAACTTCTAAAGCTCATTAAATTATGGCCATATAGATACAAACACTGCAATGGAGAAAAAAGGGAAAGGTACATGCACATCGATTTCACCAATTTTTTACTAGCAACGAAACAAAATGTAAGCTTACCAACAGTTGCCATGGTGACAACAGCAAAGTATAATGATGTGACGTAACGTTTCCAAAGATCAATTTCTCTAAAGTGAGAATAGCTGTAGTCACCCATCTTTAGACTTCCTATCCATGTGTACCCTTCTTTGGAGGGAGGCAGAGTTGTGGCCAGGTAGTAGAAAATGCAGGCTGCAGTATGCGTGCAGTAAAGCTCAACAACAAAAAGTTTCACAATTCTAGTTCCAAGATAGTTTATCCGAATATCTTTTTCTAACTTCTCAAAAAACTCTGTCACTCTGCAAGCTCGACTTAGTCGAATCCAGAGCAGGTAACGGACTGGCTCTTGCTTACGAGATGCCTATACACAGGGATGTGATTAAAATATTGAATAAATGCAAAATTTTCTATATATGTTCATGAAGGTATCTATAGCTAAAGAATTTTCAATGATCTCTTTTGAGACAACTCCCAAGTGTCTTAAGCTTCTATTTTTCCATTCCCAATGAAGAACGTGCACCCACACGGGTAAAAAATGCAGTATTGAAAAACTCTTCCAGTTGTGTGTCACGGCTAGAAATGACGCTACCATTATGCATGAAGAATAGCAAGAGAAAATCAACACAAGTACATAAAAATGAATTAAATAAACACCTGAAGTCAGCCAACTTAACTACATACAAACCTCAAAAAGAATAAACACAGAAAATTTACCTTGTAGATAGCATCCCAGGGCATACAACCTAGTAAATCGACCAAAAAGCGAGACTTCAAATACCTAAATATCAAGTTAAAGTCAGATAGCTATATCGCATGAATGATATGAGTAAAGAAAGAAAGAAAAAAAAGGCAACCGAAAGGAAAACATAGAAGACAGAAAAACCTGAGAGCGATGAGTTTCCGATCGGAGACGATGCGGTGTGCGAGGAAGTCTGGATATGCAACGAAGAAGCGGACGAAAATAGTCGACGAAAAAGACAATCTGACCGGCGCTATCGAGAAGGAAGAGGTTCTCAGGGAGTCCTCTGAAGAAGCCAAACTCGAGCGGAGTGAAGAAGGAAGAATACACCGCCCACAACAGTATGAAATGCGTCCAGACCACATACCACCTGCATCCATTTCCATCCTCCCTTCAATTTCTACCATTTTTCACCCTTTCTTGCTTCGCAAGCTTTCAGTCTCTGAAAGCGCGCTATTGCGATGGCGGAAGCTCTCTCACTCTCTCCGGCTTTTTCATTACGTGATATAAATATTAACACAAGCTTAGCTTACTCTACGACGTCGTAATTGGGTATATGAGCTTAGCTTGGGCATAGGGTCAAACTAATGTATTAATTTAATTAATATTAACTCGAGACAAATTGTAACGAACCGGCTACCGTATCAAATTGTCCTTGACATCGTACTCATGGTCTTCTCCCCCGACCTAGTGGTACAAGCTCTAATGGGACTTGAGACTTTAGTCTGGAGGTCCTGGGTTCGAGGTGGGAAAGACATGAAACTCCATTTCCAGACTTCCTCAGCTCAAACCTAGGACCTCCAGGCTAAAGTCTCAAGTGCTATTAGAGCTGGTATCAATGAGACTTGAGACTTTAGCCTGGAGGTCCAGGGTTCGAGCTGGAGAAGATATGAAACTCCTTTTTCAGTCTTCCCCAGCTCGAACCTAGGACCTCCAGGCTAAAGTCTCAAGTCCTATTAGAACTGGTATCAATGGGACTTGAGACTTTAGCCTGGAGGTCCTGGGTTCGAGGTGGGAAGATATGAAACTCCTTTTCCAGTCTTTCCCAGTTCGAACTTAGGACCTTCAAGTTAAAGTCTCAAGTCCCATTAGATCTGGTATCAATGGAACTTGAGACTTTAGCCTGAAAGTCCTGGGGTCGAACTGGAGAATGCATAAAACTCATTTTTCAGGGGGAAGAAGATCATGAATACGATATCAAGGTCCGTTAGATACGGTAGCTGATTCGTTACACAAAGTGATTATGATTTTTTAATTTAATTTTTAAATTATTTAATTATATTGTAGATAAATAATAAATTGAAATTTGATAGAATTTAAGAATTAAATTATAAGAAAATTGAAATACATTTTAGTTTTGTAAATTATAAATAAATGACGTGTAATGTATTTTCACTCTAATTTAAGAAGGTACGCGAATCAATGCAGAAAGGTAAAATGAGATAGACGGATGATAAGCCTTTACCAGTTATCCGGGCGGATGACGAACCGATCTAAACCTCCTCGGCGACGCCCTCCTCCGCCGCCGTTGCTTTCGATCCCGATACCACTGCTCCCGATCGACTCGCTTCCGAACACCGCGGAAAACCTTCTCCACCACCGCGAACGCTTCGACTCTCTGATATCTTCGTCGTCGTCGTCGACTTCGAACTCTTCCTTTTCCTCCTCCAATTCTTCTTGCTGCCTCTCTCCCCTCGTCATTCTCTCCCGAAACGCAGAAAGAAAATTTGTTTATCGTTTTCGAACTTGAATTCGAGAGAGCGATTCAAATGCATCGATTGGTGGAAGATGGTGAGAATTTGATGCGGTTGAGCATTGGATCGAAGAAAAGTTAGCTTTAATTATTCCATTTCCCTTGTCGACATCTGCGGTTAATGGCAATTACAGTTTGATCAGAGAATCGAACTGTCACTTCGTCCATTGCAGTCGCTGTTTCTCCACAGCTTTGAAGATCAAAATAGAAAAGGCAACCAATAGGAATATGATAACGTCTATATAGCAAAGAATCTATCGGTAAAAATAAGATTAAATAATAGAGCATTTCCAAATTATCTATTAAATTAATTTTATTAATAAACTAATAATTAAACTATTTTCTCAAATGTAAATTTCTATTTTTTTTTCATCCTTTTGCTAAGAAATCCGTCTCATTTTGATTTGATTTTCGTTTTTTTCGAGTTTTCTAATGTTTCTATGTTGTTTTTTTCATTTTTATACCTATCCTTTCATCATTTTGTCGTTCTTTATCGGTGTTTTCGTATTTGGTAACTCGAATCTTCTTATTGAAGCTACACCCTCTCAACTACCCGTCGTCTTCCATTTTTCCGCAATCATTGGCACAAGGCATTTGCTCACTCCTATCGATCGTCCGCTCCAGTGCATTTTTCAAACCAAAGCGAATTTATGAGCGTCCGCCTTGAATCCCAAAAGCTCACTCGCGAGACACTTTTCCTTCTCTTCTATTTTCGGGCATCTCCCTTAAGTCCCGAAAGTTTGTTTCTAAGACACTTTTCTCACTCTCATATTTTTCGAACGCATGCTCTACTTCCATACGCTCTTCCTCTTAATTTTAATGAAAAATTAAACAATAAGAGCAAGTTTGTTAATGGACAATAGTTTAAGGATTTGTTTCTTAACGAAATTAGTTTAAAAGTCAGTTTATCACTGCTCCCATACTA
Source organism: Begonia masoniana (assembly GCA_022432975.1). Lineage (NCBI taxonomy): Eukaryota > Viridiplantae > Streptophyta > Magnoliopsida > Cucurbitales > Begoniaceae > Begonia > Begonia masoniana. The sequence goes on from CM039509.1 coordinate 1,249,884, forward strand.
AAGTTTTTTTTTAAACTTCACTTTAAATATAATTTTAAAAAAATAATTGATTAAAAAGTGATCCACTACTAGGGGTGTCAAGTATTCTGCACTAATTTTATAGAGAATAAAGTAGCTTACGGTATCCTTGTCTTGGTTAACACTACTAATGGTTGCATGTGAATTTTACAAAAAAGAATGAAAAAATAAAAAATAAAAAAAATAATGTCTACTGTGTTTTGTTGCGGATAATAATTGGTGGGAACAATAATAATAATATCGCCTATAATACGTGGAGAGTATTGATCAGGATAATTTCTAAGAAATATTGTACTGGACAATCTCCTAGACGGAGTTACTTTTCCAAGAAAGTTCCTAAGAAAGGCTGGAGGGATCACAAACGGTCCTACTTAAAATCTAGTCTCTTAGACAAAACTTACTTATACAGTACAAATACACAACTAAATAAGCAGTACGAGAAACAATAGCAGATGCAATCCAAAAAATATCAAAAATATTTTTCCACACGTAAAATTATAATGGCCAAGAAGTAAGAGAAATAATGGCTAAAATGAACACCGAGAATTTTTACGTGAAAATCTAAATCGAAAAAAAAAATCACGGAGACCGAATCCAGAAAGATCTTACTATGAAAATAGGATTTACAATATTTTTCTAAATATCGAATATTCTAGAAAATATTCACTAAGAGAAATCACCACTCTTAGAATTCTCACCGTACTCAAGAGTATCTCACCTATTTTTCTCTCACACGCTTTCATTTCTCTCCCTCTCACTATTTTCTTCCTCTTCTTCACAGAAGATTTCTCTTATTTTTCGGATGATATTTTCCTTCATCAGAAACTCTCTAGAGGACAATCTCTAGCAAAATCTGAAGATCTTTGCTGAAGAGTGAGGTGCAGAAGGAAAAAAATTTCCAGTTGCATTTCATTGATGAGGTGAGTCCCTCATCGTAATGGAGAGACTTCACGTACTGTTGTAGAGAATTAGACATAGTGTTTGAAACATTTGAGTTGTCTGGTATGGAATAAGCTAACGCCCCTAGATGTTATTACAAGTCTGTCCATCATCAAATAGATTACAATGGAGAGAATTCAAAAACTTTGAGTTTCCTTGAGCAAGACAAGCTAACAATCCCCGATATAGGTATAAGACCATATATTCAAATAACTTGTTATGCTAGGAAGTCCAAAAGGCTTCAATGTTATGTGCATCGTGTTAAGAAATTCAGCATAGTTCCAAAGATGTCGATATGGGGTTACGAGTAGTTAGGTCGTGAACCGTGGAATAGATTTTTTACATGCTTATTCGCGACATTGGCTTGTGTAAAACGGGATATGTTAACAAGACTCAATTACGGGTTCTAAACCTTTGTCTTTGGGTAGTCTACCGTGCTAGATGTTAGCTTAATAAATATTTTGACAAGTCTTTTTAAGAGGTGACAAAATTAAGAGATAAACGACATTGTTAATGAATAAATTGGTAAATTGAAGTTTGTTAAAGGTTTTGGTTACATCCTTATAGAACAAATGAAAAGAAAAATAGGTTTGGGACTAATACATTCGAGTAAGAAAAAGACAAATTGCAACAAGACCGATACAGTCGACGAGGTTGGAAAAAGATAGATTACTACAACACAATGTCAATGCAGTTATCGAATCACGAATCATGGTCGACCTTATAAATTACAGATTGAAAGCCAAAATTTCAATCAAGGCAAACAGTCCAGACATTTAGGAATCGAGGTATGCATTTGGTTTTTTGATTTCGGATTGGGGAACTTGGGAAAAATTGAACGGAACCAAATAAAAAAAAACCCACATGGTACTATACCTTTCCCCTAATTTCCTACTCGAATTTGAATTTTGGCTCAAAATCAAGTCCAAATCCGAGTGGGAGCTAAAGACGAAACGGAGAATAATCGAAAGAAGAGTTGGATTTTAATTGAGTTTAGACAACACGCTCCGCTAGGCTCGAATTCGAATTCGAATTCAAATTCAAATTCAAATTCGATTTCAATTTCAAAAAAATTTTAAATGGCCCGTTACATTAGCTCTTTGAGCAAAAATGGAACAAAGGCCCCCACTCTGGTTCCATCTATAATGGATAGACATTTGAAATCCTACTTGCTTAGAAAAGGTAATCTACGTTGACCATCTAATCAAAAGATTGACCATGTCACCACTTTTCGCCATTAACGCTCCCACCTCAGCTCTCTTCTCTCTCTCTCTTCTCTCTCTCTCTCTCTCGATGATTTCAAATCCTTGGCCGTCAAATCAATACGTTTTTTCAGGTAAAACGATGGAGTTCCTCGATTGAAAACCTCTCAGATGGAAATTTCAGACGAAACAGGGATTTTTATGTCAAAATTCATGGTTTTGATGATCTAATTCAACGGAAGAAAAATAAAAAAAGAGAAACAAGACGATCTAAATCCACAAAAACAGAGAATCGCGAGGAAACTACAGTCTGTATTTATATAGATGTATAGTACCGCAAATCTATTTACAAAGTCGAAAAAAGGGTGGAAGATGGGAGGGGAAGCTTGAAAAGGGGAAGAACTATTTTCTAGGAGTCACCAACTGAGATTGGTCGGACTGAAACCATTCCCAGAGGGGACCGAGAAAGCTGACGGTTCATTTCTGATAGCGCCGCCCTGATTTCCGGCTGCTCCGGCCACCAGTCGATGATTTTCTCAGATTCTTGCTTGATCTTTCTCACTTGGCTATGAACTGGCAACCCTTTTGTACCATAACCCTCGTTCTTCATGTTGTTCTTCTCGCTTTCCATCTTCTTCTTCCTCTGTTTTTTCTTCTTCTTCTTCTTCTTCTTGAGTTTTTTCTTCTGGTTTTCTTCTCCTTCTTCTCCTTTCTTCTGGGTTTTGGCTCCCCTAGAGACGTACAGATCTCTACCGCTTATTCTGGAATATATAAAGAGGAGAGAGAGAGAGAGAGAGAGGCGTTGAAGGTTGAACAAAGAAGTTAGTTCTGTGTGGAAAGATTAGTACGCAGGGCAGCCGCCCCTTCCCACAATGCCACGTTTCAGCTGTTCTAGTGTGACTTCATTTTGTTTATTTTCTTATATTATTTTATTTTCATTTCTTTGAGTTTTTTTTTCTATTTTCTTCTTAATTTCGACTTTATTTAATTTTTTTTGTAACGACATAATAATCCTAATTTTTTTGTCAAAATTTATGATGACGTGTTGTTTAATATTCTTAGATTCAATAATCAATTTAATTCCAAACAAAAATTGGTGAAATTTTATAAAATTATATTACTTAAATGAATTTATTCAATAAAGTACCTTCCACAAAATTTTCACTGCGCCAAATTAGTAATAGAGCAAAAATTTTCACATGATCTGATGACTTATATAGGTCTAAGGTCTAGTGAGCAACAAATCTCTGATAAAGAAAAAAAATTTGAGATCATCGAACAACAACTTGAAGTCATGGACCAACAATTTGAAAGAAAATTTGATGGAATTCACAGAACCCTCGACAATCTTATGCAGATAATGATTGCGATGATTGTCGAGCGACGACACAATCGACGCAAAGATTTGATTTTAATAAATCAAATGATAACTGAGAAAACAACGAACAATGGCCTCAAACTAGCTATTTAAAACCGATTGGCCTTCAAACTGTTTAGACTATGAGAGGTGTAGTTAATTTGACATAGAAGTGTAAATTAGTAAGATTATAATAGATACGCTAAAATAATTTTTGAAGACACACTCTAGAAAGCTCACACCAGAGGATCAACAACCATAGATTCAACAACATTAGTCAAAATGATGCTCCTCCAAATAAGAATTCAAAGCTAAATCCCAGTGGAAGTTCATCAACCATTGTTCAGCCTGATCCTGAAGTCCAAGTCTACCATCAGCAACATGTCAATAACAACCTTTATGCACATCATAATCATGAAAAATGTTTTTGATCGAACCAATCATATCATCTTTCAAATAATTACCCGAGTAAGCATCTAGTTAATTTTCTGAAGGAAGGTGAAGGTGGAGGTGAAGAACACGTTTTTGAAGGAGATATTGCAGGTGGTTAATTTGCAAAACGAGATGTGATAGAGAAAGTAGTGTGCGTCCTCAATGATCTTTGCTTACTTTAAAAGAACTAGACAACTGTTTATGCCACAAGATCTTTTGTACACGATACGCCATTTATGAAAAAGTTTGTGATGTGAACATTGACAATGACAATACGAAAAATATTGTTTCCACGACTTTGCTAAAAACCCTGAATTTACAAATGGAAAAGCATCATTTGCAAAATAAAGTTACATGGATTAAAAAAGATTTCGAAGTTCAAGTACATAAAGTTTGCAAGATACCAATGTCAAGTCAGAATATATTACAGAGATGAAATCACTTGTGTTGCGGTGAATATGGATACTTGTCTTATCTTACTCAGACGACCATGGTTTTATGATGTTGTCACAACTTATAAATGACGAGATAATACATTTGTGTTTCAGTGGTTTGATATGAAGATCGTTTGGTGCCACATCTTCAAGCGTCGAAAAATAAAATATTTTCTCATAAATGAATTTTTTGTAGCTACAAAACTGAAGAACTAATTTTTTTCCAAAGAGATGAGATTGATGTAGCATGACCTATAAGTCCATAAGCCCATAATTTAATATTTCATTCGCGTTATCTTTTCTAGTATTTAATTTTATTTATTTTAAATTTTTAGATAGACTTTATTTAAAACTGTCGCTATTTAAAAAGTTGCGATGAACATTAATAAGAGATTTTAGACTTTGATACTGAGTTATTTTATTTTCTTTATTCTCTAATTTATCTTATCTCTTATTTCGTACCCAAACAAAACTTTCACTTAGCAAATTCCATATTTTTCCAATCTAGTTTTAGTATAAATATTTTGGTTTTCTTCAAAAAAAAAAAATGAAAAAAAAAGAAGTATAAAAATAGAAATAATTTCCAATAGTTTGAATTCTAATATACAAGCTACTTTTAACGTCTTTTTCTTGCTTTTTTGGTAGCTCTTCATATTCAATTTTTGCAAGTCTCTTCCTTTTCAAACGGTGAACTCTTTAAATTGACACTCTCGACGACTCATCAAACAACGTCATTATCATCGTCTAATATCAAGTTGTCTAATGGAACTAGAATGTTCAAAATCCTCTGTTTACCGTCTTCGTCTTCATTATAGTCATTTTCTTAACTTCGAGATCTTATAGACTTTATCAATCTGATTTCTTATGAGAATTTTCTAGCGACAACATCTTCGGTAAATTCAGTCTCCTACTTTCTTATAAGGCGTATTAAATCGAAATCTTTTGGTTAAAAGTCTTGAGGCGGTTCATACCCGGTGTTTATTTTTGAAGGTCGGTTCGGAAATTTGGAAAAAAAAAAATTTGACAAAAAAGTTGTAGCTAAAATAGTTTTGAAAACATCCCAATTGGAGTAGATTGGATAGGTGTGAAGAGAATCAATTCTTCAACGGTCAAAAATACTTTAATAAAAATTGAATTATTTGTTGTAATCAAGTAGTTGCTGAGAGGTTTACCAAACTCAGACAACTTTCTTGCCTAATATTCTTCCCCATCTCTACTTCAATTTCTAACTCCCCCTTTCCAACAAATGTAATAAACAAAGACCAATAAGAAAAGCAAAAATTGATGTGAAAAAACTTAGTGGACGGAAAAACACGAGCAAATGATAGATGTTCAGCGTGACAAAATCTAATTACGTAGTGTTATTTTGTGCGACAACTAAAAGAACCCTAAAAAACGTAAGATAAAAGTATGAACAAAGTTTCGCATATACCGTGATCTCCGGACTATGCATTCAGTCTTTCTCGATCACTGCAGAATCTTGAAAAAAATTTATAATTTCTCTTTATAGAAAACTCTTTTTCAGTTCCGACTAAATAAAATTTAAGTAATTTAAAACAAAAACCCGACTATATTATAACAAATGACTAAGACTTAATTCTATATATTTTTTTAGTTGAATTATATTGTCAATACTCCAACAAAGTCAATACAAATTGTTAAATGGTCTATTATTAGGAATTATTCCATGCCAATTTTTAACAACCAATGCATATATTATTTGTTGTCAATAAAAAATTATACCAAATTAATTTTTTTATGCTTTTTTGTTCGACATATGTTCTCATTAGTTATCAAATATTAATTTCAAATTTAACGGCTCATATTTGGATAATTAAACTTCTGAAGCTTGGTATTGTCGCCAAAATCGTCTCGTGTATTGAGCTTTCTAACTTGTTTCTGTTTGAAAATTGTCTAAATCGCCACAAATATTTTTGTCGGGAGTTTTTCGATTAAATCAAAAACATCAAATTCCAAATCAAATAGTTTAGAGTTTTTAAAAATGTACAAAGAGAGAAGGGCAAAGGAGATATTTAGTATATTTAGTATAAGATATTTCACTTTGGATGAGGGCAAAGGGGATATTTTCCTTGACAAGAAGAAAACATAGTTAATACCACGTGTCCATCCAAAAGTCAGAGCTTCTCATTTATCCGTCAGCGTAGTGTTGCGAATCCCGTGTCAAATGACAATTCTGCCGACGTGGATCCTTGAGTCGGTTTATTCGTTAGGTTCGTACTACGTGGCATAATTTTATTGCTTGAAGAAGGTCGTCGTTTCAAAGTGCACGTGGCAGCTTACCGTCTCACAGAATGTCCAAGACACGTGGCACAAGTGTAAGTGGAAAATGATGGGTGATGATGATGTGTTCTTTCTCGAGTATTAGAGAAGAATTACAAATTATTAAGGAAATCATTTGGGCAATCGTAGCACTCTGTTTATAATAAACATTATATATGCGTGTGTATATGGGTAAAAATTTTTTTAATCCTAAAAAAAAACCCTCATAGTATTAAACTTAATAAAACAAATATTAAACTATCAAAAAAATCTCTGGCGGTCAACTGATAATCAGACGTTCTGCATTTTACACATAGAATAATGGTCCCCCGTTATGTCGGGGTGTTCTCCCCGTACAACGCACATAGAGAACGATTCCCCGTTATCCTGCAGCGTAGCCCGTGACCAGTCAATAATTGATCATGGGTGGACGAACGGTTCCCTGTTCTCTCTAGAGCGGTCTTTCGTTCTTCGCTCGTGATCAATTATTGGTTGATCACGAGCTGCGCTACAGAAGAACGAGAGACAGTTCTTCAAGAGCGGTCCCCCATTCTCCTGTCCGTGATCAATTATTGGCTGATCACGGGGTGCGCTGCAGGAGAATGGGGGACCGTTCTGGTAAAGCGGTCCTTCGTTCTCCCGCTCTATTTAAAGAGTCGTTCGCCCTCCATTCTCACCACCTCCACGTTCTCTAACTATCCAAAACCTCTCAACTATTATCTTGCTTTGAAGAATTTTCGTTGTATAAGCAGCGACAATGAATTTTGATTCACCTAGAGCTGTTGATTTAGACGAGTCAATAACTTTTAATGTCGATAAGGAAAGATATCCGCACGTCATTCCTGCATATGGTGATATTCGAGCATTCGATCACTTATATGAAAATAAAGAAATCGAGGTGCATTCGATCTCCAGAACTCTAAATGAGAAGCTTCGAACACCAGTCGGTTCGGAGGATGATGAGGTGGAAAATATACCAGAGAAGAAATCTCATTGAGTTTTTTTTTTTTAAAACAATATAATTATTTAAAGAATATTAAAGCGAAAATAGTCGAATATTCTTTGAAAAATAGTTATGGAATCAAATTCATCAAAAGTGACAAGCGGCGATTGACGGCTGAGTGTGAAGACGAGTGTGAGTGGCAACTACATGCTTCTCAGATGCAAGATGAGCTTACGTTTCAAATAAATAGTTTGATCGATTCTCACATTTATTCGAGAAAATTGAGAATCGATACGCTAGAGCAAAATGAGTGGCAGATTATTATCTGGATAGGTTGAAAAGTCAACTTATGCGAAAAATCTCTTCCATTATCAAGATAGTGTGGAAGGATTTGACTCTCAATATTACACTCAGTATTGCCAGAAGAGCAAAAAGCGTAGCTCGAACAATTAACGAAGGCAAGAGCAACGAACAATATAAGCTAGTCTGGTCGTACACAGTAAAAATATGTAGATCAAATCTGGGTAGGACATTATAAATACATACTTACGAGATAATGCATGATTCATTGGTATGTCAAAGAATGTATATGTGGATGGCTGCTTGCAAGGCAGGTTTGCTGCAGTATGGTTGCCCTATTATCTGTTTTGATAGTTGTCATCTTAAGAGCTCGTGTCCCGGCCAATTACTCACAACCGTCAATATGGATTACAATGATAGAATATATCCTGTTGTTGTTGCCAACGTCGAAAAAGAGTATACGGATACACAGACGTGGTTCTTGCAGTATTTGAAGCGAGACCTGAACATGGGTAGACAGAAAACGAATTGAATCGCAGTCGAACTGGAACTAACAATAGATCTGGGTTCGTTCAAGTTCCCACTCTTATAGTCGATCCTGGAACCGTGAGTAATGTTCAGTTCACAATTTTAAGAGTCAAAAATTGTGAAAAATTGAACCTAAACGTCGGTAAAAAAATCCAATCCAAATCATGTTTAAATCCGCTGGAAACCCATACATTTGGACAAAAAATGTAAATATTTTTCTTAAATTTCGAAATAGAATAGTTTTGAGTCGATTCCTAATATTTTGGTCATGGTTTGATCTGATTCCACTCAGTCTTGCCTAACTCTACAAGTAAACAATCTAATTACATGTTAATTTAAATAATAAAAAAAGATAAATATCAATATAGATATGAATTTAGTGAATCGTAACATAAAAAAACTAAAAAATTAGATAAATATCAAAATAAATCCTAAAGTATGAGAGTATTTTCAATAAATATCTTAAATTTTTAATATCGTCAATTGACATCTCTGATTTGATTTATTATCAACGGATACCCTCACTGCTAACGCTATTACAATTTCTATTAACTATCTCTAGAAAAAAATCAATTTTCATTTGTAAAACATAAAATCTAGTCGAAATTAGAAAAAATCCACTTAAGATGTAGCTCAGAGCTTAGTGAAAGATCCCTAGTACTCTCACCTCGACTCATCTCGATCCCCATCATTCTCACCTCTCTCTTTCTCTATGTCACCGTCTCTTTAAGCTCTCACTCTCTTCTCGAGGTGGATGCAGCGGTTGCACTACCATGCTCGAGCAATACATCGATTGAAGAGGAACATTAACGAAGCACTTTCATCGAAAAAGGACACATCGACAAACATTTTAATCGTTGTTAAGAGGTTCCACTTTTGGTTCATTCATTCGAGAACCATCGATACATACACCTTATTCATTACTTTCGAGCAATTTTAGGTACAAATTTAATTTGGGTTTAAAGTTTGATTTGGTTGGAATTTTATTGGGCTTATTTAATTGGGGTCAATTTTTTTGGCCCAATAACCATTATCCTGACCTTACTTTTTGGCTTCAAGTCGAAAATGAAACCGAGTCAAGCAAAACCTAGCCTGAAATAATCATATGTATGGCTAAGAAAGTCATATGTATTTGTTTCAACAATTGTCAATGAAATAATCATAAGAATAAAACTAAAAATAAATGGTAGATTCTAAGAAAAATTGAATGATTCTTAACAATAAATGGATTTAAATCTTATAGTTTGTTTATTTAATCAATATTTTCTCTAATATTTTACATAAATTTTTTTTTCAATTTTAATAAAAAAAAAAAATTGAACCGAAACCGAATCCAAAATTAATTCAATTCGATTTCAAAATTGAACTAGTTTATTTTCAGTTTCTTGGAGGAAGATTTCATTTTGGCCGGGTTCGGTTCGACTGGGTAGCAAAAACGAACAATTATTTTTCAAGAATCAATAGAATTATGATTTCCAAACTTTACGAGTTTCTCCATGTCACTTATTAATTGTCACATGCGCTTTGCGTGCCCAAAAGTCAACAATTATATAGAAGTTACAAAATACAACATATAGTTTGGAACATAAATAAAATAAATAAAATAAATATACTTAGATCATGCATGGACTTGGGTTGACTTCAAAATCCAAAAAGAAAACAAAGAACATGGGTGATCCAAGTGATGGGTTGTTTTACCAAACAGCAACTGTCCTCCATTTGGCTTGGTCTTGTCGTTTTTGCTATCAAAAACTTACGAGAAAGTTTGATAACAATGGATGTAAGCATGTTAGTTCGGTTCGATCGGGAAAATTACCGGAAATGATTAGAAAAGTTTGAAGTTCTTTTAAACCAAAATCAAATCGAGAAGTTTCACAACCGAACCAAAACTGCAAAAAAAAAATCTCCTTGTTTGAGCTCCGTTCTTTAGTCTCCATTTTAGACTAAAAAAAAAAAAAAAAAAAAACGATGCGTGTTTAAGTTTTTGATTCGTTGAACTAAGAATCGAACAAAAACTTTACGTTGTGTGAATATAAAACCATTACAAGTTGGGTTCAACTCGGTCTATTTAGAAAAAATTGACGAATTAATGATAATCACTTTCATGAAACGAAAAAAAAAAAAACATTAGAATACAGAAGTAAAGAGAGAATGAATCGTAGTTTGACAACGTCATAGACGTTTCTCGTCTTCGACGGAGTTGAAATCTCGAACCTAATTAGCTTATTTGTCAACAAAAATGTCGACCCAATGAAAAAAGAAAAGAACAAAACAACTCGAGAGTTGACACGTTGTGTGTTCTTGAAAACTCGAGAGTTGAACGAGCTTAACGAGTGTGACCTAAGAACAACCACTATAAATGTTCCTTTTAAGGACCACATTTCTATATCAATTTGTTGATTTCATAATTCTAAAAAGGACACCACTTTATTTGAATGGCCTACTTTGAGTTATTGCTTAACATGCTACCGACTCTAAGTGGACATCATTTGATTGAGTATTTGATTTGTAATTTCTTAAAACATATTCTTTGATGAGGTAATAATTTACAAATCTCCCTATAAAGTACTCAGGAGATTTGTAATCGAAGAATCTCGATCTCGATATTCACATAGATTTTGATGTCATTTGATTGTAGTTGTCGGGTTTAACTTTTAAGTTGTTTGTAAAACTATTATATTCAAAGTTACGATCTATGTTTAATCAATGATAGAAAGGAGAAGAAAAACGGGAGGTAATTTAAAATGCACGGTAAGGTGTTGTGACATGATCGTTTAGGGTTTACGATGTCGTTTTGATTGAAAACGACCTATTATTTAGAAAAACGAAAAAGAGAAAAGCGATAAAATTGCACAAAGTAGTGAGAAGACATTGAAAAGTTCCAAGAAATTAAGAGAAGAAAGATGCTGCCACTAAATGTGACTTTTAACTGTTTGTCCTCACAACAAATTGAGAGGGAACATAATCAAGAACAACACATTCCCCCCCACCTTTTAAAATTAATTATTCCAATCCAACAAACCACTTGATTCTTTTGCTTACGAACATAATTCTCGACCGTTGATTTTCGCGATGGATGATCGTGCCCATTGGGTGGTCGATACGATGTTGATGAGGTTGTGTCTCGCCGTGTCTCGCCAACACTCTTATATACAAAGCTACAAATCTTTGATCCGTGAATCATTTTTTAGTTATTCATTAAATAACAAATCTTTACAAATGATGGAGATACACGATTTAGATGAGGCAAGGGACAAGAGACGATCATCTCAAGGCACAACACGACGTGTAGACAACATCGACGAGATCTGAGAAGGCAACCTGATTGAAAGCCTGTGAAAATACGATATCATAGGTTAAGTCAAAGGACGTCAACTTTACAAGTTATATAAATGATTGGTCTTTGGATTAAGATTGCCCCCCATTGTGAAAATTCCACTCTATTGTTGCCCATAGGATTCTTTTTAAAATAATATTGAGGAAAATGTCAAATATGAAATATCTTATTGACATTTCTATTTAAAATACAATCATCTCATCGAACACCATGTTCGTTCTCGAATTTAAGAATCAAAACTGAATCGAACGTGGTTTCAGAATCTAATTGAACCAACCCAGATTTATTTATTTTGTTTTGTTCATTTTAGGTTTCATTTCGAAATGTAATACAAAATTTTCAATTTATTATTATTAAGAGAAATTACCAAATTCAACCACGAAGTTTCGATTTTTTTCGATTATAACCACAAACAATTTTTTTTAACAATTCAAACCGTAACGTATCGAAAATCTGCCAAAAACAACCACGCCGGACGGACGCTAAAATCCACCGTCCGTCTGGGTACTGTTCACGTGAACAGTACCCCGGACGGACGCAAAAAAACTGTGTCTGGAAGGTACTGTTCACGTGAACAGTACCGTTTAGGTTTTTTATTTTCTCTGTTTTATAAATTAATTTTTAAAAAATAGTAAACGATATTGGATATACTTAAAATTTTTATCCCATATTCACCACGTTATGAGAAGATAATCCAAAAATTTTCGTGATTTTACAATACTTACATGGTTTATTATAATTTTTTTACGTATGTTTTATAAAATAATTCACTAAAATTACAATATATCGTACAAGTGTTAGAAAATCAAGAAACTTTTCAGATTATCTTCTCATAACGTGGTGAATATGTGATAAAAATTTTAAGGAAATCTAATATCGTTTACTATTTTTTTAAAATTAATTTATAAAACAGCAAAAAAAAAAGTTAAATGGGTACTGTTCACGTGAACAGTACCCGTCCGGACTCTGTTTTTAGCGTCCGTCCGGGGGTACTGTTCACGTGAACAGTCCGTCCGGACACAGTTTTTTGCGGCTGGACGGGTACTGTTCACGTGAACAGTACCCGTTTAAGTTTTTTTTTGCTATTTTATAAATTAATTTTTAAAAAATACTAAACGATATTGGATTTTCTTAAAATTTTTATCACATATTCACCACGTTATGAGAAGATAATCTGAAAAGTTTCGTGATTTTCTAACACTTGTACGATATATTGTAATTTTAGTGAATTATTTTATAAAACATAAGTAAAAAAATTATAATAAACCATGTAAGTATTGTAAAATCACGAAAATTTTTGGATTATCTTCTCATAACGTGGTGAATATGGGATAAAAATTTTAAGTATATCCAATATCGTTTACTATTTTTTAAAAATTAATTTATAAAACAGAGAAAATAAAAAATCTAAATGGTACTGTTCACGTGAACAATACCGTCCGGACACAGTTTTTTTGCGTCCGTCCGGGGTACTGTTCACGTGAACAGTACCTGGACGGACGGTGGATTTTAGCGTCCGTCCGGCGTTGTTGTTTTTGGTAGATTTTCGATACGTTACGGTTTGAATTGTTAAAAAAAATTGTTTGTGGTTATAATCGAAAAAAATCGAAACTTCGTGGTTGAATTTGGTAATTTCCATATTATTAATCATATAATATAATATACAAAATAAAAATATTAAAATAAGTAAGAAAGATTTTAAATTATCACAAATATAATTTTAAATTATCACAAAGATTTTAAATTATCACAAATTTTATTACTTAAAATTAATTATTGTGTGATTTAATAGTAATTTTATTAATTTTAAATTATTATTTTTGTGTTCTTTATATACCAAACTAAATAATTATTATAAATTATTAAATATTATATTTTTGTAGTACAAGTTGTGTATATAATTATTCCATATTTTTTTTTTATTATAATAATGAGTCATGTAAAAAATCCTAATCAATTAATTAATAATATAATTTGATACACTATAATGTTATTTAAATAATTATTAATTAAATAAAATTTTTAGATTTTTTTTTTAATGAAATAATTTGATACAAATAGTGAAATATCATTAATAACGTGAACTTTTGACGTTGTTCAAATTAGACTCTGCTAATAAAAAAATCCAATACGATAGTAAGGTATGGATGGCATGTTACACATTATCTATAAAATAATATTAAAAAAATACTTCCAAGAAAAATTATTTCAATGAAAAGCACAAAATAAATCTATATTTTTTTTTTAATTGAGTCAAGCATTTTTGGCATTTTCTATAAATGTTGACATGGGAATTTGTCTCGAAATATTGTCGTGAAATAATGATTTCGTTCGTCACTTAAATGTTATGATTATCCTTCTTAATTCCTCGAGTTAAAAATAATATTTTTTTACGCATAAGTTTATACTCGTAAATGAACGTTTTTCACGTGAAATTTCGAGACTTTGAGCGGAGCAGTGAGATTAGAAGTGACGAAAGATTGAATAGAAATTCCAACTATGAACCTCAAAATCATAAGCCATTGGTCAAAGGGAAAGACAAGTTAGCTTTTAACTAGAATTATAATAGAGCATCCATTTTAACTTTTTGTTTAAAAATACAAGACATCTATTAGTGGATTGGAAATTTCAAATTTGCTAAAAATGTAAATTATTATTAATAATAAAAACCTTCATTTTCGCAGTTTGATTTTTTTCTTTTCTCTTTAAATAATCCGCAAGTTTTGAAAAAATTAAATTGATCTAAAACTGGCGCAGGATATGAATACGAAATCAACTAGGTTTAGTTATTTTGTTCGTATTTAAAATTTAATATTATTTATTAATGAACGGATAATACGTAAACGAAACTTCAAATCGTGAGACTTGAGTCATCATAAGAATTAAGTTGAATTGTTAAAAAAAATATTACCATATGAGATATTATTAATTCATAAGAAGTTAATTATCAAATTTAAAATTAAATAATGATATTTTTAATTTAGAGAAAAGTTCAATTTAGCCCCCAACGTATAAAGTCAGTAGTCATTTAGTCCATAACGTTTATTTTTGACCAAATCAGACCCTATCGTATATACCGTTTTCAATTCAAACCATTCCGTTAAATTTTCAGTTAAATTTGACACGTGTGCTGCTAAAACTCTAAAATACTCTTATTTCCTCCCAAAATCCTTAAAGTAAAAATTAAATTTATCTGAAATCCCTATCGTAAATTCAAATTGGAATAATGAAAGATAGTTTAGTGTATGTTTTTATATGAATTTAACTTTCACTTTAGGGATTTCGGGAGGAAATGAAGGTATTTTAGGATTTTAGCAGCCCACGTGCAATGCACGTGTCAAATTTAATGGGAGGGTTTGAATTGCAAACGGTGTATACGATAGGATTTGATTGGGTAAAAAATAAACGTTAGGGACCAAATGACAACTGATCTCATAGGTTGGAGACTAAATTAAACTTTTTCCTTTAATTTATAATCATTAAGTGTTATCAAATACTATAAAAGTAAAAGGAGATAATATTTTTTAATTTGATAAATAATTAAAAATAATAATATAAAAAAGATAAAGGAGGGTCAAAATTTGATTCCAAGGGGAGGCAAAGCGCGTGGAGAAGCGGCCGTTTCAATTCAAAAGCCTCAGGCGGAGTCGCCGCCGTTTTCGTCAGTGGCTAAACCGAGTGCCCGTTCTCCGACGCGTCTCCTCCACGTTCTGTACATGCGGGTCCCACACGTGTTCCCCACCTCTTCGTCAATCTCCCCAATCATTAAATCAACTCCCTTGCTTTCTACACGCCTCTCCATCTCGCGTGACTCTTACGCGCCCAATTATTTCGATTCAATTGTTTTTTTATTAATTTATTATGAGATATTATTTATTATTTTACCCATTTATTTTACAAGGAAGTCTTTTTATAAAAATTCATGGCAATAAGAAGAGATGACATATTTGCAACAAAATTAGTAAAATTAAATAATAAAAAAAACAATGCCAAATATATTATAATCAAGCTCTGATGTGTTGTATACCAATCAATTAATGACACGTAAACGATACATCAGATTGTAAAAATTAAAATATGAATATTAACATTAATCTAAATCAACAAATTAAGCATTTGTTAACTATTAGAGCGTGACAATGATACTGATTTACTAATAATACAAGAAAAATACAATTTTCATTGCGTAGAAAATACATAGTTCTAAAAACGTAGAATTAAATCGATAAATCATATAAAGAGTAACAAAGTTAATGCATGACAACATACTTCTATCTTTATCACATGTTTTTTTTCTCTAATATTAATATATTTTAAAATAGTGGTTTTGTTAATTATTGTCTCTGTTGACGACCACATTATAAATGACAATCGACCGTCTTATTAAAAATGAATTGGTTCGGTTAATACGTTTTCAACGCAAACCCTGATCTATGTTTAGTAGAAGGTAGGGACCGTATGAGGAGAAAGGGAAGGAGAAAAGCAAAAAGCGAAAATGAAAACAAACTAAAAGTAGAAGGGAAAAGGGTAAGATTAAAGCAAACTAAAATTAAAGAGTAATGATAAATGTAGTTTTAATTTGTACGCTTTTTATCTTATCTTGTGAGATGACACATATTAATTAATACAATTAATGTTTTATTTTAACTTTTACGACTTATTTTATTTATTTCAAATTGCATTGCAAAATGCAGTGCAATTTGGATACTAACATTTGAAGTCATTTACAAATTAGAGTTCAAATATTTATAGAATTTATCGTCAATTTAACTATTAAATTCAACATATGCATATAGCGTTTTCTATTTAATGAGGTTTTTTAATCTGATTTCTATCTCTTCCGGTGATTTCTAATTCTTTCCATCACTTCTCTGTCGATTTTGAAATTTTTCGAGAGATTGTTAGAAATCATGAGACGAAAGATATCAAACTTAGAGGTGGAGTTTGCGTTCGTCTAAAAATAATTAATCGTGCGTTTTATTAATATTAAAATATAAAAAGTAAAAATAAAATAATAAGTTAGGAATTGTAAAATGTATATCCAACAGGCAACACTTACCTTCTCTCGCTCACAGACAGCTATTCGTGCGCGTATGCGCAAATCTCATCCATCTCTCTCTCTCCTCTCGCTCTCCTCTGTCTCTCTCTCTCTCTCTTGTCTATAAATGATGAGTGGCAGAAAGAACAGACCAGAATACATCATTCAAGTATTGCTTTACCCTCTTTCTCTCTTCTCTACGAACTATCCTTCTTCGGTTCCAACAGAATTGGTTGAGCCAGAAATCCAGTTTTTGGGTGCTTCAATCTCCAAGTAATCGCATAGTTTTTCTGGGTTTTTGTTCGTTTGGGCGAAATGGGTCTGTTTTTATCCAGAAACATTGCGAATTTCGTCGTTTCTTCTGTTCTTTTGTCCAAGAAAATTCCTGGTAATCTCGTCCCCATGCGGATAGAAAATATGGTCTCTCTGATTTCGGCTCGAACGGGGAGACATCGACAGCGGTACAACAAAGGATGCCGTTTAGTTGTAGGGTAAGTTTCCTTTCTTATACCCTTGATTAGAAAAGTAGGAAAGAATGGAATAATGAGTAACTAAATTCAAAAAAAGAAAAAAAGAGCGATTAAATGGCTATGAAGAATTGGAATGAGAGAGGGTTGAGGGAGATTGAAGGGAAGTTCATGGAATTAAGGGAGAACTCAGAAACAAGAGATGATTTGGTTTAATTTTGAATTTCTCCATTGGATAGAAATTTGATCTGGAGTTGGATTTGATTCAAAGCCTTCGACAGTTTCCATCAGAAATTGACATTTTTCTTCATTTCTAATTTTGCAGATGTATTCCATACAGATATAAGGACTCTAAGCAATCATTCTCCATTGATAATATGGAGGTGCTTGTTATTAGTTCTCAAAAGGGTGAAGCAATGTTATTCCCAAAAGTAATTTTCTCTTCCATTTTTCGTATGATTTTAAGCATTTTGATTTCTTAAATCGTCTCTAAATTTCTTGGTTTTTTGATTCAGGGAGGGTGGGAGAACGACGAGTCTATGGAAGCTGCAGCTTCAAGAGAGACATTGGAAGAAGCTGGTGTAATTGGGAAAATCCAAGTAAGTATCTCAAAAGAAAAACACTAAATTCTTATTCGAGTTTCTGTTCGGATCGCAGTAATCTTATTTTCTCGGAAAATTTTCAGAGTAGATTGGGGAAGTGGCAATACAAGAGCAAGAGCCACAGCAAAATGCACGAAGGCTACATGTTTTCTTTGCTTGTCAAAGAGCAGTTGAACCATTGGCCTGAGAAAAACTTCAGAAAACGAGAATGGGTATGCGAAATTCATCAAAAATTCGATTATTTTTCGGTTCGAGGATTCGAGTTCTAAAACGGGGTTTCTCTGTTGTTTTCTGCAGATGAGTGTAGAAAAGGCTAAAGAAGCTTGTCCTCATTCATGGATGAAAGAAGCTTTGGATGTATTAGTTAGTCAGCAAATGGAGCAAAAACAGAATGAATGTTTCTGTATATAAATCAACCCTAGCCATAGCCATAGCCATAGCCATAGCCATTTTTCTTGGAGAAAGAAGAAGAAGAAGAAGGAGATGAAGAAATTATGGGGAAAAACTGAAAATTATAAACAAATTGATTCTTAGCTCTGTACATGTACAAATTTTGATTCATTCTTTAATTTAATTTTTATTAATTCTTTCCACAATCAAACTCAACTTGTGTTTCATCTGAATTTTAGTCCCAGTTTGTATGCTACAAGATAGTTTCTTGAGTAAGTTCTAAAAAGCAGCAGTGGCCAGAAGCCGGACCCGTGATCTCACCGCTATAGTAATTAGTAACCAAACCCGGTTTTAGATGTAGTAGAAGCGCGAGTCTCGGCTTGATTCACGGTTTTGAGTGCCACAAATTGGAAAACTGAATCAAATTATAGCAGGTTCGGTTCCAGTTCCGGTTCCCGTTCCAAACAATGAGTTCGAGTCACGATTCGACTCGAATATAAGGCGTAAACCGGTCATACCCAGGCCTGTTAAAGGGTGGAAATGATGCAAAACCAAGTGCAATTATTTTGTTAGGGATTGAAACAAAATATCCATGATGTTTTTATCAAAAGGACAAGAGTGGAAGAGATTGCTTTCATGTCGTGACAGAGTCAAGGGGGAGGCATTATTGCTTCCACACAGTGAAGAAAGTGATGAGAAATGGATGGACATCCATGGTTTGGAGGTTGGTTTTGTCAACTTCTTTGAGATATTGATGACCTAGCATGAGGTTGATGGTGATGCATCAACTATAATTTAACCTAATAACCCGTTTTAATCATACGTGGTCTTTTTTTTTTTACGTTAGTGATTGCATTTGCAGAGTCTGTATGGATTAAAACATAGTAATTAAAAGACGTCGAGTAAAAGTAAGTTAGTGATGATGCACTAAATCTCGTCGACGTAGGGTTTAGCATCACTGCTCGAAAAAAGGAAAGATTAAAATGAAAAATAAATTTATTTTTGTAACTGACTTCTCGAAAACTTCGAAACTCTTGAGATCGTTAAAAATGTTAATTATCAAATTAAATGACGTTTAAAACTATGAAATAAACAATCTAGATGTCGGTCATTTAAGGGTCATGAGTATCCATGTGCTATTATTACTCTTATCATTACAAGTCTCACCTAAAAGATGAGTTGATCTTTTCTGTCTTGTGAAGCTTTATCATCTTTGCTTTTTCTTTAGATTGATTCTGTTTTGTGGCTCTTAGACTTCAACTTTTTACTAGAAAAATTAATTCTTAGGGCTATAAAACTAGTCTTATAGAGAATATAATACGAAAATCGACTTCTGGTGATGTTTGTTTTGTCCGAGTTTTTATAGTTTAAAGTTTATTTTATTAACAAAAATAGTACAAAATTTGTTTAGTTAATAACACTATAGTTTGAGATTTACCATGTAAATTACCTTAATTCAATTACAAATTTGTGAGTTTTAGGAGATCTAAATTTTTTTTTCTCTTTTTTCCAAATCAATTTTTTTTTGGGGTTCTTGAGTAGTTGTAAATTATCTTATACTTTTAATTATTTTCTTGTTTCCTTGAAATTTAAATACAAGAACTTAAATATAAACTTTAAGGGTGCTCTTGAGAAATGGAGTTTAAAAATAGATTCTCAATACTATAATTGAAAAAGCAAAAAAAAAAAAAAAAAAAAAATCTTCTTAGCAATCTTTTTTTATTATCATTTTTTAATTTAGTATTAAATTTTCAAAGTAATATTGTGAATAAAGTTATGTACATTATTCAAACAAAAAACAAATTTGTAAAAGAAACCCTAAATTTTCTTTACTTTCACTACTAGTTATAGCACTAGGCCCGATTTGAAAGCCCATTCAAGACCTAGAAGAAACGGGCCACAATGAGATGAAGCTCACAAGGATTTAGCCTACCCATAAGCCTATTAATTTTGGTTCGATTTGCCGTTCTAAAAGTAAATATGTTTCCGACATAATAGAAAATCAACGTCGTATATTTCCGAAGTCAATCTTGCAATAAAAGTTGTTTTAGTTTTTTTTTTTAAATTAGCCTATATTTTCTACGTCAAGAATCGAGTTTTAGTATGTTATGTAATAGAATGACAAAAGCGACGACCTTTTTTTTTTTTGCAATTGTTTTTATAAAATTTTATACAAATGATTTCTCTTATTTCATGTTTAGAAACTATCATAGTACGTTGCAATTGAGTACCAATCGTTGTTTGTCTAATAAAAATCTTTGTACGTTTGTGGTAGCGTTTAAGAAGCCAAAACTCTGTCACAATTGTTTACCTATTACCGTCCCATGCTCATTAGCCATAACACGTTAAAATTTTCTCTCTTTTCCAAACTCTAAAAACTTGTTCAGAGATGTACTTCATCTTTATTAAAGATTTTAAATCATATTTCGATCTCACTTAAGACTTTGAGATTGTTGACTTCGATATTGAATTTTTTTAATTTTCAAAAATTTATTTTTCTTATTTTTTGTTTGGTATCGAAACAAATCTTCTGTTGCACCATTGATATGTTAAGCAAATCATTATTTTAGAGTTGGATATAGTGATGGATCCAAATGGTTGAAGATTAGAATTAAACTACAAAGGTCCATTATTCAACAATTTTATGTCTTTGTTAAAGTTACTATCTAATATATTGATATGCCAGCCAAGTCTCTCGATGAATTAGGTTGTTTGGAGAGCTTTATGGGTTTTGGTTGTCTAAACTTTTTTACCTTTTCTTCCTTGCAAGTTTCTTTCCAAACCATTCAACAAGTTTTCAATAAATAATAGAAATAGAAGGAAAAAGTATTCAACAAGTTTATGTCTTTGTTAAAGTTGACTACCATTCACCATCTTTTTTTTTTTTTGTTGAATTCATTCACATTTGATAGAGAGAGAGAGAGAGAGAGAGAGAGAGAGAGAGAGAGAGAGAGGGACTTGGTTCCCCAACCAAAGATGATAAGATTTGTTATTATTAAATTGAGAAATATAGTTGGAAAGTTTGCATGCTCATGCATTCAAGGCAAGGCATCTGTTTTTCACCTAAAACCCTTCTTATTATTTATATTTGGTAGGTGAATTACACATCTTCCAACCCTAAAACTTTAAAATATCAATAAACAAATCTCCATTGCCACATTATCCAACATACTCCGTTACATTATTGAGGAAAAAAGTTAGACCTTTTCATTAAATATAATAATTACTATGTATTATAAATAATTAATAATAATATATTATATATTTATAAATAAAAGAGACATAAACATTAATTTAACTTGTAAAATTAAACTATTATTATTATGATTATATGTCACGCTTTAGTAGAACAAATAGACATGATTAGCAATATGCATACTTGACCGTTGATAAGTTTTTTTTGTTATATTTACTCTTTTATTCTATTCTGTAAATAACATCGAACATCACTGACGTGTCAAACAATAACTGATATAATTAATGTAATAAATGAACTATTTATAATTGGTTTGACACAGAGTATATTTAGATAGTAGAATCAGAGAGTAAACGCAATATTATTCTATTATAGTCTTCTAAAATTGAATATCATATAATTTTATTACAATCATACTTTTTTAATTCATTAGATTACAAATCGTGCATCTTTATTTTTTAATCATACACTATACTTTAATGAATATAGTAATAACTAGAGGAAGATGAGTAAAATTCTTGGAATGAAATAAGAAATTTTGTTAGTATAATTTAATTATAAGTTATATGAGATATACACTCTAATCTTATTTTATGTTGTATAATTTATTTATTGGTAAAATAATTATGATATATTAGAAATAATTAAAATAATAAATTATTTGTACCAATAAATGGATGACATACAAATCACATACCGTTATTCTAAAAATAAATAAAAATTAAAAGCATAAATATTATATTTCTCTTTAAAATTAAGTTACTTCGACATTTTAATTTTATAATTCGACGTTATGATTGTCTGTTGCTCACTTATTAACTCATATAATCTATTATTTTAAATATTTATTTTATACCATAATAATTTTTTCGATGAATAAGCAACACACAAGTTTCGTATTAGGATATGAAATTAAAGTATAAAATTAGAATGTCACGTGATCTCTTTTAAGTGTATTAGGAAAATTGAGATTAATTTAATATAAATTAGGAAATTATATTTATATAAGTAAAAAGTATACCAAAGGATGGAGTATGAGACAGCTAGGGTTTCTTTTTACTGCTTATAAGTTAATGTCCATGGCACTACAGGCTGGATCTCTCTCTCTCTCTCTCTCTCTCTCTCTCTCTCTCTCTTTCTGACCCACCAGAAGAACAAGAAAATGGTCTGATTCTACGAATGAAAATGCAAATGACCCAATTGGCTGTCTGCATTTTAAATCCTTGAACCCAAATGGAAGAACGGTACTCATCGATGTTGTCATGAGCTTCGACCCTTTTAAAATCTGCAACTAGTTTTCATCTTTTTACGCACTCTCAACTGGGTTTTGCTCAGTTTTTCGAAATGCAGCGTCAAACTGGAAAATTATTACTTCCCATTTTGGTTTTGCTCTTCGTTTTCGCCTTTTCAGCTGCAAAATCTGACCTCGTGTCCGATAGAGCCGCTCTTCTGGCTCTGCGGTCAACTGTGGGCGGCCGAACCACTCTTCTCTGGAACGCCTCAAACCAAGACACTTGCTCGTGGGCTGGTGTAAAATGCGCAGCGAACCGAGTTGTCGTTCTTCGTCTTCCTGGTGTATCTCTCTCTGGCCAGTTACCAACTGGCATTTTCGGCAATTTGACAGCTCTTCGAACTATTAGCCTCAGACTCAACGCCTTAAAGGGTCAGCTACCTTCAGATCTCGTTGCTTGTACTAATCTCCGTAACCTTTACTTACAGGGCAATGAATTTTCGGGTCCAATCCCTGAGTTTTTGTTCCAACTCCATCATCCTTGTTCGCCTTAACTTAGCCTCCAACAATTTTTCCGGCGAAATCTCGCCGGGATTTAACAACCTTACACGGCTGAAGACTCTGTTCCTCGAGAATAACCGCTTCACGGGGCCTTTGCCAGAGTTGAAGTCAGTTAAGTTCGACCAGTTCAATGTTTCTAACAATTTGTTGAATGGGTCAGTTCCTACCAGCATGCAGATATATTCTTCGGCTGCTTTCTTGGGTAATTTTCTCTGTGGGAGTCCTCTTGAAGCCTGCTCTGGGAATAGCTCAGAGGCTACAGAAGGGGACATTTCTATCAGTGAAAATAATGGAAGAAACAAAAAGTTGTCTGGCGGTGCCATTGCAGGTATTGTGATTGGATCTGTACTGGGCTTCATTTTGATAGTGATAATTCTTCTGTTTTTATGCTCTAAGAAGAGTAGAAAGACAAGTTCGATTGACATTGCGACTGTAAAGAGCCGGGAAGTAGAAATTCCACTCGAAAAACCAGCTGAAGAGATCGAAAATGGCAGATATGGTAACCAGTATTCAGTTGGAGTAGCAGCTCCTGCTGCCATGGCTGGAAATCGGAAAGGAGAAGCTAATATCAATGTTGGAGGGAAAAAGTTGGTGTTTTTCGGCAATGCAGGGAGGGCATTTGATCTGGAGGATTTGCTGAGAGCTTCAGCAGAAGTTTTGGGTAAAGGAACATTTGGGACTGCTTACAAGGCTGTTTTGGAGATCGGAAGTGTAGTTGCGGTGAAGCGAATGAAGGATGTGATACTTTCAGAGAGAGAATTTAGAGAGAAGATAGAAGTAGTTGGAGCAATGGATCATGAAAACTTGGTACCTCTTAGAGCATATTATTATAGTCTTGATGAGAAGCTTCTTGTTTATGATTACATGCCCATGGGAAGCTTATCTGCACTTTTACATGGTACAAAAATCTTATTCTTCTACTTCTTTATTGGCCATTATATTCCAATCTTTTGCTTGATTATTATCTTCATATATGATTGCATTGCTGAAAAAATAGGACCATAGTTACTGAAATTAGAATCTGTCATTTGTAATTGTCTGTCTTCTTGGTAATCAAGGTGCATGCCTATGTGGTTATTTTTACAATGTGACTTGGACTAATCTTTTTTGTTTGTAAACTTAGACCAATCAATTGAATATTGATAAGACTTAATCGATCGAACATTACTTGGAAATGAGAATGGCTCTTCTGCACAGAAATGAAATGTTTTTTGGAAATTTACCTTATACTGGATGCATTTTTGTTTTGAATATTCACAGATGGTTAATGCTAATGATTAGTCAATGATATTATTGTATGAAATGTTAGTAGTAATTGAGGATTTTTTGGATTAATTACGTGATCATGATTGTTATTTGTAATTGTTTCTTAGAAAAGTAAATAGAGTTTGTTGCTCTCATTTTTTTTTTTGCTAGTATTTCTATTTCAATTCTATTGAAATTAGAATCTTAATTTTGACAACAGGGAACAAAGGATCAGGAAGAACTCCATTGACTTGGGAAATGAGGATCAGCATTGCCCTCGGAGTTGCCCGTGGCATCAAATATCTACATTCTCAAAGCCCCAACATTTCCCACGGAAACATAAAATCATCGAACGTCCTCCTCACCAAATCGCATGATGCCCGAGTCTCCGATTTTGGCCTTGCTCATCTTGTCGGCCAGCCATCTACCCCTAATCGTGTTGCCGGCTATCGTGCACCAGAGGTCACCGACCCTCGAAAAGTGTCTCAGAAGGCTGATGTCTATAGCTTTGGCGTCCTTCTCTTGGAACTATTGACCGGTAAAGCTCCAACCCACGCCCTCTTAAACGAGGAAGGGATTGATCTTCCGAGATGGGTCCGATCCGTTGTTCGAGAGGAGTGGACGTCGGAGGTGTTTGATCTCCAGCTTGTCCGATACCAAAATGTGGAGGAAGAAATGGTTCAATTACTGCAATTAGCAGTTGATTGTGCTGACCAATATCCTGATAGAAGACCTTCAATGGCAGCAGTGACAAACCAGATTGAAGAGTTATGTAGAGCAGCAGGCCATGACCAAGAAACTGAAGTCAATGGTGAATAAAGATTGACATGTTTTTTTTTTTTAAATGAAGTCTAGAAGAATTGCCATCTCTTCCCACATATTTCTGGAGCTTAATCTGGGTAGATCTCATATTTCTAAAAACTTCTTTGGTTATTTCTTCTGAGGTGGATAGGTTGTTTCATTTTGCTTGTTGTAATTATGATCATTGCCTTTTGCCTTCCCCTTTTGACTGCTATGACTATTTCTAGGGAAACTGAAGAATATTTGTGTTGATTTACATGAAAATTCTTAATTTACTCTGTAACATGTGTCATTCAGTTATTGGAGCAAGTGATTTATTATTTATATTTTTAATATATGATGACATGTTAAAGGGTGAAATTAAATTGTGTTGAATGAGTTTAATGGAGGTGCCATAATTAAGAGGATCTACATTGTATTAATTGTCTCTAAATATCCTCAATCTCATCTATTATTCAATATTAAAAAAAAAAAAGAAATTAATTTCTAGGGTCATTTAATTCTTGTTCTTGTTGAGTAGTGGAAATTAGGAGATAGGAAGGGTGTGGTCCAACGTAACAAACAACACAAGTTAAGATATGAAAAGGACAGCTTTCTCCAAATGAATATACAACAATTCTGTGTAGGACAAACTTTGAAGGAAGTAGTACATAAAAACAAAACAAAATTAGTTGAAGTCCAATCAAAGAAAGTTTCCTTTCATACAAAAAAATTTACTCCAAGTGACTAGATCCTCACTTTCACATTTGAGTAATACTAGATATATATTGTGACTAGATTAATTGAAGAAAGCAGGGAAAGGGTAAATGGGACGTGTAATGAAGAATATTCTTGAAGATTTACTACGAGGGTGAATTAGGCATTAACAGGGTAAACAATTATGCAAGAGATTTAAGTATTAAGAGAGAGGAGAGTGTGCCCAAGGGACATAAAGTATTTTCTAGAAAAATGATTTGTATAGAGAGAGAGTTAATAGATCTCTATAGAGTCAAAGTTTTCATTCTGCATTTTCTTACCAAATAGAATGCGGCTCCTACAATTGGTATTAGAGTAGTGATTCTAATAACGTGGAAGAAAGGGGATCGCACGAGAGAGTTAGGAAAAGATAAAGTGAGTTTAGTTCGAGAAGAATTACTGGGGAAACGGGTATAGAAGAGATAAGTTATAGAGGGAGATGGTCATGGTGGGGGGAAGGAATTTCAAAGGAAATAAGAAGGGAGAAATGCTATCTATCATGGAGATGAAGCTGGCTAACAAAACAGAGAAATTGAGAGCGCCAAGGGTGGGCAGTGGAGGAAATACAGGGCTGGAGAAGACTACAAAAATGAAACTCCAGCAAAGGACTTTCGAGGATACAGAGCACAAAATCAACAAGGAACTCAACCAGTAGAAGAGTGCAAAGAACAAAACTGAATCAAAGAACACAGAGAAGGAGATTACCATGTTAAAAACCACATCAAACGGCCAGTGCTGCTAGCGTTCGAAGGAGGTGACCCAGATGATTGGCTTTTCCAGACTGAGCAATTCTTCACTCTTAGTCGCTGGTTGAAGGCATATTGTGACCATCAACCTTGACGGGGAGGCATTGGCATGGGATCAGCGGGCAGATCAGAGGCAACCTTTTTTGAGTTGGATCGAGTCTCGACGAGAACTTCTTGAGCATTTCTAGTCAACTCACGACAACAACATGACAAAGAGCTTTCCTTCTGTGTCAAGAAGACTTCTTTCATGAATTCAGACAGCTGTTCAAACCGACGGCACCCTCCTTCGCCGATGTGCCCGAGCACTTGTTTTGAGGCACAATTTGTGAATAGACTACATAAGGAAATTAGGCTGAGCTACATGAGCTTATACCTCATGGGTTGAGCCTTATCTTGCAGACCACCTAACGTATTGAAGATAAGAACTTACTCCTTGAGCATGACCTTAGTCCTGAAGGCCAGATGTACATACCATACCAAAGTCCTCCCTTATCTTCTAATTCAAGTTATGAATAAGAACACCACTTTTAGCCGAGGTGCTAAAATTAGATTTTCATTTATAAATAGAGAACCGACTAAGAGGGAGAGTTTTTCCTTTAAAAACTTTCCACACAATGAACTATAGACTGCGCAGGAAAAGGGCTTTTGCTACCGATGTGATGAAAAATTTAGTGTGGGCCACAAGTGCAAATCGAAGTGAAGTCTAGGTAATGTCATGCCAAGATATTGTAAAGAGCACAAGAAAGGTCAATGAAGCAGCATTTTCAGAAGAGGTTGGACAACAAATATTGCTAGATACAATATTCAAGGTGTGACTAGTATAATTGAGGAAAGTGAGGAAGAGTAAAAGGGCCTTGTGTAATTGAAGAATATTCTAGGAGATTTACTGTAAGGGTAATAAAAGACAAAATATTGGAGAACAACTCAACTTTTCATTCATATATATGTGTGCGTGTGCGTGTGCAAACATAAATTAATGGAAAATAGAAACAACTAATCTAATCTAGGAAATAAAATAAATTACACATGTACAGATAAAATTAAATCCTTATAAACCAGGGACACCTAACAACTTTAATTTTTCTACTCAATAATTAGTCAGTAGTATATCTCAACACTCCTCCTCAAGCTGGAGTAAAGATGTCAATCATGCCAAACTTGACTAGAAAATCTTCAAACACTTGCTTGTAGACCCCTTTTGTGAGAACATCTGCTAGTTGTTTAGATGATGGAACATATATCATACAAATTTCCCTTTTATCGAGTCTTTATTTGATGAAATGACAATCAATCTCCACATGCTTTGTTCTGTCGTGTTATACTGGATTATGTGCAATACTAATGGCTGATTTGCCACAAAATAGATTTATTGACTTATCAGTCTCAATCTTTAGTTCTTTTAAGATACTTCTAAGCCAGATAACTTCACAAACTCCTTGAGTTATTGTTTTGAACTCAGCTTCTGCACTGCTCCTTACCATAACATCTTGTTTTTTACTCCTCTATGTCACAAGGTTGCCCCATACAAACGTGCAATAACCAGATGTATACCTCCTGTCAGTTAGAGATCCTGCCCAATCAGCATCTGTAAACACTTCAATCTGTCTGTTTTGAGTTTTTCTAAACATAATGCCCTTGTCTGGACTTCCTTTGAGATAGTGTAGAATTCTGTAGACAGCTTTGAGGTGATCTTCAGATTGACAATGCATGAACTAACTTACTAAGTCTACAACATATGCAACATCTGGTCATGTATGAGCAGTAAATCAGTTTCCCCACTAGTATCTTATATCTGACTTTGTCTACAGGAACCTCATTCTTACTTCGACCGAGTTTATGATTAGGATCAATAAGTGTTAAGACAAGCTTGCATCTTAGGAGACCTATCTCTTTGAGGAGATCTAGCATATACTTCCTCTGAGATATAGCAATTCCATTATTTGATCTAGCTACTTCCATACCTAGGGATAATTTGAGATTTCCCAAGTCCTTAAGTTCAAACTGATAAGATAGAAGTTTCTTCAACGTTGCTAACTCCATCTCATCATTTCCTGTCATTACAATATCATCTACATATCCCAAGTCTTAAGTTCAAACTGATGAGGTAGAAACTTCTTCAATGTTGCTAATTTCATCTCATCGTTTCTTGTCATTACAATATCATCCACATACACAATTAGAATAGTAATTTTACCTCCTATAGTGTGTTTATAAAAAATAGAGTATGATCCGATTGAGCTTGAGAATAGTCATGCTCCTTGGTAGCCCTCGCAAACCATGAACGAGAGGATTGCTTGAGGCCATATAAGGACTTTCTTAGTCTGCAGTCTTTCTTTGCAACACTCGCATTATCAAAACCTGGAGGCACTTGCATGAACATCTCTTTTTCTAAATCACTATCAAGAAATGCATTCTTAACATCAAACTGTAAAAGAGGTCAATCCAGATTAGCAGCTAGTGAAAATAAGACTCTGACAGTGTTGAGTTTGGCAACTGGGGCAGATGTTTCCTAATAATCTAGGCCATACGTTTGAATAAACCTTCGAGCTACAAGCCTAGCTTTGTATCTTTCTATCGAGTCCATCAGAGTTATACTTGATTGTGAAAATTCACTTGCTGCCTACGAGGTGTTTTCCTCTTGGAAGCTCTGTCACCTCCCAAGTTTCATTCTTCTTCAATACTCTCATTTCTTTTAGGACAACCTCCCTTCACTTTCGAATACTTAGTGCTTCTTGTATCATTTTTGGGATTTCATCATCTGTGATGCTAGTGGTAAAGACTCTAAAACTAGGTGAGAGTTTATGATACGTCACATGACGAGCAATAGGATGTTTAGTACACTCACGTACACATTTCCTAAGAGCAATGAGTTCACTAAGATCACTTGCTTGACTCAGGGGTTGTAACATGTTTACCGTGGTTAGATTCTAGAGTTGGATCAAGAGGAAATGAAATAGAAGTAATAGAGTTGAGATTACCTAGATCAACACTTGGTTCAGATGGTGGCACTGTTAGAGTTGGCAGCGGATCAATACATTGTTTTTCTTTCATTCTCGAGTAAACACGTAGTTCAGAAGTGAGAGCCACATCACTCACAGTTTCAGACCCTTTTTTTGGTGTAGAAACAATAGTCACTGCAGGTTCTACATTTGTTGTACTGTTTTGGTCATAGTTAAGAACATGAGTAGTAGGGGTGGGCATGGTCCGGTCCGGTCTGGTCTTGAGCCGAAATTGGACCGGACCATGGGATTCGGGAATTTTATCCTGAATCCCAGTACCGGACCATGCAAGGATCGGGACCAGACCGGACCAGACCAAAAAATTCGGTCCAGTCCCGGTCCGGTCCCCGGTTTCTCCCATTGTAATGCTGAATATTTTAAAAAATAAAATAAAAAAAAAAATTCTGAAATTGCATATAAATTTTTCCAATAAACTCAGCATACATATTTTTACTTGTACTCTTAATCGAAAGAATAAAAAATGAAAGTAATGTATATTAAACTAACAAATTAAATCTAATAATCTATGCTTAAAATAAAATCTCATAAGATAAACTAAATTCAACATCTAAAATATATCCAACTATCATAACATAAAAACTATTGGGCTCTTGGTCCGGTCCGGTCTTTCGGGAATTTCGGACTATGGACCGTGGACCGGACCATTGCCCATGAGATTTTTGCTTTGAGGACCAGTCCCGGACCAAGAACAGTCAAGGACCACCCAAAATCGGACCAACACCTGCGGTCCGATCCGGTTCTCGGTCCGTGGTCCGATCTTGCCCACCCCTAATGAGTAGGTATAACAATGGTTTCCCAAAACTTATCTTCACTCGTTTCCCTATTCTCCCCATGAAGAGAAATTTTTTCAAAAAAATGTTTGTTTTAAAAAAATGTGACATCTATACTAACATGCATTTTACCTGAGTTCATATCAAAAAATTTGTATCATTTTTTTAGTAGGTCAGAAACCTAAGAAAATACATTTAGTTGGCTTATGATCTAATTTATTTTGATTATGATCATGAATGCGAAAAAAATTAGTATAACAAAAAAACTTTAGATACTAAGTGAGCAAAAGATCTGTTGTGAGAAAAATATGATTGTAAAGTTTTTAAAAGGGTTTAATAGCTTAGTATTTTGCTTGACATCCTATTAATTAGGTATGCAACATTAAGTATGGTCTCCCCCTAAAATCTTTTAGGTACATTCATAGAAAACATGAGAGCTTGAGCTACGTTTAATAGATGTCGATTTTTTATTTTGACAATTCCATTTTGTTAGGGGTGTATCAATACACGAACTATGATGAATAATGCCTTGTTCTACAAGAAACTTACCAAGAATATTGTTAAAATATTCTCTCCTATTATTAGTTCTAAAAACTTGAATTTGAGACTGAAATTGAATTTTAATCATAGAATTAAAATTTTTGAAAGTTTCAGCAGCCTCAGATTTTTCTTTAAGGAGATAAATCTGTGTTTCTTGTATGATCATCAATAAAAATAATAAACTATCTAGTGCCAGACAGATTTCTAACCCTAGATGATTCTCACATGTCACTATGAATGAGAGAAAATAGTTTAGATGACATGTATGCTAAAAGTAAGGTAAAAAGATCTTTTATGTTTAGCAAATTGACAAATCTTACATTGAAAAAAACCAGCATCTTTATTCTCGAATAAAACAGAAAATAAATGTTTCAAATAACCAAAACTAGGATGACCAAGTCTATAATGCTATAACATTATCATTCTCTAAAGATAAAAAACTACAGGAACATAGTTTCTGAACTTGTTTACTCAAAAGATGGTCTGAGGCAAAATAGTAAAGACTATACCACTTTCTTTAACATTGCCAATCATTTTCCCATAGCATTGGTCCTGAAAAACACAACTAGTAGACACAAATTTGATAAGACAATTAGAATCAAAAGTTATTTTGCTGACAGACATTAGGTTACAAGATAAGTTGAATACGTGAAGAACATTGTTTAAGGTAAGAGAATGTGAGACAATAATAGAACCTTTCCCAGCAATAGCAAACATTGAACAATCTGCAATTTTGACTTTTTGATTTCCAGGACAAGGAAAATAGGTTGAAAATATATGAGAAAAACCTGTCATATGATCAGTGGCCCCTGAATCAATGATCCAAGGGTCAAATTTATCTAGTGTGACACAAAAAACTGCTGCATGATTACCTTTTTGTGCTAGGGAAGATGATGGATTGGATGTGGTATTAGCAGACTGATGTGAAATCCATAAGGGATACAATTGTTCTAAGTTTTCCTTGTTGAAAAAAGAATTGTCACTGGATGACTGACATGCTGCAAGTTCTTCATGTGAGTCTCGGAAGCCACCTTTGTTGTCACGAGAGAATTTGTTGGGTGGAGTGAAATCTGCAGGCTTGCCATGTAGCTTCCAACATTTATCTTTAATGTGCCTGAGTTTATGACAGAAATCACAGAGTAGTCGATCTGAGCGCTTATGATACTTCTATGTGGATTGATCTGGCTTAGTGGTCATCAAGGCTGAGGTCTGTGCTAGGAAGGATTGACTCATGACCGAGCATCACCTATCGACGACTTTCCTCCCTGCGAACTTCAGCAAACACTGCACGAGTACTTGGGAGTGGATATCGACCAAGTATCCGTCCTCGCACTTCATCCAAGTCCTTGTTTAGGCCTATTAGGAACTCGAGTACCTTCTCTTTCTCGACTGATTTCTTAAATAGGGCATTTTATTTTACACAGTTCCACTTGTAATCACAGAACAAATCATACTTGTGCCATAGAGTCTTAAGGTCGGTGTAGTATTTAGTTACACTCTTCTCTTATTGTTTGGTCTTCCTCAATTGAGTCTTGATCTCATAAAGCTGCCCTGCATTCCCAAAATCCAAGTAGGTCTCCTTCACAGCCTCCCAGATCTCATTCACAGTTGGAAGAAATAAATAGGTCCGACTAATATCTGGCTCCATCGAATTCACTAGTCAGGACATGACCATTGAGTTCTCAGCCTCCCACCTGTCGTAGCTTTCACCTTCATTTTCAAGTTTCACTGCAGATTCGGTGAGATACCCAAATTTGTCTTTCCTTGAATGAAGAGTTTGACGGACTGAGACCATTGAAGAAAGTTACTCCCATTTAATTTTTGAGAAGTAATATTGAAATTTTGAGAAAAATCACTACTCAGATTTTTTATGCCATGAATGAAGTGAGAAACGTTACCAAACAGCTTTCTGAATAACACAACAGAATGCTGACAGCAGCAAAGAATGGCTGACAGTTTGCTCGCTAGGGCGAACGAGAAAAAAAATAAACCGGTGACGAATTGAAAAGTCGAACTGCGGAGACTAATGGCGGTAACGAAGAGAACGCCGAAGTCAGTGCGACGGAAATACAATGGCCGGCGGTTTTGTGCGGCCAGAGTGCGAATGACGAACAGAGGAGCGCGACAAAGGATGAGCGACGACCGGAAAAGCGTGATTGCTGGGGAACGACGGCGATTAGGGCACGTCAGCTAGGGCACAACGACTAGGGTTTCCTCTGCTCCCGTCGGCGACGACTAGGGAACCTAGCTCTGATATCATAAAGACAAAATATTGGAGAACAACTCAACTTTTCATTCATGAGGTAAAAATATATATGTATGTACATACCTAAATTAATGCATAGAAAATAGAAACAAATAATCTAGTCTAGAAAATAAAATAAATTACACATGTACAGATAAAATTAAATTCCTATAAACAAGGAGACATCTAACAACTCTAATTTATCTACTCAATAATTAGTCAGTAGTATATCTCAACAGGTAAGTTAGGCCTTAAGACTTGAGAGTGTAGAAAATTAGTTAAAATTATGTTAAAGGTTTTTAGAGTACTAAAAAGAGAGGAGATTGCACCTTGCACCTGAGGGATGTGACATGTATTTTCTTAAAAAGGGAATTGTAAGAAAAGAACTAGCAGACTACTCAGAAAATGTAAGCCATCGTTTCTATGTTTTCTTACTAAATACAATAGACTTCTATCATTGAGAGAGTTCACTTGAATCAATAAATAAAAGACAAGTATGAGTATATAATTAGATCGTGCTTTTAGTTTTTTCTTCCAAAAGATGTTTTAGTTAAGTAATCTTTTTCAAACAGAACAAAAACTAGTTTTTTACTGCTTCAAAAATCTCTCAAAACTGATTTTGAATAAGCATACATACATGCCTCAACTGCTATTACATCTACATGAATGAAAGCTACACAAAACTACAATAAATTATTATGCATTGCAAAGTTATCTACTTGATAATGCAACAGAGGAAACAGCCTATAGGCCCATATAATAGTATTCGATGTGAAATTACACACTCAAAATTTTCAAAATCTGGCCAAAACAAGTGATACATCAACGTGCGACGTCAAAGCGTGTAAACTAAGGTGTAATCCATGTTTATTTTGCATGCAATTGTATCAGGAAAAAAAATTTGGAAAAGAGAGTGATATGAAAGTTCCAGATTCAAGTACCAAAAAAGGGATGCTTCTCATTGCTATATATAAAATATCTTAGTATGATAACAGACCAACCTGAGGGCATTCAAATAAGCTTAATTCTAAAGTTAAAATATCAAACAAGACAACTCAATGTCGAAATTGAAGACCCAGAATAAGGGGTGGACCTGTAAATTATATTTGAAAAAAAGCACATCCCAAACCGGTACGATGCTTCTATGATTTGCTCTATCTCTGCAATTCCAAAATAATAATCACGAAACAGCATAGCATAGCAGATGATAACATGAAATAAAAGTGCATGAAATTGAATAATCATACATGTACAGGGGTATATGACTAAGATGAGGTGCTGGAGCTTGAATGAAACTACAAAGAACGGTGCCACTCCTTGAAACGAGTCGATTATGCATTAGGATTGGGTGGATCATCCTTCCAACCTTTAGAGAGCAAGTCGTAGTTGATCGATGCAAGCTGAGAGAGGTTCTGAAAATCACAAGCAAAAAAAAAAAAAAACACAGATTCAATCACTTTGAACAATAATCTCTACTAAACATTAATAATTAGCAAAAAAATCCCCAAACATATTAGGTAAGAAAATACCTTAAATGAGAAATTACTGAAAGAGTAATTGACAGAGGAGCCAGGCTCAAATTCAGTGAGACCACCACATTCATCTCCCTGTTAATCAGTATTGCCAAAGAACAAGTTAGATCACTGATTTTAAAAATAATTACCATGAATTTAGAAAATCTCAATCATCGATTAGTTCAATTTATGTGATTGCACTACCACTTCATCTTGCCGATTGCTAAAACCACTACTGCCACTTAAGCTATCAGCATCACTGGAATCCTCAAGTTCACTTGAAGGATAGACATTATCATTTGAGTGACTCCACGAGTATCGACTTGTGAAGTAACTAGTATCTAGAGCACTTTCTGAGGATGGAACAAATGCAGCCTATGAAAGCAGAAAATAGCATATTCAATTCAAGAGATTGTGTAAGCAGTTGTCATCTTTTTCTCTTGATAGTAGAATATATTGGAGTAGATGGCATAACACTCATACCTTTTGCCTTGCTAACGTATCCCAGTTGATATCCTTAAAGAACATATGTTGCTTCACCTGGATTAAAAATTGGCAACCATTACTCATGGAATGATGAGGTCGCATCCTCTAAAGTGAGAAAAGGTACAAAAATATCAAGACTGTAATCACCTCAGAAGCTCCTCTGGCTCCAAGTCTCTGATGAGGATCCTCTGTCAATAATCTGCAATTGCAGAACATTTTATACGACTGAGCTAACAAATAAAAATTTGCGGTTTAAGCTTTTTAAGCACTCAGATCAATCAAAATATTTTTAGGTTAATAATCATTCTAGACAATCTTATATAACGACCCATTTTCCCAGTAAGATATTGTCCGCTCTGGGGATTGGGCCGTAGCTCAATATCCTCCCCTCACGGCTTTGTTTGGCGAGGACTTCCTAGTCGGTCACCTAACATGGTACTGCTCTCACCGAAGCACTTTTAACTTCGGAGTTCTTATGGGATCCGTTGTCAATTGTGCTCCAAAACGCGTCTTACTATCTTGGGAGGGTTTCCTTACATATGTTTCATTTCCATATACTTCCCCAAGCGATTTGGGATTGCGACGACTCCCTTTTTACGACCCAAAATTTGCCTATACTCGAGTCTGAGATTTGCCTACACTCGGCTTAGGTCCCGAGGTTTGCCCCACAACCCGAGATTTGCCTCGCAGTCGTACTCATATATACACATTCGGGTCATCACAATCACCCCCCCTCGGGGGCCCAACGTCCTCGGGGGCCCAACGTCTTCGTTGGTCACATTTTCAGTTGGGTACAGGCTCTGATACCATTTATAACGGCCCCTTTTTCCAGTAAGATATTATCCGTTCTGGGGATTGGGCTGTAACTCAATATCCTCCCCTCACGGCTTTGTTTGGAAGACTTCTCAGTCGGTCACCCAACATGGTACTGCTCTCACCGAAGCACTTTTAACTTCGGAGTTCTTATGGGATCCGTTGTCAATTGTGCTCCAAAACGCGTCTTACTATTTCGGGAAGGTTTCCTTACATATGTTTCATTTCCATATACTTCCCCAAGCGATTTGGGATTGCGACGACTCCCTTTTTACGACCCAAAATTTGCCTATACTCGAGTCTGAGATTTGCCCAAGCCCGATATTTGCCTGCAGTCGTACTCATACAACACATTCGGTCACTGTAACTCAATATCCTCCCCTCACGGCTTTGTTTGGAAGACTTCTCAGTCGGTCACCCAACATGGTACTGCTCTTACCAAAGTACTTTTAACTTCGGAGTTCTTATGGGATCCGTTGTCAATTGTGCTCCAAAACGCGTCTTACTATTTCGGGAAGGTTTCCTTACATATGTTTCATTTCCATATACTTCCCCAAGCGATTTGGGATTGCGATGACCCCCTTTTTACGACCCGGGATTTGCCTATACTCAAATCTGGGATTTGTCTACACTCGGCTTAGGTCCCGAAGTTTGACTCGCAACCCGAGGTTTGCCCCGTAGTCGTGCTCATACATAGACATTCGGGTCATCACATCTTAAGATTGAATTACTGATCCCATAAAAAATATAATGATAGTAATTCAACTATTAACATTCCCCATAATCTAGTTCAACACCGTACAAGACTTGTAAACATCATATCAAAGAAAAATTAAACAGCAAACTTATTTCTATTTCCTTTGTTTCCTCAGCTAGACAACTTGCAAAAATATTAAAGAAAAGGACTTACAGATGCCATGCTTCAATAGATTGTAAGCAAATTGACATAATCAACCCCCTACCTACCGGTTTGAGGGGCAGTATTGAATATTTTATTTTATTCTGCATTACTTATTGATTTGCAGGAAAATATTAGTTATAAATATTGTTACCAAAATAGTACGATTAATACAGGAAAATTTCCTAATTGAAGGAATCTCTTTACATATTTAGTTTGCTAATTTTTGTTTCTCTAGATAATATATTTAGGGTTTTATTACATTGATATATAACCAAAACACTTATAATTCTTTTCAACAAAATAATGAAATTAACTTCAACCAAATAATTTCATTAACTTTACAAGATAGCAATTTATAATAAGAACTAGTAATTGTTGTAGGATCGGTCTTATTTCTAATAGGTTATAATAGTCATCGTTAGATCCTATAAATTAGGAAGTTAGTTATATATTTCCTATTTTATCTCTTGTAAACGTAGAAGTATAAATATATTAGACTATAATTCATTAAAAAAAATATACAGTGCAGTGTTTTCTCCGAGTTTCTTGCTGTTTAAGTGTTTTTATGGTATTAGGGCAATAAAGACATTCTTCAGTTGAGGAGATTCGTTTTTTCTAGGAACGAGCGGGATAAATAATTCTGACGTGTCTTCAGACGTTGCTCAACAAACTCCAAAAATAGTCTCACTGCTTCTGATAATTCTTTACCTTTCCAAATCACTAGCTTTAAGCTCTCTGGCTAGAATTACCTTCAATGGTTTAAATCCGTCCAACTTTTCATTCGAGGGAAGAGTCATTTCGGCTATCTCGACGGTTCCATTTCCAAGCCAACTTCAACTGACCCTTCCTTTGCCACTTGAGATATCTAGAATTCCATGATGATGGCGTGGCTCCTACACTCGATGGATGACACCATCACTGAGATTTATTTCCTCTACTTGACGGCGAAAGCCATATGGAACGCAGTCACCTTGGCCTATGCAGATTTAGAGGACTCTTCACAAATGTTCGATCTACAACATCGTTCCAGAAATCTGCGTCAAGATGAAGGTACAGTCACTCAATATTTCAGTTCTCTAACCAAACTCTAGTAGGAACTCGATCTCTTTACTCAACCAGCTTGGACTGACACTGCCAACAACGAGATCTATCGCAAATTACTTACAAAAGAACGGACCTACGATTTTTTGATCGGACTCAATCCTATTCTCGATAATGTTCGTGGTCGCATTCTAAGCATTAAACCACTCATGAGTCTTGATGCTATTTTTTTGAAGGTTTGTCGTGAAGAACAACGCCACTCATGAGTCTTGATGCTATTTTTTTGAAGGTTTGTCGTGAAGAACAACGACGCCGTATCATGCTTGGTGGCTCCTCCATATCCTTTACTTCATCCATTAACTCTGATGCCTCTGCCATGACAGCTCGATACCCCGACTCTCGCAGCCCTCGCAAGCCTCTTTGGTGTGATCACTGTAACCGGCCCTACCACACCAAAGAAACCTGCTGGAAGCTTCATGACAAACCTGCAGATTGGGTCCCACGCAGCCAACGCAAGAGCGATGGATCCAAGACTCTGGTTGCAGCCAAATCTGATGCAACGCCCTCATCATCTTTGACCTTCACTCAGGTACAACTCGATCAGATTGGTCAATTGTCCTCATCCTCTAAATCTTTGATGGCTCACGGTATTTCCTTCTCTATTGTGAATGAGTCAGCCACATCGGGTGAGTCTTGGATTATTGATTCTAGTGCTTCTGAGCATATGTCGAGTACTCGTACTATTTTTTCTTCTTACAGTCAATATTCTGGTACTCGTACTGTTACTTTGGTGAATGGATCTGTTTCACCAGTAGTGGGAATTGGAACTGTGACTCTTTGTCTCAATCTTTTACTGCATAACGTTTTATTTGTTCCGAAGTTGTTGTATAATTTGCTCTCAATTAGCAAACTGACTCAGGATTCTGACTGTGTAGCTAATTTTTTCCAAAACTTATATGTTTTTTAGGATCGGGACTCAGGGAGGACGATTGGGCGTGCTGCTGAGGTGGCTGGATTGTACTACTTTTTACGTGCTGACTCTTAGGTTCGCTATTGTCAAGTTTTTTGTGATTCAGTCTCTTCCCTCCATCACCACCAAATAAAGCTACTCCAGCATCGCTTTGGTCATCCTAGTTTTTCTTATATGCATCGTTTATTTCCTTCGTTGTTTTTTTATTCGAATCACTTTGTGTGTGAAGTCTGGCAATTAGCTAAGCACACTAAGGTTCCTTTTTCAATTCATTCATATCATGTTTCGAAATCTTTTTTCCTTGTCCGATTTGTGGGTCCTTCACGAATTTCTTCAATTTCAAATAAAAAGTGGTTTATTTCCTTTATTGACGATCATTCTCGTGTTTGTTGGATATTTCTTTTACGTGAAAAAACTGAAGTTGTATATATATTTGAGCAATTTTATAACATGATTCTTAGGCAATTTAACTCTCGTATCCAAATTCTTCGAATTGATAATGAAATCCAATATTTTAATTCTTCATTAAATGATTTTTCTTCAAAAAAAGTATTATTCATTAAAGCTATTGTGTCGATACACCACAACAAAATGGTGTATCCGAAAGAAAAAATCGTCATCTTCTAGAAGTTGCTCGAGCACTGTTTTTTACTAGCAATTTACCTAAACACTTCTGAGGGGATGCTATTTTAACTGCTTGCTATTTAATTAATCGGTTACCATCTCGGGTGTTAAAATTCAAAACACCGATTTCCACTCTTAAAAAATATTTTCCAAAATCTCATGTCTTTTTCGATATTCCTTTACGCATATTTGGATGCTCGGTTTTCGTTCATATTCATAATCATTTTAGGTCTAAATTAGATCACATGAGTCACAAATGTGTTTTTATTGGGTACTCTTAAAGAAAATATTTTATCTCTAGAGATGTCACATTTTTTTAACACCAATCTTTTTATTCAAATTCTTCTACCCAGGGGAGTCTCTGATTAAAACTTCGGTCCAACCTCCTATTTCAAATCCACTTATTTCTCTAACTAATTGGGAATATTTTTGGAAAACAAATCCACCTCCTAATCCAGCTCAGGGGGAGATCTTAACTCCACAAAATCAGGGAATTGAAGAGTCGGATTCTCTTTCTTCGTTTCCTATTTTAAATCCACAAAATCAGGAACCTATCTTAATTCCACAAGACCCGAAAATTCAAAATTTCAAAATTCAAGATTATCCTTTTGCTGATCCAGCAATTCCAAATCAAGAAAATCCACAATCACCACAAAAAACGCCATCTACTTTGCTACAAATATCTTCCTGTATCACTCCAGTACCCAAAATTTCTAAGCCCGTTGCACCTTTTCCATTGACTTACAACAGATGAAAGTATGTAGAAACCAAGTCTAATTCGATATCTCCAATGCCTCACTTGTCTGCCTCAAGTTCTGGTTTTGACGATATTGAGCTGCCACAATTGGATATACCAATTGCACTTCGCAAAGGTACTCGTCTGTGTACTCAACATCCTATCTCAGATTTTTTAGGATGCTCTCATCTATCTAAACCTATGCGTGCTTTGGTAACTAATCTCTCAGAAACAACAGTACCGACCAATATTGACGAGGCTCTTCAACACAAATAGTGGCGTACAACGGTTCATGAAGATATCAAAGCCTTGAAAAAAAACGATACATGGGACATATTTAATCGACCCAAAGGAAAGGACCCAGTTGGCTACAAGTGGGTGTTCACGATTAAGTGCAAAAGCGATGGTTCGGTTGAAAGATACAAGGCACGTCTTGTGGCCAAGGGGTACACTCAAACTTACAGTATTTGCTACCAAGAGACTTTTGTTCCTGTGGCAAAGATCAACACTATTCGAGTATTGCTATATCTTGCAGCAAACTTAGATTGGCCGCTTCACCAACTAGACGTCAAGAATGCCTTTTTCAACGGCGATCTAGCAAAAGAGGTGTACATGGATCTGCCACCCGGGTTCAACAAGAACAAAAAAGGCTCAGTTTATCGTCTAAAGAAGACTCTCTACGGTCTAAAACAATCTCTTAAGACTTAGTTTGACAGGTTTGCTAAGACGGTTCGGCAGCTCAGCTACAAGCAAGCTCACACCAACCATACTCTATTTTACCATAGAGTAAAAGATAAGATTTCCATATTGATAGTTTATGTAGACGACATTATAATCATCGGTAATAATCTTGAAGAGATGGAAAGGATCAAGAAATATCTTGCAAGTATTTGCTACCAAGAGACTTTTGTTCCTGTGGCAAAGCTCAACACTATTCGAGTATTGCTATATCTTGCAGCAATACTTAGATGGCGCTTTCACCAACTAGACGTCAAGAATGCCTTTTTCAACGGCGATCTAGCAAAAGAGGTGTACATGGATCTGCCACCCGGGTTCAACAAGAACAAAAAAGGCTCAGTTTATCGTCTAAAGAAGACTCTCTACGGTCTAAAACAATCTCTTAAGACTTAGTTGACAGGTTTGCTAAGACGGTTCGGCAGCTCACTACAAGCAAGCTCACACCAACCATACTCTATTTTTACCAGAGAGTAAAGATAAGATTTCCATATTGATAGTTTATGTAGACGACATTATAATCATCGGTAATAATCTTGAAGAGATGGAAAGGATCAAGAAATATCTTGCAGCAACATTTGAAATGAAGGATCTTAAGAAACTAAGATTTTTCCTTGGAATGGAAATTGCTCGAAGCAAAGAATGAATATTTGTCTCATAACGAAAATATATTTTGACTGTCTAACATTTGAAATGAAGGATCTTAAGAAACTAAGATTTTTCCTTGGAATGGAAATTGCTCGAAGCAAAGAATGAATATTTGTCTCATAACGAAAATATATTTTTGACTGGCTAAGAGACACCGGGTTAATGGGATGTAAACCGGTTGATACTCTCATGGATTCGAATGTAAAACTTGAGACTAATCCAGAAGATTCACCAGTAGACCGAGGCATGTTTCAGCGACTTGTCAGCAGATTGATTTATCTTGCACACAGTAGATCGGGCATTGCATTTCCAGTGAGTTGTATTAGCCAATTTATGCACTCGCTATATTATCGTCACTTGAATGCTGGAAATAGAATTTTGAAGTATCTAAAGGGAACTCCTGGGAGATGGTTAATATTCAGAAAACAAGCCACGAGAAACGTTGAAGTATTTGTTGATGCTGATTGGGCAGGGTGTCCTAATGATCGTAAATTCACTTCGGGTTATTGCTCATTCGTTTTCAGAAACCTAGTCACTTGGCGAAGTAAGAAGCAATTCGTTGTAGCAAGAAGTAGTGCTGAGGCCGAACTTCGTTCCACTGCTCTTGGTATGTATGAAGCTATTTGGCTGAAGCAGCTCCTTGAAGAACTACACGTACCAAAGCAAAGTCCATTTGGTGCGATAACAAGGCTGCGATCTCAATTTCATATAATCCCGTCTATCATGATTGTAACGACCCCTCATCCCAGCAAGATATTGTCCGCTCCGGGGATTGGGCCGCAGCCCAATATCCTCCCCTCACGGCTTTGTTTGGCGAGAGCACTTTCCGGAAAGTCACCCAACCTGGAATTGCTCTCGCCGAAGCCCTCTTAACTTCGGAGTTCTTATGGGATCCGTTGTCAATTGAGCTCCAAAACGCGTCTTGCTATGTTGGGAGGGATCTCTTACATATGTTTCATTTCCATGTACTTCCCCAAGCGATGTGGGTTCGTAACGGCCCCTGCTTCAACGGAGAAACCACTCCGGCCCAGGTCAGCCCCAGGATCCGCGGAGCTTTACCCACCTCCGGCCCAGGTCAGCCCCAGGATCCGCGGAGAATGGGTGGTTCCTTATCAGTCCGTTGAAAGACGGGTCGTCACAATGATAGAACGAAGCATGTTGAGATTGACCAACATTTCATTAAGAAAAGATTGATGAAGGCATTCTCGAAGTCTCTTACGTACCTACCACATAGCAGGCTGCAGACATTCTTACAAAAACTCTATTTAAGCCTATGTTTGAATGGTTAATGGACAAGCTTGGGATGTATAACATATACCATTTAGTTTGAGGGGGAGTGTAGAATCGGTCTTATGTCTAGTAGGTTCTAATAGTCAGCGTTAGATCCTATAGATTAGAAAGTTAGTTATATATTTCTTATTTTATCTCTTGTAAACGTAAAAATATAAATATATTAGGCTGTAATTCATTACAAAAAATATACACTATAGTGTTTTCTCTGAGTTTCATCCTTTTTAAGTGCTTTTAATTTTTCGCTATTGTTTACTAACAAGTGCTGTAATTTTCAATGTCTCCCTTCAGGGAGACAATTGGCAAAAGGCCATCTAGGAACGACAATTTGCTATTTTAGCTCCACGAACGATCAAGTTCTCCATGCATTCAAAAAAAAGAAATTCCACTTTCCAATAAATTGTTAGAAGACTACTGGGTTCACTATAAGATATTCAATCATCCAATCTTCCTCTGCATACGGTGGTCTTAGATATCATTTAGTTGAAGTGTGAAGTTTGCAAACTTGCCAAGCATTGAAAAGTCCTTTATCCTATTACTAACAGAAAAAGATCCACTCCCTCTAACACTAGTCCACTCCGATGACGGCACACTATGCCTTATCAGGTGCCAAATGAATCCTAAGTTCTAGCCTAATTGTAGTAGAATTATTTGGATTCATCTCTTAAAAACAAGTACGAAGCTGCTGATAGTATCCAATTTTGTTTTTCTATACAAGTAAAAACCTGTATAGCACCACCATAAAAATTAAGCTGGGACAATGGTGGAGAATTTATCAACAGTGATCTATATTTTCTGTGATGATAATGGTGTTATCTACCAAACTTGTTGTGCTGGAACCCCCAAAGTAACCGCCACTAGTAGAGATTTCTTGAGCCATGTTATTTGGCCAAAGCATATCAGAACCTTATTGGGGAGAGGCTGTTATGATGGCTTCCCATACAATCAATAGACCAAAATACAAGCTTTCAAACATCCTTGACCCTTTTTAACATTATTTACTTAATGGACCAGCTTTACATCACTACCCAAAAGGATTTTAGGTAGGACTGTGTTGTTGACAATCTAAAGGACACAGACAAAACTACAACAAAAACTCGTAAATGTAATTTGTTAGGATACTCACTAACTCAGAATAGATTCAATTTCTTTCAACTGCTTTCTCATCCTAAACTTGCCACTGTTGTCGTCAATTGTTCTTAGAATGTTTCCTGCTAGAGCAAGGTCACTTCATTATAGCTCCAAAGTGAACCCACATCATGCCGGTAGAGTCATTAGAAGTTTCAAATTTTAACTTTAAAAGAATGAGAATAAGCTAAAACACATTAAAGTATGACATCTCAGTCACTACTACAACCAGAATAGAGAACCTAGCTGAATTATCTATATAGATGGATGTTGTAATTTCTTCCATACTTGAATAAGGAAAATTTTCAGCCTAATTATGCTCTCTACAGACTGCACCCAACATACGATTGCTTCTTACCAAC
The DNA here is from genome assembly GCA_022432975.1 of Begonia masoniana. Lineage (NCBI taxonomy): Eukaryota > Viridiplantae > Streptophyta > Magnoliopsida > Cucurbitales > Begoniaceae > Begonia > Begonia masoniana. Next base: position 1,294,489 of record CM039509.1, read on the forward strand.
ATTCAAAAATACCAGCAAAATCACATTAATCATGAGATAGGAAAGTCTAAAGAAGAACGAATCTGATCAAATGTTGATGAGTCACATAAAATAATTACGCAAATTGTAAGATATAGATAGATGGGATCGAAAATGAATTCCATACCGATCAATTAAATCGTGTGCTTCTTGGCTCATTTCATCAGGTACCCGAGGCCAAGGTATTTGACAATTGAGAATATTATCAAATATTGTCTGAACAAGACACATAGCACGAGATTGATTAACCAGTAAACATGTTTAGAACATCAACATAATTAATATTTTGCCATGAAAACATCAACTAAACTACTTCAATTTAGACAGAAAACTTGCATAGAGAATGCAAAATCCATATATTACATAATAAATCATATCAAACAATAACCAAAGTGGCCCTCAAGCAAATGAAACAATATTCATGATCACAAGATGATTTCTACCCCATATATCAGAATACATTCTTAACCCAAACTTATCCAAGTCCAAATTATAGTCGTTCTTAATCCAATAGGATGGCTCTGCACTATACTTAATGGATTTGTATCGATAAGGTTATATTGCAAGTCCACTCCCACGTAATCAATTAGAAGAGTTCTAATCAACGAAAAGAGTGCAAGTGGAAACACAGAAGCAAATTAACATAATTAAGAAAAAAGAAACAATATAAAGTTTGACAAACATAAATAGCCAAGCAGAATAATACTGACCTGAGGATGCTCTGCATTGAAAGGTGGAATGCCAACAATCAATTCAAATAAAATGACACCCACAGACCACCAGTCCGCAGTGGTACCTAGAAAATTGATCAATTCAAGTTAAAACAAGTGGATTTCTAATCCTAGTAATTAATTAAAAGGCTCCGAACCTCAACTATGGTTCAGGAAACTATTAAATGTTTTCGTTAAGATGATTGAAGTAAAATGAACCACTTGAAACAGAAGATAAAGATCGCAATACCAACTTAAATTAAAAAAAAAAAAAAAAGAGGCTATACAAACCATGTCCAGTTCCCAATAATATTTCCGGGGCCAAATAGTCTGGTGTTCCCACAGCGGACCGTTTCTTCCTCCTCTCTTTCTGATCTTCAGACATAGATACTGAAGGTTCGTCCTCTACACGGAGAGATGTCTCACTAACTGCAGGTCCTGACAAGTCATCGGTGCTGTTGATAAGACCAACCTTTGAAAGCCCAAAATCTGTCAACTGAAAATAGACATGGAGTATCTGAGTAAAATGGAAAGAAATTTATCCATATACACTCTTACAATTTAAAAGGAAAGCTTTCTCGTTCTTTGAGAACAGACCTTCTACATGGTTCAATTTGGATGGTAATATAGAGAGAATCTTGATTAGTCTTATGATAATTTCCCAAATCATCATCATCGCAAAACAGCAGAAATAAAATGTTTTGACCAAACAATAAATGTAAATGCCATAAGTTTAAAATGGTCTTAGACAAAAGCATAAAGAAATACTGGCCAGCATATACTGGAAACATTTAACAACTTTGGGACCATCGATTATTGATCTAAACCCTTCCATGTTAAACTTAACAAAATAGAATCACAAGAAAGCCATTAGTACCATGCGGTCGCAGTCAAAAGTCATTATGTTATTTTATCTGCCAGAAATTCAAAAACATAACAGACTGTTATATAAATTACCTTAATATGACCATCATGTGCAATTAGCAAATTATCAGGCTTCAAATCTCGATGAACTACACGAAGAGAATGCAAATATTCCAAAGCAAGTACCTGAATATTTAAGCAAAGATCAGACTTCAAATATATTCTTTATAAAAATGTAGCTGCTGATAAAAAGTTGTATCATATACTTACAACTTCAGCTATATACACACGTGCCACATCTTCATGCAAGCAACCTAAATTTCTCAACAACGAGTAGAGATCTCCTCCATTCAAGTATTCCATGACAAGATACAAGTTCTCACGGCATGTAAAAGAATAGAAGAAGCGCACCTAACAAAGTCCAATTTCAGTAAAAAGGGAGTGATGATATATGAAGTCGAGAAACTAAGTAAAAAAGCCAACAAGACTAGCTCACCACAAATGGGTTGCGGACAGAAATTAAAATATCACGTTCTGCTAATATGCTTTCAACAGCATTCTTACGAATCATATCGGCCTTCTTCAAAATCTGTGGCGAAATAAGCAAAATATTACACTGCAATTATATCATGCATGCATGATAAAGCAACAAAAGGACAAAAAACAACGTGAAGTTAAGTTCCAAAAAATACTTTCTATAAGCAAGAATGTCCAAAAGAAATCAACCACAAGTCTGGCTAAAGGCTAAAGGCTACAGACTCAGAAGACCTATCAACAATGCAAATCGCAAGCTATCATCATAATCAGGTTCCTTCCTGCTTCTCTCTATTAAAACAGATTCAGAATTCAGATTAATCTACCTTTATTGCAAAGAGATCTCCAGTTGTTCTCTTTTTGGCAAGAAACACCCTACCAAATGCCCCTCTGCTGATTGGTTTTATAATCTCAAAGTCATCAATTGAAGTTCGGTCCTTGGAAGAATGCACGGGACTTGTTCTCAAGCTACGAACCACATCATCTTCCAAAGGTGTATCTTCATCAATAACAGTACTAGTTATATCAACTTTCTCATCATCAACAAGCTCACAAAGTTGCAAATACTTCTCCCTGAAATTACAACTCAATTAAGGTATATAATTGAAGTCAAATAAACACAGATTGGAAACCATAAAGACTAAAAAAATGTTTTAAATCGATGAAATATCATGAAACTGTTGAAGAATTCCAAGCCCTATTCTTCAAGACATATAAAAGGTCCTTGTGTATTTGAAAGAAAAGAAAAGCACCAACTAAAATACAAACCGAATCAGCTTCTCAATGCGTGTGCCAAAGGTCTCAACAGTTTGTGCATCAAACTTCCTCCGGTCAATGACAACCCTCAAGTCTTCAAGACAGGATAGTAAATAATGCATGGAGTTCTCATCATCCAAAGAAGGATTCGCAACACATCTTGCAATATCAGCAAGTTCGTTCATCTAACACATTTCAAAATATCAGTTGTAAAAATTGAAATAAAATGCATTTGGGGTATTGGCAAACACAATGCCTAGTAACAACATAAGCCTAAAAAACAAGCACAATGTCGTCATATTTAATATTTCAAGACCATAGTGATTAGCTTAAAATAAAAGACATTGAATTAATTTTGGAAAAACTACTGAGCCATACATTTTTCATGCTAACCTACCACTTTCCCCGCCTAAGAAAATGTCTAGTACTGTGATACTACATTTTATTAATGCTGTTATACTTTCCTATAAACAATTCATTGACTTAATCTGAAAAAAATAAAATAAAACTTATGTGTCTGTGATTTTACATCTATATCTTGTGACAATGCGTAAAATATTGTTATATAACTCTAAAGAACATCAAAATGTAATAATGAACAAGAGAAATTGCTGTTTAGGTAAGGGGATTGCAAGGCTCATAATGTTGAAATCACACATTGGTATCCCCTCTTCAAAATATTAATTTGTATTAAGATTTAGTTCAACTCTTCAATTGATATTGATCTAGCTACCTTTATTTTTTTCTTACCTTCGCAGAGTTGAGAATTATTGCAACCGTGCAACGCAATTGTAGAATTGCACTAGAGATATTTAATAGTGAAAAAGGTGAACCTCAATTGGAGAAATTTTTTTTCATCAATAAGGCCCGAAAGGTTGAAGGATTCTGATAGTGGAGGTACAGAGTGCGTTACTTTATAATCATGCATCAGTGAAACAATATAATAATAATAATATAATAATAATCATCTCAAGGTAGTTAGGCAAATAAACCTGCGGGTGATCATCCTGCTCAGAGTAAGCACACTTTCCGGCCAAGAACAAATCCATCTGACTGGTTCTTGGAGTCACTATTGGAGACCGAGGAGTCATACTACCTGCTGATGATGTTGTCATACCCTGATCAGACTTTGGACCAAAACGAGTTTTACATGTCATTGAAGGCAAACCCTTTAAGTCATCCATAAAGACAGAATTATCTGTTTCATGGAAACAGTCAAGCATATCCTCTGAGCCTCGACGAGACGAATCACTAAGTTTTGGAGAAAGACCATCAGATTCTTCAGTAACACTTGAATTCAACACTTTTGCAACATCTGGACTTTCTACATGGTGGTTATCCTTTTGTGTAAAGGACTCCATCATCTTTTCTAGGGTTTCAGCAATTCTTATAAGACGGTCATTCACACTTAGACCCTTCTGATCACATCGATCAACAATTGCACAAATTCTTAAATGATCTTCCACATGTGATGTCGGAACCTCCTCCTCACAAATACGACAAATTATTGAACTTTCGTCAAAAACAGTTGGCTGGTCCCCCCAGTAACCCCAAGAAGCCTTGTGTTGGTGCTTAACAGTCTGTTCATGGAAATCTTTGGCAGGGAGGGCCTCCGTCCCCTTAAAACCAGACATGTCAACTTCAGACACTACACTATTATTGTTTGTTCCCTTAAAGCCAGACATGTCAACTTCAGACACTACACTATTATTGTTTGTGATCTTTGTCGGTTTTTCCCTGATATCATTCTCATCTTTTGTAGGTGCTGCTTCTTTAACAACTTTTACGGCCGGAGAAGGAAGTTTTTTCCAAGAAGCCATCCTGTCCCTGCTGGAAGGAGACACCAACTTCTTTGAACTATTATCCACAGAGGGTGACACAAAATTTCCCGTCTGATTATCATGTGCTTGACTCCAATCTAATCCATGCTGCTCCTGGCTGTAAGATTTCCTAACTGAAACTACTTTTGTGCTCTTAACAGCAGTACTACTTTTTAAATCCATTGTCATTCCTGAAGGACCTCTTTTATCCGCAGAATTGAGTATTCTAGATGGGTGAAGCTGGAAGACATTTTCATCCTCAGCCAACCCACTCTCCTTGTGAAACTGTAACAACCTCGTGCATCTTGTGAGTATGAAAAGCATTCGAGTATGAAGTTGCTTCAGCTTACCTCCAGGGAGTTCTTGACGCCTATCATCCAATTCCTGAACAATGCCTTCACATTGGAGCCAAAACTCAGCAGCTGAGGTCATGGCACAGCTTCGAGCTAAAACAAGCAAGTCCTCAATTGTTTCTTGCCACTCAGGATGACTATCTGCATCTTTTTCAAGAGTACCAACCAGATCTGCTGCAAAAACAGCCAGATCAGAGTTCACTTCTTCCTTTGCTTTGTCAAATTTCGCTCGTATGACAACTAATATTTCCTGCGTAAGACAATTACGGGACATTGAAATATAATAAAAATCATAAAGTAACATTCTTTATCAGTGATGACACTAAAGAAAGAAAATTAGCATACCTCTAAGTTATTCAAGCCTCTCGGCTTCCAAAATGGGAAAGGTCTTACTCCTTTGGAGTTTAGTTCATGGGAGAAACTTTTTATATCTGCAGGATACTTCCTTCTAGGAGCACTAGTAACACGAAGTATGGCTTGAAAGCGAGGAGATTCGGACTCCTTTGGATTTTCACAATCATATGTAGTCTAGAAAAAGGAACATCATTTTCTAACTACACTTGTACACATGTTCAAATTCAAGCAAATGAGAGAACTAAGCCAAACCACAGAGAGAAGTTAGTAACAATAACATTTTAGTGTTACCTCAGGCGTACAAACTTCTGAACTTCTTAAGCCTCCTGAATACCCGCATGATTCACCTAAGCCTGTTAAAAATTAACGCCATATGAATTCAAAACAACTAACGAAATATCAGGTAGAACATTTTATTTTATTTTTACATAAGCACTACATATGTATAAATGAGAAAATCCCACCATCGAGAGAAGGATTAAAGATAAAAATAAAATGACAGGATTATAGATGTCTTGACCAATTTTTTAGTCCAAGCATGTAATCCTTTATCTAATAGCAGACTCCTCATAGAAAATTGTACAGACAGGAACTACATCTACTCAAAATAAATGAAGAATAATACATTAAAGAAAGTATCTATAACTAAAAAAAGACACCCAAAGAAAATCAAAAGGGTTCACAAATTGTTGACAAACCACAAAAGATGTAGAACTAGTTATTAATGATGTCTTACAAAGAGAAAATAGTTCAATTTAGTAGTGATGACTATATAATGAGAGAAAAATAATTTTTCAGAGCCTTTTATTGTTTAAAACACGAAAAAGAAGTGATATTCTTCGAAATGGTTCAGCAAGTTTAAATCCATCATCAGATCACCTAATTAACTTGGAAATATTTAAATACTTCTTTTATATCTTTTCAAATAGAATAACATATATCTCCTTAAGATATAAGAAGTCGAGATTTCTTTTTCATTTTAGTAAGGGAATAACAAATTTTGAAGGAACTTACAAAGCAAAAATAATATTTTGATCATACAAATACAAAAATCTTATGCTTCCATCAGTCAATACAGTTAAACAAAAAAACTTATCAGTCAACAATAGCCCAGAGTTTAGGTAGTTGTGAGATCTAATTAAATTTAAGTCACTTCACATTTCAAATTGCATAGGTTAGACTAATAACACAAGCTAACATTCCAATATGTTGCAAGTCCTCAAGGCAGCATTCTGGATTCACCATTATACTCATTATAATACTAAATCTTTCATTAATTTGGAAAGTCTATTAACAAGATAAAGAATTTTCTGTTGACTCCTGATTCTAGGATCATAGAAACGTTCACTTTCGCCTGCTTGGAGAATCTAGAGTTGCTAGTCTCAATAGTGTTTAGCTTATTATGCCTTTGAATTATTAGCTTGTTTCCCATAGTTTTTTCCATGCCTGGTTTAAAGTTAAACTCTCTCATGTAAGATGCTAAATCATGCACTTCATGAACCATGCACAAACTGCTATGGATGTAAAAGATGAATAGACTAGTTTGGATGACACTTGATGTCTAGAAAGTACAATAAAGCACATTTTGAAGAAACACTCAAATTAGAAGCGCAATCTTAGAGATAAAATATCAGACTTAAAGAAGTCAGCAAATGAGACAACAACATCAGTCTACCACGAGTTGCAGACAAAAGGATTAGCTTGTAATGATGGGAACTATCATTGCAGAAGATGGAGATCTTGTGAAGAAGTCACAAACTTTTTTTACAAATTTTTATTCTAAGATTCAGGTGTTTGCTTAAATTTTAGTAAGAGGAAAGTTGTATCCAAAGGACAAATCCTCCAAGGGTCATGTGCTCAAATTGTTGCTCCTTCTACAAAGCTCATAATGAAATTGGCAACCACATTATGATCTTTAGGGTTCATTGTAGATTTGGGAATTCAACAATAATGCTCTTATTATGAAGAAAAGCAAAAGAAATTGAACCTATACGGAAAATTAGTATTTTGGTTATCTTTTGAATTACTTGATTTCATCATAATGAGATTTTATTCGAGGATAAAACACCAAATATTAACATGTGGGAATATTTATTTTTTTATCACCAAGTGATCTTTTAGTTTTAAGTAATTTAAGATCTATCTTTTCAGCTTAGTTCTGAAGAGAAATTGTTATTCATTTGTTGTGTAGTTAGATTTTTGCTCGAGAGGGATTTTTTCTCTCTTTACCTTGTAGATTCTCTTTCTTGCATATTTCTTATCAATAAAAATGAACCTTGCACAAATAAAAGTTCAAAATAACGAAACAAAAAAATTGTACCAAAAATAAAATAATGCATATGTGCATACCACGTCAAATCAAGTTTTCATAGCCTAGACTCGAAAGTACACCCAGTTGCAGCTAACATAACTTTTTCAAAAAATTCTTCAAAAAATAAATCAGCTATCTAACTAGTACCACAAGAGCCTCCTTACCCAAGCCATTCAGCAGTATCACCAAACACACAAATATATGGATGAAAATTAATGCTTATCCCTCAAAGCCAGAGCAAGGCGTTTGTCATTAACGTTTGTTTGTCTTTAATTAATTTATCATAAACAGGACTCACTTATTCAAAGCAACATCTTACCTTCATGACACTCTAAACAAGTACATAAAAACAAAAACATATGTAAGATTAGGCACTACATAGTAAATTGACATTGTCAAGAGCTTTTTTTGAGGCAGTAAAGGATTAAGATGCGCCAAATTCCCAAGGAATGCAAACAACGTTTCTTATGCCCTTTGACAGTAAAAAAAACATGATGAAAGAGTAAAAGAAATGACGATGCAACTGTCAAGGAACAGCTATTCAGAGTAAATTAAATTAACTTATGACTTCCATGACTATAGTACACCAAAGAACCAATTAAATCCCTTATAATGTGATCAGGGCGTAGTAAGGAATCCAAAAAGAGCAAAGTTGCAGATTCAGGAAAACACATTCTAGCCTTGAAGTTATCCAACTAATAAATAGAAATGTCCAACTGAAAATATAACGATCTCAATGCATCTGAGGACTAGTACATCATAGAACACACGTAGAATTTAGAAATGTGTTGATCTAAAAACAAAACTAGCAAAATGAACAACCAACTTTTCATACCTGCTTCGGATGTTGATTCGCGGCTCTGACGCCGTGGGTGTGCTGGTAGATTTGGACTTAATTCTCTAGATTTAGAACTCCCAGTAGAAACATTCTCCGAACTATTTACACCATACATCCAAGGTTTAACATTCTCCTGAGAACTCATCCTGCTTTGATTTAGCACTTCTTTCTTCTTTCCCCCACTTTTCAAAGAGCTAGAACTGGAGCTCCCACTGCTACCAGGCTTCGAAAGATTACTCGATCCCAGAGCTTGTCCCTTATCATTTTTAAACCCGAAAAAGCTTTCTTGGGGCAAAGGCCCTGATCTCGTCTTTATTCTATTCAATCCAAGAGAGGAAGCGAGTATAGGCGACACTGATGAAGGCCCGTCCTTAACATCCGCCGCCTTCTTCACTGGGTACGCTGAACTAGAACTCACCAGCGAAGACGGCTTCAACGTCGTTTCCGGGGGAGTATGAAGTTGACTCTCTTTGACCTTTGCATTCTTCTTCTTCGCTCCATCTTTCGAACCAACTCCCCCAAAATTGCCGATTCCAAAGGCACCGGGGTCAGAGATAGAAGCATCCTCTTTCGTCCCAGATTTCGATTTCTTCTTGTCGGATCTGATTGGCGAGTTCGAACCCAGGAATCGAGGACTATTGGATCCATCTGGACTAGAAGAATCAGACTTCCTAGAAGAGGAAAAGAACCTGCCTTTGAAAACCATGGATATGATGACTTCAACCTTCCCGCTACTGCTGTATTCTTTGAAATAGCTTCCGAAATCTGTGCCAGCAATCGAAATCAAAAGAATCCACAAAAAAAGAACAAATTCATCCAAAGTACAATTCTACAAATCGACTGATCTGCTACGACCGCAGCCCTGCCCCACGTCTAACAAAAAGTACGATTTTACCCTCTAATTATCAAGCAGAAACAATTTTCTTCTCGTCCCCTACATTTTCTCGGAAAACCTATTTTCCCTCCATTTCTTTCCCCTCGTCTTCAAACCAACGCTTCCTGGAATCCACCTCCGATCAATTAAGTACGTGATAGGGGCCTTAATAGGAGCTTTTACTCCCTCCGTAAAGAGCACTTGCACCAGCGAATTTGGCCGGAAAGAATGGATTTCCGACCAAAACGATCTTCCGCGTGAAGCTGAACAGGCAAGCAAGAGCTACCCAGTCATTGAAATTCCATTTTCTCAAAAACTTCAAAAGCAGTCTAAAATTGGAACAAAAATAATTAATTATTAAATAAATAAGAATTTTCGGCTTTCTTCCTAAAATTTAAAATTAAAATTTTAGAAAATAAATAAAGATAATATAATTAAATTTTAAACGAAAAAAAAAACTAAATAGATTTATTTTGATGTTCTAATTAATAATTACAAAAATATATGAAACTATTACTTATATATAATAAAATTATGCAAATTTTCAAATTTTTTAAATAGATATTTAAATTATTAAAATCTTAATACATAAATATAGAAAAAAAAAATTGAAAATGTACAAAGCATACTCTTCTCTCTGGACAATCAACAACCTAAAATAAAACTGAGTAACCTTAAATTTACTTCTTAATTTTACATTGTAATCTTAACTGTAACGACCCAGTCCGATCCCTACCATCGAGAGGATTTGCGGTCCAGATCGTGTGGTATCTAACGGCCAGTCTGGTCCCTACCACCGAGAGGATTCGCGGACCAGACTCCTGATCTTTTCCCCCTGCACGATCTAGTTTGCGAATCGTTGTAGGGGCCGGGCAGGGTCGTTACATTAACTAACGTTTACGTGTGTGTGACGTGACACTTGTATGTCCCTCAACAATTAGTATAATAACTAAAGTAAAATATAAATTTTTGAAATGAGAGATTAGTTGTATCAATTAATTGGTGACATATAGGAGGTAAAATTAAATGATAAACGTAGTATTACTATATAATAATTGTACAAGGTATTTACTCCCAGTCACCCTTTTGCTCCTCTTGATTCCTCACTGATTTTTATGTTTAGAGTAAAATAAAAATTAAATTCTGAATTTTGAGAGTAGGTACACTTTATACATTGAACATTTTCCTGAGTAAAATAAATCTCTAATTTCAGATTCATTCAAGACTTTTTTTATCAAACTTTGGACCATGAACAGAATAAACATCGCACCATTTTTAAAATTTTATGTTTTTAGATTTTTAAGCTTGGACTCTATTTTGAGACATTTTGGACTCATTTTGGGTCAATTTTAGTTGGTTTAGGCTCTTGGTTCGGTTTTTGTGTAATTTTTAAAATTTAAGTTAAAAAATATATAAATTTTATAATACCAGTTGAGTTTGGTTCAATAAAAACAAAATCGAGCATGATCTAATTTTAATAATAGGATCTAATGTGTTCACAAAAGTAAAGTTCAAAATTCATTTTGTTAAGCTGATCAAACCTTAAAGTATGACGTTTATTTTGTTCAAAATGAGTGGACTATCGTATTTTCGATACGATGAAGAGCATAATGGCTTTTTTCTCTCCTCACCAAAGTCACTCCTTGGTCGCAAAAGATGATGAGGTAAAATGGATTCCAACAAGGATTAGGGTTTCTATTAAACCCTAGCTCAAATTTCAAAAAGACCTCTTTCAATCAATAATTACATACCTTTCGACCAATTTACTTAATAATTCTAATTTTATTACTTACTATTTTAAACTCAAATATTCAATTTAGTGTCGTTTCTCTAAATCAACATTCTTTGGTCATTTGTATGGCATGTTTACACAACAATGAACATCTTTTTTTTTTTTTTTTTTTACCTTTTTAGACTTCACGAAATCGCTCCTTTAAATGTTGAACAAAAATGTTCAACGGATCAATAAAAAAAGATTCAAGTGTCACACTTTGAATTTTATAGCATTGTTTTTCGACATAACCATTTAAAATAAAATGTTTTACGGGAAATGTTATGTTTTGCAATGTTGAATTCCCAGAGACCGAAAGACATTAGAAAGATACTCAAACTCTCCTCCCCAATCTGATTAAAAGGATTTAATTAATTTACAAAATTGATTTTGAACATGAAATTCTAAGAAAATCACTCAAACTTGATCATTTGTTTTCAAACGATAAATCTATGTAAAACGACTATCATCATCAACAAATAGAACAAAATATCGAACGCTGCTCATTAAGAATTCCGGTGAAAGATCCCAAATATCAGAATGTACAAGATCAAAAGAAGACGATACTTGAGACGATGAATTTAAAAAAGATGCCATAACTCAAATGAAGAAGACGCAAGCCCGGAAACAGGTGTGACCATTGACAAAGTTCGAGGACGCAAAGGAGTTCATTAGAGTTCATCACTGAGAGAACCCTAGAAAAGAATCTTCCGGGAGAGCGGATCCTTGACAGAAATAGTTTGAATGAAATTTGACAAAAAATATTTTTGCCTTTACATAGTTGAGGAATATTAAGTAGGTTAACATCAAAAGCCATGTTAATTGTAATGAAGGTGAAAGCAGAATGCTTGATCAACAACTAGTGAAGACAACTCTCTCTCTCTAAATACCTTACATCTCCAGAAACAAGAGCCAATATTTTCTTCATTTTATAGATCCTGCAACCAAAAAACAAAAAAAGATGAAATGGCCAATCATATTTCTACATTTACGGGTACGCTGCAGCGCGATGATTCACAATTTCCATAAAATGTTCTATATCCAGATATACAAATTAATCGATATCACCATTATACTTGTAAGTTTGAAGGAAAAAAAAACATCTATAAAATATAATTTATTTGAATAGGTAACATCACAAAGTTCTAACCTAAAACATGAACAAAAAAAGATAGAATATCATCATCACAAGAAATCTCAAGTCAACCTTACTTCAAAAGTCTTAACATCAACCATGTTGGTACCGGATAAATATGAAAAATGATAATTCCAACAATATATTTGTCCTCACCACATCATTATTTTCAGGACAGTTCCACAGTTTTCAATGGTATCCAAAATACAAGCAAGATGGATGCTTGTTGTTCCAACCATTCTTTTAGTTCCAATCCCAATAAGATAAAATATATATAAAATATAACTAAGTTTTTGTGTTGTTGATTCCAAGTCACAATGCTTATAAAAATATAAATGAATAACAGTCAATACGCAGCAGGAAATCAAAAAAAGACGTTTCATTGAGGATAAGCATACCACCAGAAAAGCTTTAGCTTGACTACTAAAGGGTTTGCATAGAATTTCATAACTTCTACTATTTCCTATCTGCACCAAACCACAACGGACTGAATGAATTAGTTGAAAAAAACAGAGGGTGGGTTTGCTCAACAACGTGCCAAATTATACAGATTGTAAGGTCACTTACATTTGGATCAACTCTGGATGGAGAAATAGACGATATGGTGTACCTACAAAGAAATTTCAATAGGAAAAAGACGAACAGATTACAAGGTCGCGTTTTTTAGGTTCATGTTCAATTTTAGTAATCCAAACACAGTATCTGACTCCTTGACAACACATTTTTGAACATGATCCAAGTTAACATTAATCGATTAATCTTGATCCAAAAAGGAGACCATTAAAGTACATCAGCATAACCCTTGAGCATTCCTTCAGTGTTTATAAAGAAGAGAAAGGATAATAGTACTAATGAGTCAAGTTAATTAAATGTATGCAAGAACTACTATTTTCTTAATCATTCACTAGCTTTTTTTGGGGAGTCAGAAAAAGAACACCAAAATTCACTGCAATATAGCCACTAAAACACTTTACCTTAACGAATTTGTATAGAAATACAGAGCTCTAGAGTTTACTTTTTGAACTGTTAACATCACAGCCTCCATGTAGTTCTGCAAAAAATTGAGGCAATATACTCACACCAAGATGACCAAAAAAGAAGGATCATATATTGTTTGAAGAAGTTGAAATGAGCCGATGCCTAGTCATAATTTATACGTCCATGAAGAATTATACGAAAGAAATATACAGAATCAAACCAAGTAGAAAATTTTTCTGACCAGAAGAGTCCAATGAGGAACATATTCAGCTTGAAGACATCTTTACTCAATGGATAGAAAATGCAACAATAAAAAATTAAGCAAGACCAGGCACCTTGCGACCAATGAGTTCAAGTAGCTGCATCAAATATTTGCCCAATCCCCTTCCTTGAAAATGAGGCTCGATCTGTAATTCATACACATAAAGAACAGGAATCTCTTCCTCCGTGCTAAATCGAAAGTGCACAAATGCAATTAATGGGCTTGATTCTGCCAAACTAGTAGAACTCTTTTCCGCATGGGATGTCAAAGATATTCCATTGGCACGGACATTAGAAATCTCACGCACGAAAATATAACATGCGTCCGACGAAACCATTTCTCGACGCTTCACTTTCTCTTCCATTGGCCACTCAAATCCAAAGGGACCTTCCATGTTGAGCTAAAAGTATCAGAGTAAAGCAGGAATGAAGAAGATTTTAGGAGACAAGATAAATGAAAAACAGTCCCTACAAATCCACATGATTCTAATGAAAATTATATCTTCAGCTTCTAGTACCTTAAGGAGTTTTTGAATGTATTGCTTAACGGGAGAAGCGAGTTTATTCCCTCGCCCATATTCCAAGTGTAGTGACAAACCTTGAAATTTGATTGTAATAAACATCCATAGAAATACAGAGTTACAATGGTAATATAAAATAACAATAATAATAGACCACAAAATTTATCTTATCATGCCAAAAAATAAAAAGTAATATTATTACACACAATGTTCGAGTCAATTAACAGTGTGTCACCCAGGGAATTGAGGAGTAGATGATGGATAGAGACAAAAATGCTACTATATACTGATTTCTACATACCATTCCTGCAGAAATGACAAAAGGTTTGAAAAGGAGAAAGATGGTCTTTCTCGGCGTAAGCTGCTTTTATTAGTTCCTCAATGACCTTCTTCTTCTCCAGTCTCTTCATGATAAGCCATCACATAAAAACACAATTACTCTCTAACTGTACAATGGAAAAAGATTAAGATATGATTGAAAGGGTTTACCTCTGTACGTGTACTCTTCTTTTCTATGGTAAGACTGTTATTAGAATAGTCATCGGTCTCTAGTCTTTTCCCGTCCATTCCAAGTGTTTTACAACAGTGGGTAATCTACAAAGAAAGAAAAAGAATATTAGGAAGTCAGCGAAAAGTATGAATCAGTCTAATTATGCCTGCTTTCATGCTTATAGGATCTTCTGGATTATGCACTTAGTTTTAACTATTGAAGAAATTTCAACGGCAAAATGGTTATTATCAGACGATGGCGTCAAATGAAAGAACAGAAACGGAGAACAACAAAGAAGAGCAAATGGACAGCACCAAGCCGAAATCAAGGGAGTGTTGTACGCCAGTTATGGACATGGAAAAAATTATGGATGTCCAGCTAAGACGTCCATCAGAGAATTCAATGAAGCAAAACACTCGTCGGCGAGGAATCCTGGGCCAAGCTGCTGTGAGTCGTTTTGGAGCTCCACACAAACAGAGACACCGCCGGGAAAAAACCGACTGGAAGCTCCGGTTGACGAACACAACAGATCAAGGACGAATCCCTCGGGCAAAGTGGGTCGCCGAAGTTCTGGCGATTCTATAGTGGCAGTCGGCGACTTGATTGGGCTGAGCTTTGGGTCCAAGAAAGATGGGCTGACAATTTGATAAACAAAAGTTGGGGGCACACTATAAGGGGCCCAAAAGCCAAAATCAAGCCCCCTCGTCTCCAACTCAATCAATATTATCTAAATAATTATGACTTTTTTTTTCATCTATGATTAGTCAAAGAATGATTCACCAAGAACAAGTTAGGAGAATGACCATCTATGTCTTTCTAACGCATCCACTAAAAAGGAAAACCAAAATCAAGTGGTGTTGTAAAATCATAATCATAGACCAACAGTTCCTGAATTTCTGAGAAATAGAGAAATAAATGTGACGTTTAATTACAAACATAAAGAGAAGTTTATACAAATTATAAGCGAAAAATTCATTAAAGATTCATAATTTTGAAACTTTCCAAGCTAAAGTTTCACAAATGACCGACAAATTTTGAAAAATCGACTTAATCTCACCAAATAGACCTAAGCCGCCCTCATAGATCTTAAGTTGTATAAAACCAATCTATAAAATTGTTCATTTAGAAAAGCTTTCCAGTGAATTCAGAATTGGGACACGACATAAAAAATAAAGCCCATTTGAGGTAATAACAAAATGAAGATAATAACAACTCATAAAAATCAAATTCAACATTCGCAAATTGGATTCAACATCTATTTGTCCTCTTGACTTTGAAAATGAGCTTGTTCTATTTCTTATATTGTAATGTGGTTCCTGAATTGAGTTCACTCCAATCTTTAATCTAGCTAAGCAATTGAAAGTCTGGATAGCATATTTGACATATATGCCAAAAAAGTGGTATGCATTACCACTTAAATACACTGTGTCACGGCATAGAGTCTGGCTTAATAGAACGCCGGGTCAGATGACCCGCAGGATCAGGTGACCCGACCTCCGGAGAAGACTCGATCAAGCTTTGGTAAGTAGCATAGGAAATAATCACAATTCAAAGTTATATGTCCACATAGTGATACAAGAAAATATTATACAATAAGTAAAACAACAATTCAATAAGAATCAAAACATCTAAATCCAATCCATACATTCTTATACGGACCCAGTTACTTTAGTCATCACCCGGAGTTCAGAGAAACACTCAAAATAACACAAGCTGCTCTTATCCTTACCTAGAAAGAGTGTGGGTCGTTTGGAATGAATGACTAACTTAGTAACAAAGTTAGACTAAATGCAATGTATGTAAACTTGTTTTACCTTTCATCTTAAAATATGATTATATTATAAATGATTTTCAAACATTGTTCCAAGAAAATCTATTTCCATCATTTTGAGAAAATATGTTCCACGAGCCACTCATCAATCAAAAAACAAAACGTTGTTATATACATAGACAACTAACTTAAAATAAGTTATTACTTCTCAATATATTACTTCTCCAACACAGTGTCCACTCAATATATTACTTCTCTTAACATTTTTGAAATGTTTTGAATAAATTCAACTGAAAGTCCACTCAGAAAAACATTAATAAACACGATAATCACTCTTCTAGTGCAATGAAAATTCAAACTACACCCTTAATTTTTATGCACAATGATTGCCATCTTGCTAAAATGACAATCTAATCACATGGTTGAAGAAATGCACAGAAAAACCGAAAGAATAAAAATGGAGGTATAGGAAAGAGGAAGAAATAGACCGATTAACTATGTCGAAAGTTGATGTACTTGCTCTGTTGCCTTCAAAATTTTCTATCAGAAAGTATGTGGAAGCTATTGTTATCGACCTAAGAACGTCGAAGAGGAACTGAAGAAGGAAAATTTGGGAGAAGAGAAAAACAGAGAGATAAGATGTACAATGGATGAACTAGGCTAACACAATGTCCACTCAATACATTACTTCTCATTTTGAAATGTTTTGACTAATTCAACTGCAAGTTCATGGAGAAAAACTTTAATAAACACAAATTATATACATTACCCTAAAATTGAGCGAAATTCTAACGACATCAATCACTCTCCCATTAAGGACTGTACTCGCAAAGTGTTCTTCCTCGATCAATCTAAGGGATTTCACGATAACATAGGCGTGGAGTTGAGCAAGATTGAGATTGTCCACCAAAAGGCTCAACAATTCCTAATGTGTGATAAAAGATAAACGTTGATTGCTAATCCCTCACATTGGCGTGACTAATCTATTATTATGTTGTCATTATGCTCATGAAACTTAATTAATAGAATTGAGGTGGTTTGATTTGTTAGTCACCAAAGTGCTCAAAATTTAAGGATTAATAATAATTATTATTTTGTAATAATTGATGTGAAAAATATTTCGCAAGTGTACGAGTTGCAACAAGTAATAAAATGATAAGTAGAGTGTCGAACCCACGAGGACTTGTTAATTAATAATCAAATTTATTAATCTTAATTCTAAATTGAACACACGTTTTATGGTTTTAAGAATTTAACAATATTTCTATGATGAAGTTAATGTTTATGGTTAAGGACAGATCTTTAATGCCTATTATTTTGTTGAGCTTTGAAACAATGGAAATTTATTGCATAATCATGACATGACATTGTGTTAGTAGATCCATAGAATTGATTGTATTCTTGAATGATATGAATCTAGTTCTTAAACTTAGAATTGTATGCTTCAAAACCATTTATCTTGGAAGAAGGAAAATTAATAGTAAGATTATGAATGAATATTATATGTGCCCTTGCTTAAAAGAAGAAATGAAATTTCCACATTGGTTTTGCATGTGTATAGAGTCATTGACTTTTCGGATTCTAGATTTTAATTTGTTAACTAGAATTACTACTTTTGAATTTAATAGTTATTATGATTTTTTTTCCTACCAAGTTGAAATTATTTCCTATATGTTGGAAAAGAATTGTTTATCTAATATAAGGTATGTGCCACCTAATAATCTACTTGCTCAGTAATTTAAAATAGGTTGGGTAGTAGATTACTTGAATTATCTTCTTGAATGGATTTTTCAATATGATGCTTATAATTCTTCCTTGTTGATTTCTTTTAAAGATTATTTGAGAGAGGATCCATTTTATGTATCACCTACTATTTTATATGACTTGTTATATTCATTCTTGAAATATTATGATAAAATATCTATGAATTTACCTCTTATCTTGAAGATAGAACGTTTGTTCTTGTGGAAGCTAACATTGTTAAATTTTGAGCTTATTGATAATTCCATTAGCATGTTTCTAGTTTTTCACTTAGAATTTAATATCTTAAGGAGGTTAAATTTGAATGAATTGGAGGCACCCCTCATCTTCAACATTATACTAATGGGAAAATTGCCAAGAGAAATACTCTACCAAGCTCGACCTAACCCATGGCCAAATTTTCTTGCTAATGTAATCATCTTTTTTGAAGGCCACAATGATGTAGTCTACCACATAGTAATCACCTTTTCTTTTGATCCGAAAAAAGCTAAAAGAAGTATGAAAGTGCACCATTTGGATTTGAGGACAAATCCTCAAGAAGTCGGGGAGGATGATGTGCCCAAGGCCCCGTCACTAATCAAGGTAAGTGCATTTATTAACAAGAACGAATTTATTAATACATTTGCCTCTCATTTTGTAGGAGTTGTGTAATACCCGAAGGTACGGAATCCTATTTATTTAATTATTTAATATATTTAAATTGGCATTTTCGTAAATGTGTCAAACTAGGTCCATTTTTACAAAAAGGGGGCATCATTAGAATCCTAACGAGTAATAGGAATTTTAAGGAAATTATGGGAATTTTCGGAATAGTAATGCTATATTCCGAATATTTATGTTTCTCGTAAAACGGATGGGGTTTTAATAAAAATAGCAAACGAAGTCCAAATTGCGAACGGATAGTTTTGTTAATTCCCAAATATTAAGTTGGACTTATTGGCGAAATACGGAAATTTGGGAAAGTCGAATGGCTGGACGATTAACAAACCGAATGACGAAAAGTATATAAAAACTATAGAAGGGCATTTTAGTAATTTGACAAATAAATTTTATAAAATCACTTAAACCTATTTTCATTTCACTTCTTCTTCATTTTGATTTCCAGAGAACGACTTTCTCTGTTTTCCTCCCTGGCCGCGCGAGGGTTTCTCCAATCCGTTGGCTTCCGACTCCGATTTCTCCTCCGTTCGTCCCGATTTCTTCGTGGTTTCTCCTCCATTCGACATTCTCGGTAAGTCTCTATAGTTTTAGAGCGTTGAAATTCGAGTTTCGTAAAGTTTTAAACGTTTAGGTTCGATTAGGTTTTCGATAAAAAACTGAGATTTAGAGCTTGTAATCGATAGGTCGTCGATGATTTAGTATATATTGAACGTATTGGGCGTATTTGGACGAATCTAATCGATTTAGGAAAAATGTTAGAATTTACGAAATTTCGAGATTTTAGGATAAACTCGTAAATTGAGAAATTAGGTGCCGAGTGTAAATTTCTCGATAATCTAGTGCAACGAATCGAATTAGAGCTTTAAGAAATCTCTTAGTTAAGGTTTTGACAATTTGAACGTTTAGAAGTTTAAATTCGTTTTAACGATAAATGTTCTAAATTTCTTAGGTAAACAGTGCTCGTGGGCGAAGCTTGGATTGCAGCGTGCACGAGGTAAGTTCTCGTGATTCCTTTCCGGCCGATTGGCCTACACCGTGCTTCGAAGTCGTTTTCGAGGATTTTGATGACGCGTTAGTTTATATTACTTTGGTTGGGTAGTTAGGTTTAATTGTTTTGTAGGTTAGGTTTCCTTTTACAGTCTTGATGGTACGTATGCTGAGGATTTAAATTATGTTATGAACTGTTCATGCATCACGTGTTTTTAAAAGAAAAGCATGAAAATGAATTTCCGCACGATGTTTTTAACTTGGCGATGTGGCCTGGAGAGGGGCGTGACCTACTGTGGAGGCCGATTACGGGCTGGTCACAGTACCACATCTATTATGTACTCACAATGTGGCCTGGAGAGGGGCGGGACCTACTGTGGAGGCCGACTACGGGCTGGTCACAGTACCACATTTATTATGCACTCATACGATGGTCATGCGAGGTGGGGCTCAGGCACGGCTGTACGTGTTGTAAGCGTGTACCCCCCTCTTCTAACTGGAAAGAGTAGTCCGCCCGCTGGATGTGCTCTCTCTAGTTAGGAGGATTAGATCTCGGTGATCCCTAATGAATAAGTAAAGAAAATGCTACATGATTTCTGAACTCACACGCATAGCATAGCATGTAGTTGCATTTACTAGAGCTTACTGAGATTTTTATCTCATAGTGTGTTATGTATGGTGTAGGTGACTTAGACATCGAGGTACCAGGTGAGGACGATGTCCCTCCACCTGAGGCATGAGTCCAGTTGATCGAGGGTGGCTGCGGTAGTGTGCTGGCGCAGTCGAGGCTTCACCGACCCGTGGGGAGTATGTATAGATTTTGAGGGTCTTTTTGGGGTATTTTGGGGATAATTGATAGAATATGTATAGGATGTTTATCGTTTTGAAATTCTGGAACTGTTTGGGTTTAATTGTATTTAACGTTATATAGATATGTTTTGATTTAACTGTATTTAAACGTTATGAAAATATTTTGAAATGTTTTAGGTTGTTACGGATTAGTTCGAGTTTTAGATATATCCACGCAGTTGGATTTCGCAAAGTCCGCTGTGAATTGGCGGAATTTAGATTATGTTTTAATCGGTTGAGTGCAGGTTATAAGTTATTATGATTAGTTATTGTGATGATTGGTGTAAATGTTATGGAGTTAGAGATTAGATGAAATGCATGTTGCTCTCTGGAATTCAAGATTCCAGAGAGCATAAGTGTGAAGTGAAAGACGCGAGAGAAAGAAGAAGGAAAGGCGTTGGAGGCCTGGTGGTGCGGCGACCGCGCGCTGCAACATGCAGCGATCGGGCGCTGCATGCTGCAGCGCTTGCAGCGACCGAGCGCTGCAACATGCAGCGATCGGGCGCTGCATGCTGCAGCGCACTCGGCGACCAGGCGCTGCAAATGGCAGCGCCCGGTCGCTGCTGCTTTTGAGGGCAGAATTCCGATTCTGCCCTCCCTCTTTCTAATTGATTTTTAAGGTTTTAATTAATGTTTTAAGTTTTAATTAATTATTAAATGTTTTGTTTTAAACGCTTTCAAGGTTCAAATTCAATTCCGATTTCGATTCTGGTTTCGATTTCGGTTTAGGTTCCGCTTAGAGTTTAACTAAAGATATTAGGATAAAAAAAAAATAAAAATAATAATAAAATAAAATAATACGGGAAATACGGGTACAGTATTAGGGTCGTTACATTTATGGTATCAGAGACCCCGGGTTTTAAAATCGGTTCTGTAGACTGCTCGACTGCACAGCCACTACGCGGACATTCTTCATCAACTGTAAGTATGCTTATAGCTTTGTTTGATTTCAGTTTTCTTAGTATTATTTGCTTTTAAATTTTATAGGAGTGATATAAACATGGTGCGTCAAAGAAAGGACCGAGATGACCAAGATGACACTATTGATACACTTAAGGACTTTATCGCCCAGCAGTCTCAGCATATGGAGAGACAGTCTCAGCAGATGGAGAGACAGTCACAGCAGTTGGGCACTATGATTGACCGAGAGGGCGTTAGAGCTCGGGATGCAGCCATTCCGGGTAACCGGGGATGGAGAGTTTCCAGAAGCTCCAGCCTCCTATATTCAACGGACAGTCTACGGATCCCTCTTCAGCCGAGGAGTGGATTCGCACTATGGAGGATATGCTAGCCTATGCGAGTATTGTGGATGGGCAGAAGGTTGCATTGGCGACTTATCATTTGGCTTTGGATGCTCGATTTTGGTGGGATACCATCAAGTCTGGCACCGATGTGACTGTTATGGGCTGGGAGAGATTCAGAGAGCTGTTCTACGATAAGTACTTTAGCCATACTGTTCGCGAGGCGAAGATGGTGGAGTTTATGCAGTTACGACAGACTGCTACTATTGCCGAGTATGTCAGGAGATTTGAGGCGCTGTCTCGGTTTGCTCCACGACAGGTCAGCGTCAACGAGGATAAGGTACGGAGATTTTTACAGGGACTTAGCCAGGAGTTCCGGATGCACCTTACGGTATCAGGAGTACGTAACGTACCCTATGACGATCTAGTGGCTAGAGCGCTTGATATTGAGGCAGTTGGCCAGAGTTCTATTAGACCGAGGGAGCCATCCAAGGGCTTCTTCAGAGAGATCCGACCTCAGTCATTGAGTCGAGGTTGGCAGCCGAGAGCACAGCCCCAGCAGCAGCCGAGGGGTGTGAAGAGACCTCTTGAGGGAGGTAGAGACAGAGGAAAGGGGAAGCAAGTACAGGGTGCTTCTCAGTTACCAGTTTGTCCTAAGTGTCAAAGGGAGCACACTGGCGAGTGTAGATATGGCTTGGGTGTATGCTACCGATGTGGTGATCCAGGCCATTTTATTAAAGACTGCCCGAAGCCCGGCAGAGATCAGTCGGGTAGTGATCAGAGGAAGGTTATGCCCAGGATCTTCGCTTTATCGAGCCTGGAGATGTTGATAACGAGGATCAGCCTGCCGTGATTGCAGGTACTATATTGGTTACTGGTGTTCCTGTATTTTCTTTATTAGACACGGGGGCTACACATTCTTTTATTTCCACCGCTTGTGTGTCGAGATTGAGGCTTGCGCCTGAGTTAGCAGAGTGCGAGTATAGCGTTATGCTACCTTCAGGAGAGCGTATGCAGTCAGGCCGTGTAGTCCAGGGCAGCATTATCTCGATTGGGGACCGTACTCTTTATGCTCGCCTTATTGTTATGGGCATCGAGCATTATGATCTTATTCTAGGGATGGATTGGCTATCGCAGCACTTCGCTACCATCGACTGTCGATCCGGGATTGTCACTTTTCGACCTCCGGGTAAATCTGAGTTTTCTTATCAGGCGATGAGCAGATTGGGTAGCTCGCCTATCTCTTATTCCATGATGGTCAACGAGCAGTTCAAAGGTGCGTGCTCTATTTATTTGGCCTCTGTCTTTGATTGTCAGTTGCTCAGCGGATTGAAGCCGAGCGATATTCCTATTGTCAGAGAGTTCTCTGGGATATTTCTTGATGATCTTCCCGGGTTACCCCCAGATCGGGAGATCGAGTTCACTATTGATGTCTATCCTAACTCTGCGCCGAGGTTCAAGAATCCGTATCGGTTAGCACCAGCTGAGTTGAGAGAGCTGAGGACTCAGCTTGATGAGCTGTTAGAGAAGGGGTTTATTCGACCCAGTGTTTCACCCTGGGGTGCTCCTGTTTATTCGTCAAGAAGAAAGATGGGGACCCTCAGGATGTGCATTGATTACAGGGAGCTGAATAAGCTCACGGTGAAGAACAAGTATCCATTGCCCCAGATTGACGACTTATTTGATCAGCTACAGGGTGCCCGAGTATTTTCCAGGATTGATCTACGCTCGGGTTATTATCAGCTGAAGGTCCGGAGGGATGACATACCGAAGACGGCGTTCCGAACGAGGTATGGGCATTATGAGTTCCTTGTTATGTCTTTTGGACTCACTAATGCTCCTGCAGCGTTCATGGATCTGATGAACCGTGTCTTCAGAGAGTACTTGGACAAGTTTGTAGTGGTGTTTATTGATGATATCCTGATTTACTCTAAGTCTAAGGAAGAGCACGAGGAGCATCTGCGGATTGTTCTGGGGATTTTATGCGAGCGCCAGCTATATCCCAAGTTTTCGAAGTGCGAGTTCTGGCTTGACAGTGTGAGTTTCCTAGGCCATATCATATCACAGGACGGAGTTTCTGTGGATCCGAGCAAAGTCCAGGCGGTCAGAGGTTGGCCACAGCCGAAGAACGTACGTGAGGTGCGTGGATTTCTTGGATTGGCCGGTTATTACCGGAAGTTTATCCAGGGATTCTCGAAGATTGCACTTCCCTTATCACGCTTAACTCGGAAGAGTGAGAGGTTTATTTGGTCGTCTGCTTGCGATGACAGTTTTGCAGAGCTAAAGCAGAGATTGACCACCGCTCCAGTACTGGCGCTACCTGTTGAAGGTGTCAGATTCAGTATTTATTGCGATGCATCTGGAGTCGGACTCGGTTGTGTGTTGATGCAGGAGGGGAAAGTCATTTCTTATGCTTCTCGGCAGCTGAAGCCGTATGAGCAGAACTACCCTACGCATGACCTCGAGTTAGCAGCTGTGGTCTTCGCACTGAAGATATGGAGACATTACTTATATGGGCAGCAGTGCGAGATATTCTCCGACCACAAGAGCTTGAAATACTTGTTTACGCAGAAGGAGCTGAATATGCGACAGAGGAGATGGCTTGAGTTTGTCAAGGATTACGATTTTGATAACAAGTACCATCCGGGAAAGGCGAACAAGGTTGCTGATGCCTTGAGTAGAGTGCCTTCTGCGATTCAGCCTTCACTTGCAGCTATGTCAGTTACGCTGCGATCTGAGATTCAGAGGTTCGACGTGGAGATTGTGGCTGAGTTATCCAGTATGCTAGCCAATATTTCTATCAGACCGACTATTCTGGATCG
Organism: Begonia masoniana; assembly: GCA_022432975.1. NCBI lineage: Eukaryota > Viridiplantae > Streptophyta > Magnoliopsida > Cucurbitales > Begoniaceae > Begonia > Begonia masoniana. The sequence continues at coordinate 1,319,168 of CM039509.1, forward strand.
TATACGTGAGGCTCAGCAGAGCGATTCAGAGTGTATGGAGCTTTGATCTAGTATGACCTTGGGAGACTCGTCGGATTTTCATTTATCAGAGGATGGCATTCTGAGATTTAGGCACAGGTGGTACGTGCCTAACGACGAGGGTTTGAAGCAGGAGATTTTGACTGAGGCACATTCTTCTGCATATTCTGTGCACCCGGGAAGTACTAAGATGTACCGGGATTTGAAACAGCACTTCTGGTGGCCGGGCATGAAAAGAGAGGTTGCCAGGTACGTTGAGACTTGCTTAGTATGTCAGCAGGTTAAGGCCGAACATCAGAGACCGGCCGGAACATTATTACCACTGCCGATTCCGGAGTGGAAGTGGGAGCAGATATCTATGGATTTTATTGTGGGGCTCCCGAGGACTGCGAGAGGCCATGACGGCATTTGGGTTATTGTGGACCGATTGACAAAGTCGGCCCACTTCTTATCTGTGAGGATGACATCGTCTATGGATCAGCTCGCAGAGCTCTATGTACAGGAGATTGTCAGACTTCACGGCGTGCCAGTTTCTATTGTCTCCGACAGAGATCCGAGATTCACGTCAAAGTTCTGGAAGAGTTTACACAGAGCTATGGGGACTCAGCTTAATTTCAGCACAGCGTTCCACCCTCAGACTGACGGTCAGACAGAGAGGACGAACCAGATTCTTGAGGATATGCTCAGAGCGTGTGTGCTGGAGTTTCAGGGCTCGTGGAGCCGATATTTACCTCTAGTGGAGTTCTCGTACAACAACAGCTTCCAGGCTACCATTGGCATGGCACCGTATGAGGCTTTGTATGGTCGGAAATGTAGGTCTCCGTTATATTGGGACGAGGTTGGCGAGGCCAGCATCGTAGGTCCTGAGATTCTACAGCAGACGGCAGAGAAGATTGCCATTATCCGACAGCGCATTGAGGTAGCTCAGAGCAGACAGAAGAGCTATGCTGATACTAGACGGAGAGAGCTAGAGTTCGAGGAAGGTGATGAGGTGTACCTCAAAGTTTCTCCGTTCAAGGGCATTGCGAGATTTGGAAGGAGGGGTAAGCTAAACCCTCGTTATGTGGGGCCCTTTCCTATTCTGAAGAGGGTCGGGAAGCTGGCGTATAGATTGCAGCTTCCAGCTTCTATGGTGGGTATTCACGACGTATTCCACGTATCTATGCTTCGGAAGTGCTTGCGCGATCCGTCGCATGTTGTAGAGGCTACAGATATCGAGGTACGGCCTACTTTGAGCTATGAGGAGAGGCCGGTTCGTATATTAGAGACTTCCATCAAGGTACTACGTAACAGAGAAATTCCGCTAGTTAAAGTCCTATGGCGGAATCACGAGGTGGAAGAGGCTACTTGGGAGAGACAGCACGACATGATGATCAAGTATCCCGAATTATTCGAGTAGCCAATTTTGTGGGCAAAATTCCGAATAAGGAGGGTGGATTGTAATACCCGAAGGTACGGAATCCTATTTATTTAATTATTTAATATATTTAAATTGGCATTTTCGTAAATGTGTCAAACTAGGTCCGTTTTTACAAAAAGGGGGCATCATTAGAATCCTAACGAGTAATAGGAATTTTAAGGAAATTATGGGAATTTTCGGAATAGTAATGCTATATTCCGAATATTTATGTTTCTCGTAAAACGGATGGGGTTTTAATAAAAAGAGCAAACGAAGTCCAAATTGCGAACGGATAGTTTTGTTAATTCCCAAATATTAAGTTGGACTTATTGGCGAAATACGGAAATTTGGGAAAGTCGAATGGCTGGACGATTAACAAACCGAATGACGAAAAGTATATAAAAACTATAGAAGGGCATTTTAGTAATTTGACAAATAAATTTTATAAAATCACTTAAACCTATTTTCATTTCACTTCTTCTTCATTTTGATTTCCAGAGAACGACTTTCTCTGTTTTCCTCCCTGGCCGCGCGAGGGTTTCTCCAATCCGTTGGCTTCCGACTCCGATTTCTCCTCCGTTCGTCCCGATTTCTTCGTGGTTTCTCCTCCATTCGACATTCTCGGTAAGTCTCTATAGTTTTAGAGCGTTGAAATTCGAGTTTCGTAAAGTTTTAAACGTTTAGGTTCGATTAGGTTTTCGATAAAAAACTGAGATTTAGAGCTTGTAATCGATAGGTCGTCGATGATTTAGTATATATTGAACGTATTGGGCGTATTTGGACGAATCTAATCGATTTAGGAAAAATGTTAGAATTTACGAAATTTCGAGATTTTAGGATAAACTCGTAAATTGAGAAATTAGGTGCCGAGTGTAAATTTCTCGATAATCTAGTGCAACGAATCGAATTAGAGCTTTAAGAAATCTCTTAGTTAAGGTTTTGACAATTTGAACGTTTAGAAGTTTAAATTCGATTTAACGATAAACGTTCTAAATTTCTTAGGTAAACAGTGCTCGTGGGCGAAGCTTGGATTGCAGCGTGCACGAGGTAAGTTCTCGTGATTCCTTTCCGGCCGATTGGCCTACACCGTGCTTCGAAGTCGTTTCGAGGATTTTGATGACGCGTTAGTTTATATTACTTTGGTTGGGTAGTTAGGTTTAATTGTTTTGTAGGTTAGGTTTCCTTTACAGTCTTGATGGTACGTATGCTGAGGATTTAAATTATGTTATGAACTGTTCATGCATCACGTGTTTTTAAAAGAAAAGCATGAAAATGAATTTCCGCACGATGTTTTTAACTTGGCGATGTGGCCTGGAGAGGGGCGTGACCTACTGTGGAGGCCGATTACGGGCTGGTCACAGTACCACATCTATTATGTACTCACAATGTGGCCTGGAGAGGGGCGGGACCTACTGTGGAGGCCGACTACGGGCTGGTCACAGTACCACATTTATTATGCACTCATACGATGGTCATGCGAGGTGGGGCTCAGGCACGGCTGTACGTGTTGTAAGCGTGTACCCCCCTCTTCTAACTGGAAAGAGTAGTCCGCCCGCTGGATGTGCTCTCTCTAGTTAGGAGGATTAGATCTCGGTGATCCCTAATGAATAAGTAAAGAAAATGCTACATGATTTCTGAACTCACACGCATAGCATAGCATGTAGTTGCATTTACTAGAGCTTACTGAGATTTTTATCTCATAGTGTGTTATGTATGGTGTAGGTTACTTAGACATCGAGGTACCAGGTGAGGACGATGTCCCTCCACCTGAGGCATGAGTCCAGTTGATCGAGGGTGGCTACGGTAGTGTGCTGGCGCAGTCGAGGCTTCACCGACCCGTGGGGAGTATGTATAGATTTTGAGGGTCTTTTTGGGGTATTTTGGGGATAATTGATAGAATATGTATAGGATGTTTATCGTTTTGAAATTCTGGAACTGTTTGGCTTTAATTGTATTTAACGTTATATAGATATGTTTTGATTTAACTGTATTTAAACGTTATGAAAATATTTTGAAATGTTTTAGGTTGTTACGGATTAGTTCGAGTTTTAGATATATCCACGCAGTTGGATTTCGCAAAGTCCGCTGTGAATTGGCGGAATTTAGATTATGTTTTAATCGGTTGAGTGCAGGTTATAAGTTATTATGATTAGTTATTGTGATGATTGGTGTAAATGTTATGGAGTTAGAGATTAGATGAAATGCATGTTGCTCTCTGGAATTCAAGATTCCAGAGAGCATAAGTGTGAAGTGAAAGACGCGAGAGAAAGAAGAAGGAAAGGCGTTGGAGGCCTGGTGGTGCGGCGACCGCGCGCTGCAACATGCAGCGATCGGGCGCTGCATGCTGCAGCGCTTGCAGCGACCGAGCGCTGCAACATGCAGCGATCGGGCGCTGCATGCTGCAGCGCACTCGGCGACCAGGCGCTGCAAATGGCAGCGCCCGGTCGCTGCTGCTTTTGAGGGCAGAATTCCGATTCTGCCCTCCCTCTTTTCTAATTGATTTTTAAGGTTTTAATTAATGTTTTAAGTTTTAATTAATTATTAAATGTTTTGTTTTAAACGCTTTCAAGGTTCAAATTCAATTCCGATTTCGATTCTGGTTTCGATTTCGGTTTAGGTTCCGCTTAGAGTTTAACTAAAGATATTAGGATAAAAAAAAAAATAAAAATAATAATAAAATAAAATAATACGGGAAATACGGGTACAGTATTAGGGTCGTTACAAGTTGAATATGTAAAGGGTTGGATTGGAAGCATGAAGATAAAGAGGGAATTTGTCTTCCTTAAATTCAACTCATTGTAATCGAATATTATGAGTGTTCTATTGGTTATTTTTGTGTGTTTAATTTGACAAACAATGACCTTATTGTAAGGAATTGTTAAGGCATGCATCCTTAGGCATTAGGATTAGATGTATGTTAAGTTAGATGGTGGTTGGAAGTTGGTTGAAGCAAAGAAAATGGAGAGAATCCAACTTGGGCCAAAGAATGAAGACAAGTCCAACATTGGCCACACATAATGGCCCATTTTTGCAAGCTCAAGCCCAACCCAACAACCAGCCCACCTTAGGTCTATAAATACATGGTTATTGGTGCTTGTAATGGTTGTTGATGCTATGAGAATAACCTAATTTCGCCTGAGTGCTTGGAGCTTGAAGACCGGTGAACGGTAAGGCTCGGTTCGGTCAAGAACCGAGGAGAGTTCTCTCCTTTCTGTTTTTCAGTTTCTTTGCTAATCAGTTGTTGTGGGTAGAAACACGACCCTTTTGCAGGAGGAATCGTGTCAAGGGGCGGACGAGGACTCCAATCGGGACGAAAAGAGCATAGATTTGCAGCGTTTGCTTGCAGTTAACTCGGCAACGGAAAGGAGGCACCAGAGTTTTGTTTTCCCAGACAAAAATAGAAACTTTGGAGAAGACTGTGAACCTCTTCCAGTGAGGGTTGATCCACTCGATTTGTAATGGAAACCATGAAGGCGTTGTATTCGCTTCCTAGCCCGCTTAGAAAGTAAATCATGCGATCCTAGTAAGAGACTGGTTCACCAATTTATGCGAGAGTGTTGCATAAAGTTGTAATTTTTTGGATGTAGCTGGTGGCTGAAATGCCCTCTTTTGTCAGCGAGTGAAGTTGGCTCTAGAGATTGGTGATACTTGCTAGCGATGACAATGCAAAGATACGGACCAGAGCACCCCACACCTCACTGGCTGTTGTGAAGGATACAATTTGGGGCAGCAAGTCTTCCGACAGAGATGAAAAAATCCAACTCAAAATTTGGGGCAGCAAGTCTTCCGACAGTGTATTCTGGGTTGATTTGAGACGAGAGCGGGTCGAGAAATTGTGGTGGAGGTGGGAGGGAGCCATCCATAAGATGATCGATGTCGTTCGCTATAACGACGTTGAGGAGTTGTGCCTTCTAGATGAGATAGTTAGTACTGGTGAGCTTGATGGTTAATGTTTGGTTTACAGAGAAGAACATGGGAAGATGGGAAGAAGAGAGAGTTGAAGTGGAAGAGAGAATCATGAAGTTGGAGGATGCCATCCTTTTTCTGTTCTGATACCAAGTTAAAAATAAGAGTGGCCGGAGAGAGTAAAGCTGTCGGTGAACCGAGAAGGAAGAAGAAGAAGGTGAGAGTGGCGGCAAAGAGAGAGATAGAGAAAAATAGTTGACAGTGCAAAATTATTGTCTATATGTTTCACTTCAATTGATGTTTTTACATGTATATCGATAATGAAAACAGAGAACTAAAGATTGTAACTAAAATACAAAACAAACTATAATGTAACCATGAACAGTAGCAGATACGTTAACAGGGTTAAGCTTTTGAGTGGTTTAGAATATAGAGTAACCAACTACGTGAATTTATATACTTTTGCTAAATTTTGTTGTTTGAATAAGTAAGATAATTCAATATGTTTTTTATTGATCATTTTATTTACTGTGCGAAAGTCATGAATAAATAATTGGATTCTTAACGGTAAATAGGAATTATGATCAATATTGAATTGTGATAAAATATTAACTGCATATATGTTATGTTGTTAATTTCAAATATTTACACATTGTTTTATTTTAATCACATGACGAATTATAATTGTGTTTTAACTAAATTCTATATGACATTTGTCTGTCATATATCTGGAAAAAAATATTTGTTGAATTAGTTAAGTAACTCCGACAAGCTTCGGATGAAAAAGAAGATTTTAAGTCATCTAACCTATTTTGCTGCAGTATCTTCACAATATTTATACTATATCTCTTATAGTAAGGGAAAATCAAATCTAAGTCACCTTTCTATCATTTGACATTTTCTTATATGATTTGTCTGCACTCTATTTTAATTCTTTAATTACACTCAATTTACTTTATCCAATCAATTTTCATATTTAATTAATTTTATTTTATTTGGATTTAAATTCTGATAATATTGTCATCGTGGGATCAATACTCTACATTCATGTATTACTTGACTGTAACATGTGCACTTGTGTAATGTGTAGTTTTGCACAACAAATTTTTTGCGCCATTGCCAGGAATAGTTTTATCGATTTTTATCTTTGTGAAACATTTAAAAAAATTGATATTCTCTTTTGTTTGCTTTTCAATTATCTGAAGGTGAAACAATAGTATCGTACAATAATTATCAATTATCATTTGTGAGAGAAAATTCAAATCATAATATCTTTGAAGTTCATGAGCTAGACGCGATGAGAACATTAACTAATCAAAATTTATCGTTTGCTTGTGCAATAAAATTGATGAGTATGGCGTTGGCAAATAAAGCAACGTCATACTCATGTACATATTGTAGGAAAACATATACTTATAACCGTTGTCCATCAAATCCAAAATAATTTTATTACGAGGGTCATATCTTTGATAAGTTCATCAAACTCATCGTTTTTGACCTTTCCCGAAACTGCCAACGCTAGAAACTCCGATGTCAGATCACGAAACCGAGCTTCCAAGCTCCCATAGGATTCTTCCAATGTCCGGACCTGATCATACAATCAACTATGAAAGCAACATTATGATTTTCTCAAGAATTTTCACACGCATCATGAATATCCTGTTGATAAAAAATCCTAGTTTATCTTTTTCCTTATGAAACTAAATCTGAAATCTCGTTCTTAATCTAAACATAAATTGAGTGCGGAAGCGTACCTGAATCTTTGGCCATGATCTTTGGCTTTGATCTTCCAAATGTAGAATTTCTTTAAGTTCCTTATTCTCTCTGTTGATGGGAATACAGAATAGAGATTCTCCTTTCTACAAATGGGGACCATAACCCAATAACTGTTTTGTAACCGTTGCAATCTTCAACAGTTACAATTTTTCGCATATTTCTAATTTGGCCCCTCATCAAATTAGAAATTCTGCATATGGTATCCACAATAATATTCATGACAATTATGTCCTTAAGTCAAATTCTTTATTTCAAACTAGATCACATAACATTGACTTAATATATTTGATGACTATATATATTCACTTAATTATATAAGTGTCCCAAAATTCTAACAATCTCCCACTGGACACATATACAATATAATGAATGATATATCCTTAGTGTGCACATGTATTGTCATCAAGTCTTAGGACATTCCAAACAATCTTGTTCATTAGTAATATTGACATAGGATCAAAGCGGTATTCGTTGTATTAATCACAACTAAACCTATCAATGATCACGTACATCTTTATGACTAAATAACATAGATCAATCATGAATTAGTGGCATGAAAATTACATGCAAGGTGATCTTTTCATGTCAATTTTCAACTGGTCCAGCTTAACTTTAGTGAGATCAGACTTTAACTTCAATTGTACAAAATGTAATTATTGAATAATACTTCATTTCTGATCAGAATAAAAATATATAAGCAATGTCTATAAAACAAGCATCCGGATAAACAACCAATTACAAACTCCCACTCAACCTAGAGATCATCCATCTCTACAATACCCATACGAGCAGTATGCTCATGAAAGACATTAGGTGGCAAACCCTTTGTCAAAGGATCAGCTACCATGGAGTTTGTACTTAAGTGTTCTATAGAAATTTGCCCACTTTGTACCCTTTCTTTTACAACAATGAACTTGATGTCAATATGCTTCGACTTCGTTGAGCTCCTATTGTTGTTAGAATATAATACAGCTGATCTATTGTCACAAAATAACTTAAGGGGTCTTTCAATCCCTTCTAGAATACGCAGCCCTGTGACAAAATTCTTCAGCCATATTCCATGATTTGATGCCTCATAACAAGCAACAAATTCTGATGCCATGGTGGAGAAAGCTATAAGTCCCTGTTTGGCACTTCTCCATGAAATGGCTCCACCAGCCAACAGCAAAATGTAGCCCGAAGTGGATCTCAAACTATCTTGGCATCCCACAAAATCGGAGTCAGAATACCCAATGATCTCAAGACTATCTGACCTCCTATAAGTGAGCATGTAATTCCTGGTTCTCTTAAGGTATCTCATAACTCTTTTGACTGCTTTCCAGTGATCCATACCTGGGTTGCTTAAATATCTGCCTAATACACATACTATGTACGCAATATCCGGACGCGTACAAACTTGAGTATACATAAGACTTCATATCGCCGAAGCATAAAGAATCTTTTGCATTTCTTGAATTTCAAGACTTCCTTTAGGGCATTGTTTGAGATTAAATTTATCTCCCTTAGCGACTGGGGTGTTGCCTGGTTTACAATCATGCATGCCATATCCCTTAAGTACTTTATCGATATAGCTCATTTGTGACAATCCAAGAATACTTCGAGAACGGTCTCGACGTATCTGAATTCCTAATACAAATGAAGTCTCACCAAGATCTTTCATCTCAAAGTTTTTCGATAAAAACTTCTTGGTTTGGTGCAATAAGCCTATATCGTTTGTGGCAAGCAAAATGTCATCCACATATAAAACCAAAAATATGTGTTTACTTCCACTGAACTTGTGATATACACAACCATCAATTAAATTCTCTTCAAAACCAAATGAGAGAATTATTTCATGAAATTTATGGTACCACTGACGAGACGCTTGCTTAAGCTCATAGATGGATTTCTTTAATTTGCAAACCATATTCTTTGGGTCTCCTAATACAAAGTTTTCTGGTTGCATCATATAAATTGTTTCATCAATGTCGCCATTGAGAAACGCTGTCTTTACATCCATCTGATGTAGCTCTATATCAAAATGTGCTACAAGTGCCATAATTGATCTAAAAGAGTCCTTAGTTGAAACCGGAGAAAAAGTCTCTTTATAGTCAATCTCGTATTTTTGAGTAAAGCCTTTTGCCACAAGACGAGCTTTATACTTTTCCACATTACCTTTTGAATCCCTTTTGGTCTTAAAAATTCATTTACAACCAACAGGTTTTGTACCTTCCGGTAATGGGACAAGTTCTCATACTTTATTATCTTGCATTGACTTATACTCCTCATTCATTGCTTCGACCCATTTTATCGAATTGGAACTTTCTATAGCTTGACGGAAGTTGATAGGATCATCTTCCATGATGCTAACATCATCTTCATGTTCCTGAAGAAATACTTCATAGACATCCGAAATAGCATTTCTTCTTTCTCTCGTGGACCGACGTAATGGCACTTGAACTTCAATTGCTTCTTCAAGAGGTTGTTGAGTTTGTAATTCTGGGAGATCAACAATGTCTTGATTTTCTGGAATTCCGATATTATCAATGACAAGAGTGGAATCTTGATCATTGTCTAAAGAAATCAGAATATGAATCAACTCCTCATTAACCATATTTGTAACGACCCCTTATCCCAGCAAGATATTGTCCGCTCTGAGGATTGGGCCGTAGCCCAATATCCTCCTCTCACGGCTTTGTTTGGTGAGAACTTCCCAGAAGGTCACCCAACCTGGAATTGCTCTCGCCGAAGTAGTTTTAACTTCGGAGTTCTTATGAGATTCGTTGTCAATTGTACTCCAAAACGCGTCTTACTATGTTGGAAGGGTCTCTTTACATATGTTTCATTTCCACATACTTCCCCAAGCGATGCGGGATTGTGACGACCCCCTTTTTACGACCTGTCACCTTCCGGTTCGCCCGCGCGGACGTACTGCTATCCGGGTTTCGGTTCGTGCAGCCATCGTACCCATACGTGCATATTCGGGTCATCACAATCACCCCCCCTCGGGGGCCCAACGTCCTCGTTGGCCACATTTCCGGTTGGGTACAGGCTCTGATACCATTTGTAACGACCCCTTATCCCAGCAAGATATTGTCCGCTTTGGAGATTGGGCCGTAGCCCAATATCCTCCCCTCATGGCTTTGTTTGGCGAGAACTTCCCAGAAGGTCACCCAACCTGGAATTGTTCTCGCCAAACAAAGCCGTGAGGAGAGGATATTGTGCTACGGCCCAATCCCCAGAGCGGACAATATCTTGCTGGGGAAATAGGGTCGTTACAATATTAGAAGTTGATTCTTCCTCAAAGACAAAGTTCTTTATTTTATTCTTCCCCCCAAACTCAATATCCTCGAAAAGGACTGCTGTACCCGTCTCAAAAATAGTTTTTAATTTGGGATCATAAAATTTATAGCCCCTTGATCGCTCAGAATAGCCAATAAAGTAGCTGCTCATAGTTTTGGAGTCCAATTTATTCTCATGTGACCTATAAGACCGTGCCTCAGCTGGACATCCCCAAACGTGAAAATGCTTTAGACTAGGCTTTCGCCCTAGCCAAAGCTCAAAAGGTGTTTTAGCAGCTGCTTTTGTTGGCACTCTATTCAGAATGTATGCTGCTGTTTTTATTGCCTCACCCCAGAGTGATTCCGGCAAGGAGGAATGACTTATCATACTCCTTACCATATCCTGTAAAGTACGATTTTGTCTTTCTACTACACCATTCATGCTTGGAGAGCTCGACATGGTGTATTGTGGGACGATACCACACTCCTCTAGGTATTTGGCAAAAGGCCCTGGACGTTGTTCTCCTGAACCATCGTACCGACCGTAGTATTCACCACCACGATGGGACTTTATTTTTTTTATCCTTTTGTCGAGTTGATTTTCAACTTCAACCTTGAATGACTTGAACACGTCCAATGTTTGAGCCTTTTTATGAATAAGAAATATGTATGCATATCTCGAAAAATCGTCTATGAATGATACAAAGTAGCGTTGACCATTCCAAGAAGGTGTTGGAAACGGTCCACAAACATCCGTATGTATCAACTCTAAGACTTCCGTAGCTTTATATGCACCTAATTTCTTGCCTTTGGTTTGTTTCCCTTTAATGCATTCAATACAGATGTTAAAATCCGCAAAATCAATGGAATTTATAATTCCATTTGACACAAGTCGTTCAACTCTATTTCTAGAGATGTGGCTTAAGTGCTTGTGCCACAATGCTCCTGAATTGTCATTATTTAGCTTCCGTTTTGTACCTTTTGATTCAATATTCAGGGTTTCATGATATGTAGCATTTGTTTCAAGCAAATATAGATTGTCATATTGCATAAGTGAACCAGTTCCAACCACACTTGAATTAATAGATAACATAAACTGATTGTTTCCAAAAGAACAAGTGTAACCAAATTTGTCCAAGTAACAAACAGAAACCAAATTCCGTCTGAATGACGGTACAACATAAGTATCCATTAAATCCAAATAGAAACCAGTACAAAGCAACAATCTAAAATGACCAATTGCTTCCACTTCTACCGATTTGTCATCGCCCACATAGATACATCTTTCAGCATCACTTGGCTTTTGGTAGCTCAGGCAACCCTGCATTGAAATACTAATGTTAGTAGTAGCACCGGAGTCTAACCACCAAATATTTCTAGGTACTGAAGCCAAATTAACTTCAGAACAAACCAAATTAAGAAATGTACCTTTCTTCTTGCGCCATGCACGATACTTTGCACATTCCTTCTTCATGTGTCCAGGTTTATTGCAAAAGAAACAAAGATTACCATCCTTATTTTGTTTCTTTGCACTTGGACCAGTAGCATTAATATTCTTTCTTTTCTTGCCCTTTTCTTTAGAGGTGCTTGCTAAGAAAGCGCTTTCTGTCTTCTCTTGCTTCAATCTCTCTTCCTCTTGTACACAATGAGAAATTAGTTCATTCAAATTCCACGTTTCCTTCTGACAGTTAAAACTGACCTTAAAGTGGTTGAACTGAACTGGGAGAGAAATCAAGATTAGAAGCACAAGTAAATCCTCATGCAAATCAAGCTTTAATGCCTTCAGTTTCGAAGCAAAATGAGCATTTCCATGATGTACTCCCTTATATTTCCCTTGCCCTTATACTTCATTGAAATCAAGCTTTTCAAAATAGTGCTTGTTTCAGCCTTATCGCTTTTGGCAAAGCGCTTCTCAATTTCTGCAAGGTACTCCTTAGCATCGGTGGTGTCCTCAGACACTGCACCCCTAAATACCTCTGGAATGGCGCGCTTGATGATCATTAGACTCATGCGGTTAGAGCGATCCCACTTCTCAAATCTAGCTCTCTCCTTGGATGATCTAGTTGCTGTAGGAGTAACAGGTTTCTTCGTCCGAATAGCAAGGTCCATGTCTATGCACCCGAGAACTATCTGAATGTTCTCCTTCCAGTCTTTAAAGTTAGTACCAGTAAGGACTGGTACTGAATTTAGGTTGGCAGATATGTTTGCAACATTAGCTGAATGAGAACAATAGAATTGTAAATAACATGCTCAAAAAATAATTATCAATAAAATTCAAAATAATTAGCAAATCCCATCTCAAGATACCTAGTGCAACATTAATTTCAAGTCTTTAGACAGTAAAATTAACTGCAAGTGATACTCTTGTTGTAATAATCAAACACTAACAATAATGCATGACAAATAATAAACCCCTTTTTGGATTGATTTACCATTCTCATGTAAAATCCTTACAATCGTTACATGTTTACTATCACAAGTAATTATGTAATTAGGCCAACTATTAATCTTCCTTTGGGCTGATTAATAATGGCATGAACATACACACTTACAAACATTCAAAAATTCGTCCTGAATAATCTACATAAGAGATGTCACTTTGGCGACATCTTATTTCATTGATTTAATTTGAATGTTGGACTATATAATACTGTAGAGTATGCCAATTAAATGAATTAAATCAGAATTTAAAGATTGGATAGAAGCTTGAAATTATATCCACCGAAATTACTGTACATCGGTGGAAGCTTGAAATTATATCCACCGAAATTACTGTACATCGGTGGAAGCTTGAAATTATATCCACCGAAATTTCTTCTACCGGTACTGTACACCGGTAGAAGCTTGCTTCAAAAAAGCCTGCTTCTGCCGGTACTGTACACCGGTAGAAGCGAAGCCTTAAAAGAAGTCTGCTTCTACCGGTACATGTCATCGGTAGAAGCGAAGCCCGCTTCTTCCGATACTGAACATCGATAGAAGCTAAGCCTGCTTCTACCGAAACTGTACATCGGTAGAAGCGAAGCCTGCTTCTACCGATACTGAACATCGGTAGGTCGATCCGCGTATGCGTCGCGTCTTTAATCGTTGGGCACCAAAGATGACTTTGAATCTTAATTTTAATTCTGATTCTTAGTTTGATTCTGATGCTTTTCTAACTCTTGGCAGAATCAAAAGAAATATTATTCTGAAGATCAGCCTTGTGTTCAAATCAAGAACAAGAACCTGCTCTGATACCAATTGTTGATAAAAAATCCTAGTTTCTCTTTTTCCTTATGAAACTAAATCTGAAATCTTGTTCTTAATCTAAACATAAATTGAGTGCGGAAGCGTACCTGAATCTTTGGCTTTGATCTTCTAAATGTAGAATTTCTTTAAGTTCCTTATTCTCTCTGTTGATGTGGATACAGAATAGAGATTCTCCTTTCTACAAATGGGGACCATAACCCAATAACTGTTTTGTAACCGTTGCAATCTTCAACAGTTACAATTTTTCGCATATTTCTAATTTGGCCCCTCATCAAATTAAAAATTCTGCATATGGTATCCACAATAATATTCATGACAATTATGTCCTTAAGTCAAATTCTTTATTTCAAAATAGATCACATAACATTGACTTAATATATTTGATGACTATATATATTCACTTAATTATATAAGTGTCCCAAAATTCTAACATATCCATCAATTCACGGAATGAATCCTTATATTTAATTGAATTTTCTCGACAAATGCAAACTTTTCCACAACAGGCATTACAACAGAAAAACAACAGTGTCAGATTGAACAACAACTATCTTTAGAGCAGTTGTTAAAGGATATCATTGCAAAGTGATTCGTAGTCAAGTTGCATTACTTTGTGATCAAGGAGAACTAACTCAATCACTAAACAATCAATACCTAATTGATCATAATCTACCATATGTTAAGCCACCACACACTTATATACACCTTATTGACAACATTCTCAATAAGGGCATACATCTCAAACATAAAACCTTCAAAGATTTAGACATTCGTAACACAAGAGAAACTCATAGTCACTCCCTTCTCTTTACCGTGTTTTACAAACGTCACATAATACATAGCCGGCTAAATATATTAAGTTCGAATATAGCCAATAATACCTCATGCAATATCTTTTATACATCTAATAATTTTATGATGTATGATTTAAACATTTATTCTGTACATATATTGAATGTGTGTATGTGTGTATACACACACACATACTAATAAGGCAAGAATGATGACCATATATTTACCTAAATATCACCTAATCGTGTTCAAGACCATGTCAAAAGTAGAAATAAAACAACTGACAAATAAAATGCAAATTTAATTCTTTGCATTCCGGGGGTCCACTCTTTAATTGCAGGCGCCCATTCCATTCTATTTCTTCAAACTAAAGTCATCCTGGGCATCCACCTCGAACACTGGAACTCACTACTAAGACACTTTTTCCAATCTTACTTTTATGGATGCCTGCCTTTAATTCTAGATGTTTGCTCTCAAGACATTTTTCTTATTCTTATCATTTTGAGCATCTGCCCCAAACAATAAAAGTGTGCTTTAGATATTTTTCTTACTTTTATTCTTTTAGGCATTTATCTTGAACTCTCGAAACTCGATCTTGAACTCAACTTTCTAATTTCTTGCGATTTCAGCATATTTTCATGTTGAAAGCATTAAAACCCATCAAAATTCACTTGATTTTAACCATTATTTCAATAACTTTATTCAAAATCTATTCCTTACAACATTCAAAACTTTTATGCATCAATATTTATCTGCAAAATATCTATAACATAATCTAAGAATCATCAAGTTAACACTCTACTAACCATAACGATTTAATTTCATGCCTTAAATCAATCAATACCATCAAGTTTATCCATCATCTTTCAATTACTTAATTGCAAAACTAACCATAAAAACAATCATTAACTCACATATAATCTCCACGACTCCATCTAAACTAAACAAAATCAACTTAGTTAGAAAATATTTATAATCGAAATTCTTATCTCTTTGATTTCTATATTTCCACAATTTCAAGACATGATTCTTGTACCAAAAGAATCCTTTTAGAGAGAGGAACAATTTTTGTTGAAAGCTTGAAGAGTTGAAGGTCAATTGACACTCTTCTCTCTCTCTCTCTCTCTCTCTCTCTCTCTCTCTCTCTCTCTTTTTCTCCTTTTCTTTCTCTTTCTCCCTTTAGCTGAGAAGCACGAAATGAGACTCCATATAGCAACTTCAGATGATTTTTATCATCTCTAGGGAGGTTAATTTACTAATTTGCTCATTTTGTCTCTTTAAATGACATCAAACCTTCATTTTATATATTTTCAAAAATACCATAATTTCTTATGTTTTAGTATACTTAACTTAAACTAATTAATTTTGATTAGTTCTCAAGATAATCACCATGATTAACATCGTTAATCATTATTGACCTTAATTACTTTTTTGTTACACCTTAATTCCATTATTAGTCACTAATCCTAAATTGGTATGTGTCTCTAACTTATTGGTCAAATAGTTCATTCCTTGACATGCTTAATGATGTCTAATGAAGTCCATATGACCAGTTTTATGGTCTTCAATTCACTCGAGCATCTACAATTAATCACTTGAAATTGAAAGTCATAACTTGACTATTTTTTTATGCACTGTGTTGACTTTACATATGCATATTTTCATTCCAAAATCAATTTGTACCTTAGGATATTTAATTTGTTGTTCTAAAAGGGTTTGAGATCCTTAGTACGATAACCTCTTCAATTAACTTCAAACAATGACTATACTTGTAAGAAGCAATTCCATGTACATCTCCAATTGGTTTAGTTTCATTAATAATTCATAACCCAAGGTATAATGACTAACTAATGTAGTGGGTTAACTCATTCATATTTGTCAACCCATAGTTTATCATCATTTAACCACATTTAGTTATTCTCATAAAAAAATATTATAATATCCCTTAACTCGAATATGTTTGAGGTTTAAGTTTTATTTCATAGTCTGTCTTTTCTTGTTTTATCAAATTATGAAGAAGTAAAAAATGTAGGCCATTAGAAGAAAATTGACAGCCAGCAACCAGGCATGTATCACCCCCAGATTATGAAAGAAAATGCTCTTAATTTGAAATATTTCAGGCTTATCTTTGGACTGATGATCTCTGAATGAAGGGTCTGAAGAGTTAGAGGGTTCTACAGCTGTGTAATTTGGCCTCCAGCATCCGAACAAAATTACTTAAGCGAACTATCTTTCGTGATTCGAACAAATGTTTTAAGAATTTTTCCTTGTCGATTTGGTTTCGTCAACAATGTTTTTCACTTTTGGTTAGTGCTGGATCGACATATCATCCTGTAAAGAAAATTCAAAAGCAAAGTGATGGACGTTGCTTTACTTACATTTGACGAACTGTTTCTTAAAGGCATTTTATTTTGTAAAGACAACGTGAACAGCTTCTGAAAACTCCATTTTTACTGTTTTTCAATCCACTTTTCTTTAAAGTTGCTCAAAACTTGGTACGATGATGGATGCACTGCAAATGTTGTTTTTCGGTTAAAAAAAGAAAGAAAACTAAAGAAATAATAATTTTGGAAGGAAGTCCAACCTATTGATCTATCTACACAGAGGCTGCAAATTAGGACGTGTAACCTCTGAAATTATTGTGGCCCAATTCCAGACTTTCCAGTGCATAATGTTTCTGCTTCTCTCTGAAAACTTCAAACAACTTGGCTCCTAGAATATTCTAAACACACACACACAAATATATATCTTTATATATATAACATATATATATATATATATATATATATGTGAAATCATAATTTTCAATTAATTTTGAATTTAATTCAAACGCTCTGAATTGAATGGTGTCTGGTACATATTTGGCAAGATGCTGAGCACTCTTGGTCTGTCATGGCGCTGATTCAGAGGGGAAGGAAGGGGTTAGAGAGAGAAAGTAGAGAGAGAGAGCAATGAGAGGTAATCAGAGATCTGTGTCTGGGTTTGAGGGAAGATGAGAGGGACGACTGATTCTGCCATTAAAACTTAGGCCTTTACATCAGTGGCACTGAAAAACATGCTGCTCTCTCTTCACATTTATAACCGACCAGATACGTAGTTAAAAAAAAAAAAAAGGACCTCTTCCTCCATCTCTCTCCCTCTCTCTCCTCTTCAAACGTCTCTCTCTCTCTCTCTCTCTCAAACTCTCTTCTGTTTCTCTGCCTATTATCTCCTCTCTCTTCATCTCAATTATCAAACAGTAAAGTTAAAAAAGTTGCTAAATTTTTTGGGTAGAGTTGTGATATAATCACTGTAAATTTGATTTTTAATATGAGAGTTTTTGCCCTCCTTGTCTTCTCTCTCAATCTCTCTCTCTCTCTCTCTCTCTCTCTCTCTCTCTCTCTCTCTCTCTCTCTCTCTTAGTTATGCAGAAATAAATAATGGCCAGTGCCATTATTTAATGCAGCAGAGAAAAGGGTCTTCACTCGATGATAAGACCTTCGCTTGGCCAACAAAGATCTTCAAATAGTCCAAACATAAAATCCAAAATACACTAACAAAAGTTAAAACCCTCGAACAAATAAAAAATATAAACAACTGTTTCTGAGCTCATCCAATGAAATAGTCACGGAGTAAGATACCCTACAGAAGAACCCTACTTTAGTCCTCATATTTTTATCTAAAATATAAAATAAAACGGATTTTATACTCAATTATTAAAAACCCATTTGATTTCCAAGTCTACATTCAGCAAATTAATGAACAAATTACACCACACAAATTGAAAAAAAAAAAAAGGAAAAACACTCTCACTTGGTGTACTAAAATAGTTTAAGTGGAGAAAAAAATACAGTAATATAAAAAAAAAAGGAAAAATGAATCCATTCATGGATTAAATTGATGATGTTTTTCTACTTGATCGCCTTCTGTCGTGATTACTGAAGAAATAAAACTCAAAACCAGTGAATTCTCATTTTCTGAAGAAGGTAAAACTGTTTTTCTTGCCTGAATTCTTCTTTGACAAGCTTGGCACGTGATTTGCAGAATTGTGGAGTTCATCTTTTTGATTGCATGTTCTTTAAAAGCTTGAGCTTTTTCTAGCTCATTCTGGGCCTGCTGCCTAACTCTCTTTGCATTTGCAAATTCTTCTTCGGCTAATTCAATCTGTCTCTTCGCTTGTTTTCTCGCTTCTTCGGCGCAAGCTTTTTCCGCCATGGCCATTCTAAGCTGCTCTTCTTCTTTGATAATCCTCGAAACTGAAACAAACCGAGATTTCTCGTCCTTCACTGAGTTCGATTCGAGTTTCTTGATGAAATTAGATGAAGCAATCGAGAGCTGCAAATGAGTCGATTGCTTTTCGTCTTTATTCGGAGAAACGGAAGAAATATCTGTTGGATTTGATGAAGTGGTAGAGAGCTGAAGATCAAGATTGTGATAGTAAGTGTGGGCATTTTCTTGGGGGGTGTTTTCTTTTGAGTTGGGGAAGAAAATGGCGTCTTTTCTCTTTTGAGTCGCCATTGATGGCCAAATCTGAGCACTCGCAAAGTTGGTATCGCTCGTCGGGCTGAGACTCGAAGCTGTCCGAGATAAGCATGCCGGCTGAGGAGTTTGCAATTCTGGCCGAAGTCGACCCAAGTTGCAAGCATCTTGATGTTCTATGAAACTTTCCACCCTAAAAAAAAACACATGAAAAGGTCTCAAACATCCATTTTTATCTTCAAATATACATAAAAAAAAAATAGAGAGAAAATAACCAATTTGTCGAATGTAAGAAATGTGCTGACAGAGATTTTCCTATTTTTGATGAATATAGTGGGTGTTCATCTGCAATTTTTATCTGAAATTCTCTCTTTTTTTCTACACTCAGGATCTTCAATATATTTTTTTTAATAAATTCCAACAGAGAACTTAAAAAGAATGTGATTTCCAGTGGGTTCAACCTAATTCACTAAAAAAAAGAAGGAAAATGGAAGAAAGTAGCTAAAGTTCTTGATTTGTATGAAGAAACTTGTGATAATCTATGATAGAAACGAAGGCTAATGATTGAGAATATGTGGAATAATTTGTCGAAGCATAATATTTAATCATGGTGGGTTTCTGTTTCGGGTCTCGGAAAGCCAAAAGAATATTGAAAGAGAAAATTGATTTTTTTTTTGGGGAAATGTGAGGAAAAGGAAACTGTTGATGAAAGATGGTTTAAAAATTGGATTAAATTGTCATTAGTCAAAATAAAAAAACTCTTTTTTTCTTTTTTTTTTTAGGTCAAACCCAGATTTTCAACTAAAAGGATGATGATCTACAGAAAGAGAGAGAGAAATTCAAATCATTTTTAATATGGTGATGATCAGGTGGAGTGTTAAATAACTTTCTCAACACTGGTCAAATTCGGTGGAGGGAGGAAGAAAATCGTGAATATTGATAGATCTTTTTCTGGGTTGATAATTGGGTGATGATATTGGGAGGTGATGAGAGGAGAGAGAAAGGATGGAGAAAGTAGAGAGAGAAAGGAACTGTCACCTTGAGAAAACTCGGCCACAGTCGCAAGAATGGCCTCTTGTTCCACAGGTTTTGAGATGAGCTTTGTAATCTGATTGAACTGCATATCCTTTGGAACATTTTTCACAAACCCATTGCTTGTGATTGCTGTGCTTTCGGCGGAAATGTTTTTTTATTCCGACGAGATCTCCGAGGGCGTGGCAGGGGTCGTGGTGCAAGCAGCTCGGCTCCGGACAAACAAACACTCTCTTCCTCACCGACGGCGACTCCCTCTTCAACAGTTTCCACGGCACTTTGTGTCTCCGGCGATGCATTTGCAGATTCTGATCTCTCTGAAATCCTTGGTTGCAGATCTCACACACATATCGATCCGATTCCAGCAATGTTTTGGGCGAAAGAGATACTACATCTGCATCTGGATCTAACAAAAACCAAAGCTCAATTCATTAGAACAGGACCAGCGATTATAAAGTATTGCAGAAAATTCTGCGAGGAAGAAATTCCTCAGTTTTTTTTTTTTTTCAGGTCACCTGGTGTTCCCGCCGGTCGTCGTTTCCTCTTGTTACTCGTTCCATTTTCTAAGCACGAAAATGGTTCACAAGAAGGGAGAGAAGGGCAAGAGCTATTGGGTATCATCATCAGAAATTTCTTGATCTTCAGTAATTGATTTTGATTATCGTCTGAAAACCATGGTAGTTGCTTATGAGAGAGAAAAAAGGGTGGAGAAGACGAAGATGATAGAGAGAGAAAGAGAGGGTTTAGAGAGGAAAAGAAAGGGCTTACTTTCGGTTAGCTGCTCAGCCTTCTTTTAATTAGCTTTTTAAGCTTTCAGCTTTTCTCCACCAGCTTTCTCTCTTTGTTTCTTCCAACCTTCATCTTCACCAGATTATGCAGTGGAGTCTCTTCTTAATAAACTTCCCTCGGTAGAGAGAGAGAGAGACAGAGGAGAGAAAGAGAGAGAGATAGAGAGAGAAAAAACATCCCCACAAAGAAACAAAGTTGAACAATTATCACACCCAACAAAAAATATACTTGCTGTAAAAATCTTTGCATGGAAAAAAAATCCATCTCCGTCCAACCCTGTCAGTCTCTTGCACCCTTTTTTAATTATGAAAAATTATAATATTAAATAAATAAACATAAAAAGTGGAGTTCTTGGCCTATTTACTCCTGAAATTTTTAACAATATTACTATATTATAATTATAAATAATTAAAATAATAAAATAATTATATAAATTAACAAATGATCCCGTTAGAATATTGTGGCAGCTTGCCCTGTGAATATAAAGAAAGATACGATGTTATGTTGATTTTGAGATCCTAATACATACTAGTGAGGATGTACAATCTCATATCGCTTGAAAGAGTGAAAATTGAGTGCTTTATAAGTAAATTTTTCTTCCATACTTATTACAACGTGTTTTTAGTTAACCTCAATAACAAATTTGTGCTTCCTCCGATTCAAAACAGATAATATTGTACTAAGAGCACCGGAAGAATCTACAAATGTACGATTAAAATATAAAATTAAAATGCAAATATAAATTTTAACTGGGATGACAATCATTATGACTCATGTTTTATTATTAATAATGTACAAGAAAGATGTGATCTACCATCTATTATGCTCTGGCTCTTCCATTGTTCTAATTAATTAAGCTTTTTAGAACAGCTTTTTCTAAAGGTGTGGATTCTGAGGATGGATGTAAGGTCACCTTCAATGGCATGGTAATCACTGAAATCATAATTCACTGTTGAAGATGCTTTCTTTTTGGGTAAAAATATTTTGGGAGTTCATATTGCATGCAATCAGATTGCCTAAATTTACCTTTTTTGTGGGCTTTAATTGATGAATTTAACAATTAATTAAGTAATTAATAGCATCATTAAGAGATTTGAATCTGTAAAAATTATTATAAATTGTCTGACATAAAGTAAATCTAGTCATTTTGGTGTGTGGGTAAAGATTTCTGGTACAAAAGTGTCCTTTTTTGGTAAAATTTATTAATTTTTTATTACATAAAATGAAGCTCAAATAGAGAGAATAATTCAAATTTTAAGACTTGTCTTCACACAACTTTATATATAAAAAAAATTATTTAGGTTTTGTTTTTCCAAACCACTAATTTGAAAAGAACAACAATGAAAACAGTAAATAATGTGTATCACAATATCACGTAGTCGGTTAAATTCGATCAGAGATATTGTTTGTGTAAAACTACTTCATTTAATTTATTTGGTTTCACACTTTCATAATCTTAGTATGTGACGATGAAAATAGAGAATTATAGGTTTACCCTGCGTTCGTTTACGTGTCATTTTATTATATCTTTCATTTATAATTATTCGACACAAAATATTTCGGTGATCATTTCTAGAATGATTTACATAAATTGATCACTTTTCTTTATGTACTAGAAATTAAGACGTTGTATTAATACTTTGTACAAAGAAAATAATACTTTGATGTACTTATCGCAAATCCTTCTCACATGCCACCATTTTAAGCCGAAAAACTTCCCGGTGACAGTTGTTTCTATCCTAACGAGGATGATGAACACAAGTTTGATCGTTTAGAAGCGCACTTGTTAGAGGACTTCAAGCAGAAAAACTTGCACACTTCAAGCCGTAAGGAATTATTATCCAGTTATAAAAAAAATCTCGTGATATTGTTGATCATATACAAAACAAAAATAATTCAAACATAGTAGTGCTTGTAGAACCTAAATGGGAAGAGAAATTAAAATAAAGTTATTAGAAAAGTAGAATTCGTTTGGTGGCTGCTTGGACCCATTTCAAAACCCTACCATAATTTTCACCACTTCTCTCCTACAGCTTATCTATCCCATATGTATTATTTTAATTGGATTAAAGCTGTTCTACGCCTTTTACAGGACAAGAAATAAATAATTTAAAACCCCATGAACACCCAGCTTTCACTCATGCAGAGAGAGAGAGAGAGAGAGAGAGAGAGAGAGAGAGAGAGAGAGAGAGAGAGAGAGAGAGAGAGACTTAATTAGTTTGGTTTGGATTAATCAATATAATAATTATATGCTACAACAAGTACAACATGTGGAATGAAGCTTTATTTAAGAAAACATTAATTATTAGATTCGGGATCGATAATACACTTGGGGAAGATAATTACAAAGGACATTCTCGTATGATGTTGCATGTGTTTGAGAATCCAACTTTCATTCTCTCTCTATTTTCCTTTTTCTTTTGATTAATTAATTAATTATTAACTAATTAGATTATATTAAAAAAAGCCTTCATTGTCATGAATCAGACTCTCCCTTTTCTATTTTTATACACTATTTTATGTATTTGGCATCATGTTCATAGTCACGTACACATATTTTATTCTCTCCTTTTAAGGGATAACAATGGGTACAAAAGGGGGTCAAGTGGCTAAGCATTTTATGTATGCATTTAAAAATAAGACAAATGTTTTTTTTTTTAAATTATTATTTCCTTAATTAAATATATGATGATGTGGTAGAGTGATTACATAAATTCTATTCTATCTTTCTACCATTTATTATGTTTCTTGTGTTTTGATCGATGTTTTTGTTTATAATCAATGAAATATATACAATATATTAAGAAGTGTCAAACAACGTTAAAAAGTGTGCTAGAAAAAAAAGTATCTACCTTCGCAATGAAAAAAACAATATCTATCTATTTTGGACAGAAGATCGCACGACTTTATTGTAGTTCTTGGATATGACATGCTACATATATAAAGCACTGCAAGATCACGAATTTTCAATATAAAATTGTGGTCATATCATTTGATCTAGAATTCTATATTGTGTTACTTGTTTGCTATTTATGTATTTTGTGACATATGAAAGCACATTAAATAGAAGAGCATTTATTGTGGGTCCCTTGGGATTGAAAATCTCTTAACTTCTTAATGATATGTTTAAAATGTACACACTTATTAAAAATATCGCCGATAAGATGATACATATGTGCGAGACTTTGCATATGATATTTAGATCATGCATATTAACATTAATAAAACATATTAATATGATACTTGATAAAATAAAACTATTTAAGTAAATAAAAAATTCATATGCATTGATTTAATAATCATAGCACGGTGTATGAAGTCATCAATACATGTGTTGATTCATAAATCATGACGTATTTTGTGTGGAATGCATAACATCTACATGATATTACACTACATATCATTGCATATGATATAAGAGTGAAGATTTAGTACATGTGGTTAGTTGCACTTGAGGTTAGATATGCATTAAGTTATTTGCATGTGAAGATACAACATTCACAAGTATATTGATTATGATATTTAGTCTACGATCCACTCAAAAATGACATTAGAATATGAGATATGTGCGTACGCAAGTGAATGACTAAAAAGAAAAATTAAAGTTGTGAAGACTTTAAATGGTTAGTACATGATTAGATATGATATTAACTTAGTTCATCTTATCTTTTAGTTAGAATTTTTAGTGGGCTTTGTAAAACATTATGTTGTCCCTCTAAATTTTCAAGTACATGTGGCATTGGAGAAGAAAAAGGCAAATCAAAGATGATGTAAAGATATTAGCACTTCCATAAGAGTACAAGACTTTTGTTTTGTTCTTATTATTTTTTTTTTTTGTATTTCCATTGTTATTTCCCATGTTTGCATAATATGTTTGGTGTGAGTCTTTTAATATGTAAGACTTCTAAAATAATTGTGGTATTATCGTAATAAGGCTTTGTATATCGTTTATTTTTATTTAGACATTTTTTTTATCTTTATAATGTTGGGTATAATGTGCGGGTATAATGTGCCCAACAAACAAATGTTATAAATATTTTTATTGCATGTAATAAATAAATAAATAATATTTATGATTAATTTTTATGTTTGCATTATACGATATGCTTTATAAATTCAAAGAAAAATCATTGATTATTTGTGCAATTTTAAATTTACATATATGTTGATATATATGGGATTAAATTTTTTTAAAAAATAATCACATTAGTTCATGACTTATATTTGAAGTATAAGATCTTCAAATTAATAAAGTCATAAATACAGTTCACTTCATTAAGAACGTATAGTCATATCCCCACTATATATGTAATGACATGAAGTGATTGTATTTTATATAATATGATTATATAGGACTCGACCAAATTAAATTATATTGTTCTTATAATATTCGTTAAATGAAAAACAGTTAATTTTATCATAATGATAGTCATATATATATAATCTTAATTCATTGTATTTATTAGACTTCTATTTCATTTCAATTTATTTTTTGATTTACTCGGTATTATTTTGTACGAGCTACATTACACAAACCTTGTATTTTGAGAATAAATTAGATAAGTAGGTGAGAATGATAATATTAATACAATGAAATTAACAATACAAGATTCTCTTATTTGTTAGTTCATAGATTGAATAATTAGTGTACAAATTCATAAATGTTATGAATTAATTATTCAATTAAGAACTAATTGACGTGCTTAGGGCTAGTGTGGGAAGCACCTACAAGAAGCATAACCAAAAGCACAAAAAATGCTTCTCAGATTTACACCAAAAATGGTCGAAAGAGACTCTACTTCCAGAAAACAACACTTTCACATATCAAGTCCAAATACTCTGAAATTTTAACAATAGCTAGCCAAAAATATAAGTGCAATGCTCATAAAATTTCAAGTCCAAATTCATTGTGACTAGGAAGTTGTGCAACAAACAAAACAGAAATTCTGCTTCTCGGGTAAATTTTTTGGGCAAAATATTGTCCAACTTGTAAAATGTATAACTTTTGATTGGCTGAACCAAATAAGTTGAAATTTTAAGACAACCTTACTTGATAAGTGGATGGAGGACTTTAAAATTTCAGAAAGAAATTCGCAAAGATGACCAAGTTATGGCCGATAGAATCGATGCTGGTCCGAAGACTACACGAGGATCATCCTCGAATTAAGAGACCTGCAAAAATTTAATGAAACTCAAGCAAATGATGCAAGGTTTTTCACCCTTCTTCTAGCTTCCAACCTTTGTAAGATTGGAGAGAAAGAATGGCAATAAAAGCCACCAAGTAACCTTATACTTGGAGGACAATGAAGACAACTTCTTTGCTCGGATGTGACTCACCGAGGATATAACGACCCCTTTTTCTAGTAAAATATTGTCCGCTCTAAGGGATTGGGCAGTAGCCCAATATCCTCCCCTCATGACTTTATTTGGCAAGGACTTCCCAGTCGGTCACCCAACATGGTATTGTTCTCGCCGAAGCACTTTTAACTTCGGAGTTCTTATGGGATCTGTTGCCAATTATGCTCCAAAATGAGTCTTACTATCTTGGGAGGGTTTATTTACATATGTTTCATTTCCATATACCTCCCTAAGCGATGTGGGATTGTGACGACCCCTTTTTTACGACTCGGGATTTGCCTATACTCGAGTCCGGGATTTGCATACACTCGGCTTAGGTCCTGAGGTTTGCCCCGCAGTCGTGCTCACACGTACACATTTGGGTCATCACAATCACCCCCCTCGGGGGCCCAACGTCCTCGTTGGCCGTATTTCTGGTTAGGTACAGACTCTGATGCCATTTATAACAACTCATTTTCCCAGTAAGATATTGTCCGCTATAGGGATTGAGTCGTAGCTCAATATCCTCCCCTCACCGATTTGTTTGGCAAGGACTTCCCAGTCGGTCACCCAACATGGTACTGCTCTCATCGGAGCACTTTTAACATCGGAGTTGTTATGGGATCCGTTGCCAATTGTGCTCCAAAACGCGTCTTATTATCTTGGGAGGGTTTCCTTACATATGTTTCATTTCCATATACTTCCATAAGCGATGTGAGATTGTGACGACTCTTTTTTTACGACCCGGAATTCGCCTACACTCGGCTCAGGTCCCGAGGTTTGCCCCGCAGTCGTACTCATACATACACATTCGGGTCATCACTGTAACGCCCCGAGTCTTCCAGACCCGGTTTTGCTACCCAAATCATTGAACTGAACTAAGAGAAATTATGGAAAATTTTAAACTTTCTCTCAGTGACGATAATTCTATCTTTAATCCTTGACTGTACAGCGGAAAACTCAATAAGTGGACAACGTTTATAATTAGACAAACGTTAAGACACTTAGCCGAAGGGAATTGTAAACTCAAGGACATCTACCGATTGGCACATGTGCATCACGTGATTCATTAAACTTCATCCGATCACAAAACGACAAGACTTAATACATACTCATGCCGATAATGGAAATCTACATCTACCGATTGACACATGCGCAGCACGTGACTCATTAAACTTCATCCGATCACAAAACAACAAGACTTAATACATACTCATACCGATAATGGAAACCTACATCTACCGATTGACACATGCACAGCACGTGACTCATTAAACTTCATTCCGATCACGAAACGACAAGACTTAATACATACTCATACCGATAATGGAAACCTACATCTACCGAATGACAGATGCACAGCACGTGACTCATTAAACTTCATTCCGATAGAAGACATGATCCGATGGAAGACTTCATCCGATGGAAGACTTCATCCGATGGGAGACTTCATTCAATAGAAGACATCATCCGATGGAAGACTTCATCCGATGGAATACTTCATCCGATGGAAGACATCATCCGAAAGAAGACATCATCCGATGGAAGACATCATTCGATGGAAGACATCATCCGATGGAAGACTTCATCCGATGGAAGACTTCATCCGATAGACAGGAAACTCTCAGACTTTCACAAACTTCAACATGACTGAATAAACTAACACACAGTTGGACCATAATCTCATCTAGAATACGTGTAGCGAGAGACTCTAACAAAACAGATCATTCTATCATTTCACGATCATTCTCAAACTCAGAAGTTAGTCAGTCAGTCAGGTTCCAGTATCCATTGTTTTAAGAAAACATCCTATATAGACCTCAGTAGTCATAACCTTACTAACATGATAAAAGTAGTAACCAAGAGTTGAAATCGCCTTCCCAGCCACCAATCTGTCACCCTGAGCACCTTCCAACAACCAGTCTTAATCATCCTCATTAGACTTGAAATCCTCACCTGGTAGTTCTTCACCTACATCATAAGGTTTAAACTATAAGCCTAATGCTTAGTAAGGAGTGCAATGCTAACATGTATGCATGAATGCACAATTTAAAGGAAAACACATGTTCATGAACTTTTCGTATTCTTGTTCTTGTTCATGTTCATGTTCATTGTTTTCATCATATGGATTAAGGGAGGATTTGTGCCAAAAAGGAGGTTGACAGTGAGAGTGTACATAGTCCCTTGCGGGTCGTATTCATGGTCCTCCTTTTGGACAGTGACATACGTCAAACCGAATCCTTGTTGCATAAGTTTCATGTTCATATCTTATTCATGGGAGAAATCATGCACTTAAAATATTTTCATATGCTTGAGAAATATTCATGATGCAAGAGCATGAGTAAACTTAGTTCATCAGGCTACTGGACAAGCCATTCATTCATCAAAGGATCATAACATCAACTCGAGTACTGAAGACAACTAGACGTTAGCACAGGTACTTTTAACATCATAAACAACTTCTACTTAGTACCTTTGTAATGTAGGGCCCTAAAGGCCGGAAGTCTTACTCACTCACTTACCTAGTTTCCTTAACAACTTGAGCACTTCTCTTCAAACTTCTTCATCTAGAAACATTTCACATTACAATGTTAAATTAAAATTCTAACTAAAAGTTATCCTAGTATTTAACATAAATATTTCTAAATTTTCCTAGTCGAGCACCTAGTGTGTACAGATTGAACTTCCAGAACCTAAATAACCGGATTAAATCTAGCAACTAAACACGGTCTGTTATCTTAATGTCCAGAATCGAATCAGAAACGCCATTACTAAACACAGATAATGATTGTCTCTACCATTACTCTGTTAATGAAGAATCCGAAACCTCAAGTTCTAGCTGAAGACAGAGCTCTAAGTAACTACTCAGTAACTACATTGTCTAAGTCTTACCTAGAACGTGGATTGTCGAAGTGGAGGCTGAAGAACTGGTCGCCGGCAAAGGAATAGCTGGCGGAGAGGGAGCTCTGGAAGGAAGGGAATCGCCGAGAGAGGAAATGTCGGCTATAGTGAGGTTTTAATGGGGTTTAAGGATTCCCATAACCTATTTATACTAATTAAAATCCACCTTAATTACAAACTTGCCACTCAACCTAGTTTCACTCAACTTGTAATAAATAAGTCTTGACATTAAATTTAAAATCATAAAGGTCAATAAAAAGGGTGACAATTAAAATGGTTATGAAAATCACCTGGCCGAAATTGTCGGGTGTTACAATCACAATCACCTCCCCTGGGGGCCCAACGTCCTCGTTGGCCACATTTCTGGTTGGGTACAGGCTCTGATACCATGTATCTCCCCAAGCGATGTGGGATTGTGACGACCCCCTTTTTACGACCCGAGATTTGCCTACACTAGGCTTAGGTCCCGAGGTTTGCACCATAACCTGAGATTTGTCCCGCAGTCGTGCTCATACGTACACATTCGAGTCATCACAATCACCCCCCCTCGGGGGCCCAACGTCCTCATTTGCCACATTTTTGGTTGGGTATAGGCTCTGATACCATAAATTGTGACGACCCCAATCCCATCAGGGCTGCCACAGCCTATGCTATAACATTCATTACAGAGGAGATGCTGTTTTGAAGCTCCAAGAGCAATGATTTTGCAGCGGAAAAATTTAGGTTTTCATTCAACAAAAGCTCAGGTTACAACCTGAAAAAGATGCTTAAATATCTCTCATAAAAGCTAGGATTTTGGTTCAGCTGAAAGGTGAAGGAAAATGTCTAGAAGGTGGCCTTCTATTCGGCCATGTGGGTGGCTGAGCACAATGTACTCTTGGCCCTTCTCTCTCCCACAATCTCATGTCCCATGTTACCCCCAAAATGTGTCTATCTTTCGCTCTAAAGTATTCCGCCATCTCATTATCTCTCTAAGAGTATTTAGCTATGCATGCAACTAGAACTAGAAAACAAGCTAAGGTTTGAAAAGAAAATAAAAAAGGGTGTTCGGTTACATAGTTTGTCTTAAGGGAGACAAATCCCCTCTTCAAACTTGGGTGACCGAGACTTGTGCTCCATTATTGTCATTAGGCATGACGGCCCCAAACCTTGAACACTTGGTATTGATTTCCCATCTTCAATGGAAGGCTCCTTCTCATTATGGCCGAGCCATGCATGAAGTTCACCGTGCTTGACATCCTCGGGCTCGTCCTTTCCTTTGTGTCGGTTGATTCCTTTCTTTGGCTCTATTGGTTCAGCCTCCTTTGTCATAGGTCCAAGCTTCATCACTTGGATGGGCAACTCCTTGGCTTGTGAGTTGGTCTTTAGTGTCTTTTGAGCTCCACTAACTTGTCCTGCAAAATGAGCACACGATTTAGTAAAACTTAGGACTTTGGTTTGAGGGTTAGCAACTGTCACACGGTTAAATTCTTGCCCAAATTTTCACCGAGTGATGGCGCCAAGTCCTCGACTAGGCCAGCCCCTCCTCTCAATAATGCGGAATATAAAAGAGACAAAGTGTTTACGGGAGAACCCTCCCAACCTTCCTTAATTTTCGAAAACAAGAACTAGGAAACAATTTCTCTCCAAAGCACACCACAATGCTCAAGACACTCAAACTCGAAGTTGATGTCTTTGGCTTGGTTGCTCATGGCCTATTTATACACAAATGGCCAAGGCCATGTACATGAATCCTCATAAGTGCAAGCACTAACATAAATAAGCACTAACATAAATGAAAGCACTAACATGAATGAAAGCACTAACATAAATGAAGCACTAACATAAATAAGAGCACTAACATAAATAAGAGCACTAACATAAATGAAGCACTAACATGAATGACCTTCTGCCTTCCCGCGTGGGCCTGTCCCATCGGCCCAGCGCCCAGCACCCAGCGCTCGGCCCAGCGCCATATGCGCTTGGGCCAGCGCCCAGATTTGGACTGCCCCACTCCAAGTGATCCAGCCTGCGTGCTTCAAGTGCCCACCAACACTTAGAATATTTTAGCACGCCTAAAGAGGATGCCGCGCCCCTCCTTCCTTGGGCCCTTGGCCCGTGTCTTTATGCATCATGAGAAATGGGGCGTAACAGCAACCCTAGGCATATCACTAATGGTAGTCAAGGTTAAAGATGTAATATGAAAGGTTAACGGATTATATATCTAGCTCTATTACGAATCTTAATGGAAGATTAATACATATGAAATGACTATATCAATGGAAATTACTTTAAGTAAATATACTCTATAGTTTTAAGAGTGCAACTCTAGTTATTTAGTGGAATTAATTTAGAGTTAATAATTGTATTAATTAATATAAATAGTTTATATTAATTAACAAATATTATTGGAGCTTAGCACTATAGGTCCATCAGTCCATCTGTCATCTTATATCACTATACAAATTTTCATGTTACAAAAAATAAATATAGAAATAATTAATTGTGATTAATCATTTGTAAACACTCAAATGAATACATTATGATTCGAAATATATAAATAGTTTTTATATTTTGAATTCAAAATAAAATGTCTCATTAGATGAAATTATTTTAAGGGATTTAAATTAGATTTGAAGAATATCATCAAATGAGATTTCATCTTCAAATTTAAATTAAAGTTTGTTATTTATTCAATAAACTGTCAAGTTAAATTTTTTTAAATTTGATTTAAAAGTAGATCTAATCAGATGAGATTTGATTTTCAATTGACTTACAGTTTGTTGAAAACTTAAAATAGATCTAGAAAATCTCATAAGATGATATTATCTTGAAAAGTTGTTTTTATAAATATATTATAAAACCTGTTTTTAGATTATATGATTAATCGATAAATTTAATTTATTAGATAAATTAACTGCTAATTAAATGTAGTAGATTTAATTAGATAAAATTTATTTTAAAAAATTACTTTTTATTAAAATAAATCTAAAAAATTATTTTTTAAAGAGATTTATAAAAATGTCAAATGTGATTTGACAAATAGATAGAGAGAGAGAGAGACATATCTAATCACTTAGAAAGAAAAGGTGTGACCTTTCCCAGATTCAAATTTAGGAAAACATTGTCTAAGATCGAAGAGAGACGTCTCTTGTGTTGAGAATACCTCTCTTCACAAATATAAGAGTGTATTATTCTCGTAAGTTTGATGCCCACACATAAGGAATTTAAGTGAAAAGATTTTCAGAGAAGACTCGATGGTTTCAAAGTCTTCGAAAAGTACTTGATTTTGAGTTAAGACTGTTAATATCAGACGAGAGTACCTGAGTAAAAACGTTTCTCAAAAAGTATTTTTCTTTTAGACTAACGATTTAATTTATGGTTATTTGTGATTTTTAAAATAGTTTTAAAATCACAAAGGTAACGCATGTAACTATTATTATGAATAACAGTGAATTTCACTATGCGTGAAAACCATCAAAACCAACATATAATTCATTATGTGTTACGTAATACAATGATTTGATTTTTACGTGAGATCTTACTTGAGAGAAGAAATACGATTTTAGATGATTATATCGTATTTATGCAAGAACATGAGGACATCGTAGAGGTGGAAGATGATCCTGTCACTTTCCACCAAGCCATTGAAGATCCCGACTCTCAAAAGTGGATCAACGCAATGAATGAGAATAATGAGTTTGGGATCTCATCCCATTGCATGAAGTTCGAAATGCACTAGTTGTCAATGAATTAAGGATTTTTGAAACGTAATGTGGGGAGGTATAGGACTTGTCTTGTCCTTAAGGGGTTTGCTCAAATTGCAGACATCAACTAAAAAGGACTTCTCTGATTTCTTTGAAAGACTCGTTAAAATAATTATGACATTGGTAGCTCATTCTGATGTTCAGCTATATTAGATGGATGTTAAGACGATGTTTCTCAATGATAACATTGATAAAACAATTTATATTGTACAACCTGAGTTCTTCGATTCAGATAATTCAAAGATTTTAATTTATAGAGTAAAAATAATCCAAGTACGGGCTTAAATAAGCTTCAATGATAGTACAAATTTCATCAAGTCATCATCTCATACGGTTTTGATGTTAATTTAGTTGATGATTGCAAATACCATAAGTTCAGTGGGAGTAAATTCATATTTCTAATTTTATATGTCGATGACATATGGTTGACATGTATAGATGAAAACCAGAAGAAACCTCGGTGGCTAAAGGTGACGAGATCAATGCCCTAAAAGGGATTTTGAGATAAAGAAAGTGCAAAAGATTTCATATGATTCGGTGGTAGGGAGTCTTATGTATGTATGTGCGTGGATATTGCATACATAGTTGAAATATTAAGCAGAATTTTTAAACAATCCTGGTAATGGATTACTTAAAACTAGTGAAAAGAGTACTTGAGTACTTGTAGAGAACAAAGGACTATATGATCACATGTAGAAAATCACATCAATTGAAGATCATTGAGTATTCTTATTCCAATTTCATTGGATGCCAAGTTAGTTGAAAATCCATGTTAGACTACGTTTTTCTGCCCGCTAGAGAAGCTATTTGGAGAAGTGTTTAACAATCGCTTAGAACTTCTTCCACCATAGCTACAAAGTTTATGACATTTTTTGAGGCCTCAAATAAAACATTGTGGCTAAAGAATTTGTCCACGGGACTTCAGATTGTCAAAAGGAATAGAAAGACCACTTTGATTATTGTGTGACAACAAGTAAGCTATAATATTTGCTAATTATATTGGCAATGTGTCGAAGTCTAAAAACATCGACATCAAGTTTCTCATTGTCAGAGAATTCAAAGTGATCAAATATTTATAGATCACATAGGTATAAATTTCATGATTACAAACCTTTTTGTTCCTAAAGGAATACTACCTAAGGTCTTTCATGAGCATATCACTCATGTGGGTTGTTTTACTTTATATGATATTGTGGTTAGAGAGAGTTTGTAATTTTGAGTGATTTATGTATAAACATTCTAACATTGGTTATGTCTTACTAAATCAATAAAGTGCATTCTGAAATTAAAGTTTAATCTCATAAGAAATAAAGTTGGATCAATTGTAAATACGCATGTTATTACCACATCACATGTAACTTCTATGTTACATATTCATATTTGATATTTGTGATCATTGATGACCTTAGTTACATGAGATGTGACAAAAACCACCTCAATCCTATAGCGATGTAGTTAATGGACAAGATTCATTGCATATATTCTATTTTGTTGAAAACAAATTGATATATCATAAAGTTAAATTATAATGTATATTAGTCAGTTTTACATGTAAGCCAAGTGGGAGATTGTAATTTATTTAATATCATAAGGTGGATCTATGTATATCCTATACCTTATGGTTATAATATAATATAAGACCCATTAAAAGTGGTTTGTAAGGTGTAACGATCCTTTTTTTTCCAATAAGATATTGTTCACTTTGTAACGATCCGAGATTTGTCTATACTCGGCTCCGGGATTTGTCTATACTCGGGCTTAGATCTCTGAAGTTTGCCCCACAATCGTACTCACGGATTGTTTTCAACAAGGATTTCCCAAGTGGTCACCCAACTTGGTACTGCTCTCGTCCGAGCACTCTTAACTTCGGAGTTCTGATGGGATCCTGTACAATTGTGCTACAAAACGCGTTTTGCTTTCTAGGAGAGACATCTTTTACATATGTTTCATTTCCATCTTTCTCCCAAGCGATGTGGGATTGCGCCCGACCCTCTCTCGAGTCGTCACAATCACCCCTCCCCCCTTTTTAGGGGACTAACTTCCTCGTTAGCCACATTTCCAGTTGGGTACAGGCTCTGATACCATTTGTAACGACTTATTTTTCCCAGTAAGATATTGTCCGCTTTGTAACGATCCGAGATTTACCTATACTCGGCTCCGGGATTTGCCTATACTCGGGATCCCCAAGGTTTTGTTTTCAACAAGAACTTCCTAAGTGGTCTCCCAAGTGGTCACCCAACTTGGTACTACTCTCGCCCGAGCACTTTTAACTTAAGAGTTCTGATTGGATCCGGTGCAATTGTACTACAAAACGCATCTTACTTTCTAGAGGAGGTATTATTTACATATGTTTCATTTCTATCTTCCCCCCAAACGATGTGGGATTGTGCCCGACCCCCTTTCGAGTCGTCACATAAGGTTTAATGTTTGAGTTTAAGAGTATATTAGATAATGCAAGCTATAACCGATGGACCCAGTGGATGGGTAGACACAATAGTGTCATTACTTGTTTTGTGATGAGCACATAAGTAATTTCACACTAAAAACTACAAAAGAGTTATAGTTTCTATTTCCTAAGCAAACTTTTACACTCCTTAAGAGAATCAAACAACTCGAGAGAGATTTGTTGTGAGTTGCCAAGCAAAACGAAAAATCTTCGTACTCGATCTGTTGCTCTTTGAATTTTTCATGCATTCAGGTACATCATTCTTTATCTCTTGATTCTCTAACATGGATAAACATGATTTGGGAATTATATTTTCAATTTTAGTTTATAGGACTTATGCCATTAAAGTTCTAACATTGTAATTTCCCAAATCATTCCCCCAACACGAGCAAACATTGTCCCACACGAACAAATATTGTTCATCGTATCATTATAATTTCAAGTTTTATGAATGAGTCAAGTGAAATTAATTATTCCACAACAAAATATATATAACATATTTATATGATACAAAAAAGTTTAGTTCCTAAACAATAGAAATATTATCTTGTTTAGAGAGAGAGAGAGAGAGAGAGTCATGATGTGAGTTTAGAAAAGGGTCCAAGTAAAGCCAAATGGAATCGCAGAAATATTGTGAGGGAATCTTGACGACTGTCCAAGCAACGTTGGAGGGTCCTGTCAAATTATTAGTCAAAATTTATAAAAATTGCTGCAAAGACTTTCTAAGGCATCTCCATACATTGGATTTTAGCAACTGAAAATGTTATCATCAATTAAACATTGTATACAAACGTGTCCTTACATCTATTTTACAAAATTTACCATAAATATATATTTTTTGTCACACATGAAACATGCATAGCATGACACGAACTCATCCTGTCCTTCGACCCGTAGATTAAATCACTTTTCTCTTGTATTTGTTTTCTAGAAAAAGTTAACAATAATATACTATCATAAAGAAAAATTTGTTGGCTAATTAAACCTACTTTGTTGTTCAAATGTTTGAAATGCATAATTTAATTTTTTTCTTATTGAAGTTTGGAGTTAAAAATGTAATGACAAATTTATGTGTGACATTTATATGTTTGTGTACATATATTTAGAAGGGTATAATTAGAGAAGGGGAGGTATAGAGAACTGTGGATGGGAGGTATGAATGTTGGGTGAATAATGGAATGTATTGTCGCCTAATAATATCATGACTCATGATGGGTTATGCTGATTTATCTGGGTCCCGTGTATCTGGTGGGTCC
Source organism: Begonia masoniana (assembly GCA_022432975.1). Taxonomy (NCBI): domain Eukaryota; kingdom Viridiplantae; phylum Streptophyta; class Magnoliopsida; order Cucurbitales; family Begoniaceae; genus Begonia; species Begonia masoniana. Next base: position 1,355,530 of record CM039509.1, read on the forward strand.
CTTCCAACTCTCTCTCTCTATGAAAATAATAAACATAATGCTAGGGTTTCTTACTCATTCTCGCTCTTCTTATCCTCCCTCAAAAAAGAGTATTGCCGATATGGGACGCACAAGTTCAAGGTCATCATTCGATTTGCGGCTCACGAACTAGAATTTTTTTTTATCACGGTTTGGCTAGGGTTTGGTCTGACCTCGAGCCAGACCAAGACATGATTATTTCATGACAGGTCAACGTGCAGGCTTTGTTCGATGGGCTGGCCGATGGACCTCCAACCAGCCTCAAGCCTCGGCGTATCTCACCCGATTTTCCTGCAGGTTTGGCAAGAATCCAGTGATTTCCATCGGAATCCAAAGACATTCGCGGGTCTAACCACTGGCTTCCCTTGGGTGGGCGAACTCGGCCTACCCCAACCTTGGTCCCCCCAAGTCATGTGTGGCTCGACCTCCCAAGCATGTTGGTTGGCTCGGTTCCTAAGCATGTTGTCAAGGTTGAGTACACATGTCTAGATTTTTTTAATTTTTTTTATGAGTTACTTAACTCAAAATATGTTTTCAAAAGGATAAAGTGCAATTTAGTTCTTAAACTTAGAGATGAAAAATAAATACGTTCTTAGTTTATTTTTAGGCAAATAACTCACTGAACTTATAGATGGATATTAACAAGTAAGTTCGTTAAAGAAATTATATTTTTGTCACGTAATATTCTCAACTAAGCAATTTTTAATGAAAAACAACTTCTATTGGAATGGTTTCAACAATTTTGACGATATTCAGAAAAAAAAAAAAGGTTAGAAAACTCAATGTTTAGAATCAATAAAATATCCAAAATCGTTCTAATGAGAGTCGCTACTTTTTTGAAATTGCGTATAAGAGAAGATCACATGATAAAAATATGATTTTTTTTTTTACGATTCTCTTATCAACAAGAACTTAATTGTTAAGATTCATAAGTTTAAGGGCTTATTTGTCTAAAAAGTTCAAAGATTTACTAGTTTGATGACTAATATGCACTTGATTCTTTCTAAAAATAAGTTAAATTATAAATTAAATCATAAACTTTGAGGGTCCATTCAACTTAAATGCCAAACTTTTGAACATGATGAACCTCGAAGTTTTTGGAATTATTTCAACTCAAAACTTTTTTTGTTAATAAAATGAAGTTTGAACTTTGCACTATAAACAAAATGAATATCAAACTGATTTTTTCGATTACATTCGGTATGGTTCCATTTCCGTTTCATTTTTAGATTTTTCTGTTTAAACTCGGTTTTAGTTGGTTTAGACTTCATTTACGTTGATTTTGATTAGTTTTGTTGTGGTTGGAGCAAAAGTGGAGCAGAGTCTAATTTGTTCATGGTGCAAAGTTTGAAGTTTATTTTGTTAAAAAAAAGTTTAAAGCTTAACTTGAACAAATTTAAGTTGGAAATTTATTTTATTACAAAAATAAGTTTACCTACTATATATCTCAAAATTAACTGGGTAAAATGTATTTCCAAGTTAAAGGCCCACTCATATATCACACGTCAAATTATTATTATTTAAATAAGTTAATCTTAAACATTATCGTGTCACCAAATCGACTTATGCCATAACTCAATCTATTAAATTTTATGTGATTTCATCTAAAAATAATAATTTAAGAAAATGAAGAAAATATTTGGGAGGAGACATTGCTAATATTTGCGCAGAAAAAGATCTTTGTCCTTCAACAGATTCTAAACGTGGGAAGTACTTCCAGCACTACTCAATTATTCATCGGAAGAATTCAAGACTTTTATGATTATTTTTAATTATTTTCTTGAAAAAAATTATTTATTGATTTTTTTGTGTTTCATATCATTGATTATTATATGGAATAATACTAAGTTTACCCTTTTATTTTACTATTTTAAAATATTCGAAGACGTGTCAAATAATAATTAGTATAATTAATGTAATAAATTAACTATTTATAATTTATTACATTAATAGTATCAGTTATTGTTTATCATGTCAGTGAATATTTTAATAAATTAAACATAATATTACTCTTATAATATGTTGTCACTTGAAGAGGGAATGCTTTAAAAGAAAATCATATGATAATTTTACAAAAAAAAAAAATATAGTTAATTAATTTAGTTTACATTAAAATGTGTAATTAAATTTAAATTTAAATTTTTTTAATATCTTAGTATTATAAGTAACAAAAATGTGAAGTTAGATCAATGATAACAAAATAATATTTCTAAAGCAAAAATTAAGTGTTTTTTTTTTAAGAACAAATATGTCAACATTCCAGATTATGAATCACACATGTTAGAAGAATAAAAGTTCGACTCAATTTTAATCTTTATTATTTATTTCAGATTTGAAAAAAAGTTGTTTACCTTAGTAATTTATATTTATAACCATTTTTCAAGAGCATAATACTTCAAATAAAAGTGAAATATTTCTTTCCCTAGCTATATAACTCCAGAACCTTTGGTGAATGGTGAACGAGAGAAAATTAGATGATTTATAAGTAGAGTTTTCCTTCCTACCTAGTACAATGTATGTTGAGCTAATTCCAAAAATAAATCCATACAACTCTAGTATAAAGTAGACTATATTTTACTTGGAACACTAGAGAGTCCACTTCAACTGCCTGATATATAACTAAGTAATAACAAAGCCTGTAACTCATCCTCTAACGTAGTAGCAATACCCAACAACTAATTCGTTGACGTGCTCGTTGATACTATGCCCTTGTGCATATTTCAAATTCATTAGTTTCTTAATCATAAAAGTTTTATTCTGAGCACTCTGACTTTGAAACGGTAAGTCTTCTTTCTTCCATAGTTGATTGACTAATATTTGCAGCAATATCGTGAAACACACATGCATCTAGGGGTGGGCACAGTTCTGGCCAGTCTTGTTCCGCGCCGGAACTGGAACCAGACTGAGCCGTTCAAGAGTTTTTTAAAAAATCTCGAAACCAACCTCGGCAGGAACCGGGACAAGACTTGTATAAAAAAACATATTTTCAAAAAAAATTATAAATACTCGATCCAACGTCTAAAATTAGTGCAATATTTTAAAAGTATAAACCAAATAGTAGATCCAACTATCTAACAATTAACATATAAATTAAATCAAACTATCTAAGAATTAACATACAAACAAAATCTGACTATCCAACATTCATATGAATTGTAAGAAACTAAATCAAACATCCAAAATAAATGTAATACTTTAAAAATACAAACCAAGTAGTAAATCCAACTATCTAATAATTAATATACAAACTAAATTCAACTATCCAACAATTAACATATAAATTAAATCCAACTATCCAACATGAAAATTAAATCTAAGAAACTAAATCCAACGTAAAAAATAAATGCAATACGTTAAAACTACAAACCAAATAATAAATCTAGCTATCTAACATAAAAATTAAATCCAACTATCTAACATGAAAATGAAATATAAGAAAATAAATCCAATATACAAAACTAATCCAATAAGCAACAACTTTAAAAATACAAATTACAAATCAAATAGTTGGAACCATATCAAAGTATCGATATGTCATCTTCTTCAAACTTTTCATCCGTAACGGAATCTACAAAATGAAAATATTGAAGACATTAGTAAATCATTAGAGATAATATGTTAAACAAATAAATATTAGAATGTTTGAACCTTCTTAAATAGTTAAAATCATACTATCATCGAAATCATCGTCATGTTTTTCAAAATTTTAAAAGGATTGAATGTTTTCAGCCAACTTTGATCGCATATAGAAATTAAATCCAACTATCTAATAATTAATATACAAACTAAATTCAACTATCCAACAATTAACATATAAATTAAATCCAACTATCTAATAATTAATATACAAACTAAATTCAACTATCCAACAATTAACATATAAATTAAATCCAACTATCTAATAATTAATATACAAACTAAATTCAACTATCCAACAATTAACATATAAATTAAATCCAACTATCTAATAATTAATATACAAACTAAATTCAACTATCCAACAATTAACATATAAATTAAATCCAACTATCTAATAATTAATATACAAACTAAATTCAACTATCCAACAATTAACATATAAATTAAATCCAACTATCTAATAATTAATATACAAACTAAATTCAACTATCCAACAATTAACATATAAATTAAATCCAACTATCTAATAATTAATATACAAACTAAATTCAACTATCCAACAATTAACATATAAATTAAATCCAACTATCTAATAATTAATATACAAACTAATTCAACTACATCATCCACCTACTTTGCATATTGTGCAACTCTTTTACTACCGAATAAAATGACTAAACAATGCCGTAAAAATCTTGTTTTGCAACTGGATCAAGAACAATAGCAACATATACAAGCATGTTTATTTTTTCAAAAGATTCCCAATATTTATCAAACTTCTTTTGCATCTTGATGGTCATTCTTCTCAACATTATATTATCATCGTTAGCATATGTGTTAATAGCAATCTTCAAATTACATACTTCACCTATGTACATATTCAATGTAATATGCAGAGAAGCAAAAACATTAAGTGTCATGGTATAAAATGTCTCTAAGAATTTTATGTATTCTCGAATGCATGACCAATCTTCAGCTGTAGGTGAACCTTCCCCTCCCATTTCATGCAAGAAAGAGCTATCATTCTCTGCTAATTTTTCAAATGTCGTTTCATACTTCTCAGCACTTGCCAACATCAAATACGTAAAGTTTCAACGAGTAGGAACGTCGAGCGACAAAGTACTTTTACAGGCAATTTTAATCGCATCAACGCAAGCTTTGAACTATTGCAATCTTCCCAGAAAAAACCTTACATACTTAACAACTTTTCATACCCTCGCTATGGACTTATGATGTTCTTTCAATTCATAAGAAACGATCAAATTTAGGACATGTGCAAAACATCTCATATGCATATGATCGTCATTTAAAATCAATCATTTCCAATTTAAAATTGTATTCATCAAATAAGAATTAGCAACGTCGTTTGAAGATGCATTATCAATAGTTACGGTTGTAACATTTTCAATCTCCCAAACAAGCAAACATTTTTCAACTTCCTTACCAATAAATTCACCCTTATGGTTCGGAATTAAACAAAAATTAAATATTTTCTTTTGCATTTTCCACTCTTGATCAATATAATGACATGTAAGCACCATGTAATTCAAATTTTGAATTGATGTTCATGTGTCAGTGGTCAAACATACCCTCTGTGATGTTGTAAAAAAATACTTCTTCAATTTGCTTCTTTCTGTCTAAAATATCTTGCAATGGTTCTTCTAGATGGCATAATGAACTTGAGATTTAGACACAGACAAAATGTCCTAAAATCAATTTCTTCAATCACTTTCAATGGAAATTCATCCAATATAATCATGTTTCCGAGAAATTCTTGAGCAGTCATTATAGTAAATGTGGGTACACCAGCAATCTTGTTCTCATTAGGTTTAAAGCTCAGAGTTTTTTACTTGTTGTCTACATTTCGTTGAAACTTTTTGCGTACTTTAATATACTTTATTGAACTTGAAGTTTTATTTTTCGTCGGTTGTGCTACATAAATTTGGTCACAATAATTACACTTATCTGAGTTGGTGTTCGGTACCCTAGTGTACTGATTCCAAACTAAAAACTCAGTTCTCTTTTAATCCACATGCTAATTTTCACCATGAGAAGAATCCATCTATTCAGACACAAATTTATGCACAAAAAAACACATCTATTCAGAAACCAAAATAACAACTGATGGACTACCAAATAACAGAACACTAAATAATTGTTGAAATCTTTCTACGTAACAATAACAAAAGTTACAAAGCTAACCTAAAATAGATTAAGATCACAAATTTTGATCAATATCAATTTTGATAAACTACAACATTAACATCGATTTTCATATAAATTTCTTGTGCATAAATAAACTACAACATCAATTCATCAATGCATCAATTTTGATAATCAAAATAATTTAAATCAGAAAAATCAATTTGTATTTTGTAAGGTGTGCTCACTGCTCAGTCCTGCATCAATTTTGAATTTTTTATAATAAAAAACACTCACCTAGTCACTTTCAGGCTTCAAGAAGACAACAAGTGCGAAGAACTGAAGAGTTGCAATGAGTCTTTGGCGGTTCGACCTTCGACGTCTTGCGAATTGCGAAGGGCAATGCGCGGTTGGTTCAGACTTCGGCAAGGGCAGGTGCGATCATGCGTCGTACATGGTTCCGACTTCGACTAAGGCACTGGCGTCGACGTGGCGTGACTCGCGTCTTGGTGTTGGGTGACTGGGTCTCTAGCTTGGTGAAGGACGAAGAACTAAACTGAAGAGTGAAGAAGGAAACACATCCCACGTTTTTTCGCCTCAATGACCTAGGGTTCAAAGATTCGAAAGTCAAAATTGAACATGTTATTGGTTTTTCAGTTTTAAACAGTCCGGTCCTCGATTTTTTGGGATTTTTGAATCAGGACCGTGTCCCACGATTTCTTGGTTGGCAGAACCGGTCCTGGCCCAGGACTGTTTTAGTACCGACTGAAACTAGACTGAAACTCCTAGTCCGATTCGGTTCCAGTCCGGTTCTGCCCACCCCTACATGCATTAACCCATCATCTGATATAAACAACACATTTTTTATGCATCAATTCCGAAACTTTATTTTTCTTATCTCTCGGTCTCATTACATCTTCATTAATTGACTCATTAATATCCTTAGAGTAAAGTATATCTTCTATCATAGGTTTTCACATATAAAAAGAGTTTGGTTGGAGTGTTCATCGATCGGGTGGATCAATATGCTCTCGGGGACAATTTTAAAGTCCATTGGAAAAATTTTCCTACTATATTCCATCATTAGATGTCTTATAATATAATATATATTTTGATGCTATAGTTAAAGATGATCTAAGAGCTCACTTAACTCTTTTCTTGAAAACGAATTCTTCAACTATCGGGTAGATATTTATTGATGTTGATCTGCTGTCATAACATCTAACAAAATGAAAATCACAACACCTAATGTACTTTAGATGATTTGATTTTTTGCATGTGAAAATATGAGATTTTGCTTTTCATAAGAACTTTATAGTCCTTGACTATAATCTAATGATTTAGTCGAGAACTACTTGATTATCCGCCTTACATACCAACTATGTAATCAATATCTAGACACATAGATAACAAAGCACACATTAGACTTCCTTTTGCTTATGTGTAAGGTATCTTATACATTTTCTTAATTTTCAGCTGAATTCTTTGGACATTGATTTTCATTAAATTTGGTACTTTCAGCAATAAGGGTAAATCTTGCATGCCAAATCATACGAGTATTGTTTTGTTATAGCTCTTTTTTGTGATAACATAAGTGTACATTGAGACAATCTTGATGTATATGTATTCCTAATACAAAAAAGGTGACCTCAAAATATTTCATCTTAAAACTTTATAATTGATCACATTAATTGCAACAATTACATTTTTCTTATTGACTTATAGTAACATCTTTGTGTTGGTCTATAATTCACCAATAAAAATTTAGAAAGAGAAACTTATTTTTAAAGTAATTTATAATTTTAAGATATCTTTGTAAATTTTAATTTAATATCATAATGTTATTTATAATAGCAAGTAAAATAACTTATAGAACTACTAAATTTAACTTACATCTATGAATTAACATTACATAGAAAACGGGTCAAAACTTCAAATTACAATTATGCGTGTAATATTCAACCATATTGATTTCCCGTCTTCTAACTTTACTTACGACAAAAATTAAGATAAGTTCCAATAAAAATATCCTTGTATTTTCTAAAAAATAAAACAAAAAAGTCAATATTTAAGGAGCTTTTTAAGTTGATGTCTTAACAACGAAGAAGATTTGAAGCCAAATTTCAACAGCAGACAGTGATGTATTATCTTACTTAGTCACTTCATTGAAAAAAATATCATGAGCTTGTGGAAATATATTTCTAATTATTTTGATTTACTATTTTATCTCATACATAAATTCAAAATTGTATGACGTCAATATTAGACTAATATTTTATTAATATTATTTTTCTATTGTTTAATTAAACGTGTCTTGTAACATAGTAAATAAAATTATTTTTTCATATAAAATAAACATAATTATATTTGTTATTTTTTCTTTTCTGTGAGGAATGTTTAGACCCCAAAATTAAGATTAAAATTGGAATTTTGCTTAAGTCCCTTTATTTTTCCTTTGAATTTTTCATATTTTTAACTTTAACTTTAAATCTATTTTCTTAATTTTCGCCTAAAAAATACTTATTTTTTAGAATAAATAAAAAAATCTTAATAAAAAATTAACAATAATAACTATAAATTAATATCGTTTAAAAATACGTCGAGACGAGAAATAGTTTACTATAACTTGGTATTTTAGTTGATATGATCAGATGAAGTATATATAAAATTGTCAAATAATTAGCAGTTCGAAAAATTATTTAAAAATAAAATTAAAATTGTAATCATTTTTTTACTATAAAAATAAATAATTAGATAATATATATATATATATATAAAGGAAAAATTTGTCTAAAATTGATAAATCAAGAGATGAAATGCATCACAGCCGTCAGATGAACCCTAACGCGTTGCTTCCAATGGAATAAAGAATGGGCCCATCTCGTCAGTGCGGGACCCACCTGGAGTGTCACAGTCCATCTGTCGACATCATGGGCTAAAAAGAGCTGAGCTTCTCTTGGTCGGCTATTGTCCGACAAGAACCCTGTGTGGGACCCAGTTTCTTTATTTTATTTCTCTAATTCAAGAACCATTAATTATTTTTTTATTTTTATATACAAAAATTAAAGACAAAATTGTTGATCTTGGATTTAACAGAGATGATTAGTGTTAAAACAACACTTTTTGGAAAGAGATTTATAATTAAATTATATTTAATTAGAGTGAGGACATTCCTTAACTTTTCCAAATTATTGGTAGTGTGTTATGAGGTGTTTAAAATTTATTATATTTAAGAAAACATTTATCAGAGTGTTCTTCCGATCTTTTTCGAGTCAAAACTAATTAAAATTAAAAGTTAAACATAAAAAAAATTAAACTCAAATTAAAAAGAAAAACATGTTCGGTTTCATTTTGATTTCGAATCTTGTTCCTTTTTTCAGTTTCTATAATTCGAAACCAAATATATTTGATTCGATCTAATTTCGAGGTGGAACATAACCAAACTGGCTTAGTCTCACTCCTAATAACACCTATTGTTGTGTTTGTACGCGCATGTGTCTCTATATATGTATATAATCTTCCAATTATTTGAATTCGATCATTTTCAATCACATACAAAAAATAAATACCTATTTACATGCAATTTGAGATTTTATGTGTCATACATATCTTTTAAAATATGAGTTGTAATGATTTATAGCGTGTGTATGCGCATAACGATAATTATACATGGGTTTGTGACCAAATTCCCGTGCTTATTTTCTGTTAATTCGCTATTTATTTTTCAAATATATCGTGGCAAAGTTTTATTCGCTACGAATTAAGAAGATTTTCAATTATTGAAGGTTTAGTAATCTAATTAAATGCAATTTAATTAGGTGAATTTCTTTAATATATTTTGTCACACATAATTGCAAGGCAAAGGAAGTACAAACAAATAACCACAAAGCAAATACAAGAAAACAAAATACCAATTCTACTGCTCTTTCTTTATTGCACAACCCACATGAATTATTTCCAAATTGACTCATTTCCTCCATTATTTCTCTGCTTTTGACTCATCAAAATCATCGTCTCCGTCACGAAACTGTGGAATTATGCTTAAGAAAGCTATGTTTAACATGGAAACGCTGAATCGGGAAACTAAAAGAGAAAATAATGATGAGAGTTAAGCGGATATCCCTGCAGAAAAACATACGAGCAGATGAGAAAAAATCTACCATAAAACCCAGCGATACATATCATTCTTAATTTTGTTCCATTATTTTTCTCTTTCTGCCAATAAAAACATGTCCCATAATCAACAACGAAAGAGTTGTTATTATTATCATTAGTGCTACATTTTGTTGTCTTTTATTTTTTATATACATATTGTTTTAATTATTGTTACAAATAAAAAAAAAAAAAAAAAAAAAAAAAAAAAAAAAAAAAAAAAAAAAAAAAAAAAAAAAAAAAAAAAAAAAAAAAAAAAAAAAAAAAAAAAAAAAAAAAAAAAAAAAAAAAAAAAAAAAAAAAAAAAAAAAAAAAAAAAAAAAAAAAAAAAAAAAAAAAAAAAAAAAAAAAAAAAAAAAAAAAAAAAAAAAAAAAAAAAAAAAAAAAAAAAAAAAAAAAAAAAAAAAAAAAAAAAAAAAAAAAAAAAAAAAAAAAAAAAAAAAAAAAAAAAAAAAAAAAAAAAAAAAAAAAAAAAAAAAAAAAAAAAAAAAAAAAAAAAAAAAAAAAAAAAAAAAAAAAAAAAAAAAAAAAAAAAAAAAAAAAAAAAAAAAAAAAAAAAAAAAAAAAAAAAAAAAAAAAAAAAAAAAAAAAAAAAAAAAAAAAAAAAAAAAAAAAAAAAAAAAAAAAAAAAAAAAAAAAAAAAAAAAAAAAAAAAAAAAAAAAAAAAAAAAAAAAAAAAAAAAAAAAAAAAAAAAAAAAAAAAAAAAAAAAAAAAAAAAAAAAAAAAAAAAAAAAAAAAAAAAAAAAAAAAAAAAAAAAAAAAAAAAAAAAAAAAAAAAAAAAAAAAAAAAAAAAAAAAAAAAAAAAAAAAAAAAAAAAAAAAAAAAAAAAAAAAAAAAAAAAAAAAAAAAAAAAAAAAAAAAAAAAAAAAAAAAAAAAAAAAAAAAAAAAAAAAAAAAAAAAAAAAAAAAAAAAAAAAAAAAAAAAAAAAAAAAAAAAAAAAAAAAAAAAAAAAAAAAAAAAAAAAAAAAAAAAAAAAAAAAAAAAAAAAAAAAAAAAAAAAAAAAAAAAAAAAAAAAAAAAAAAAAAAAAAAAAAAAAAAAAAAAAAAAAAAAAAAAAAAAAAAAAAAAAAAAAAAAAAAAAAAAAAAAAAAAAAAAAAAAAAAAAAAAAAAAAAAAAAAAAAAAAAAAAAAAAAAAAAAAAAAAAAAAAAAAAAAAAAAAAAAAAAAAAAAAAAAAAAAAAAAAAAAAAAAAAAAAAAAAAAAAAAAAAAAAAAAAAAAAAAAAAAAAAAAAAAAAAAAAAAAAAAAAAAAAAAAAAAAAAAAAAAAAAAAAAAAAAAAAAAAAAAAAAAAAAAAAAAAAAAAAAAAAAAAAAAAAAAAAAAAAAAAAAAAAAAAAAAAAAAAAAAAAAAAAAAAAAAAAAAAAAAAAAAAAAAAAAAAAAAAAAAAAAAAAAAAAAAAAAAAAAAAAAAAAAAAAAAAAAAAAAAAAAAAAAAAAAAAAAAAAAAAAAAAAAAAAAAAAAAAAAAAAAAAAAAAAAAAAAAAAAAAAAAAAAAAAAAAAAAAAAAAAAAAAAAAAAAAAAAAAAAAAAAAAAAAAAAAAAAAAAAAAAAAAAAAAAAAAAAAAAAAAAAAAAAAAAAAAAAAAAAAAAAAAAAAAAAAAAAAAAAAAAAAAAAAAAAAAAAAAAAAAAAAAAAAAAAAAAAAAAAAAAAAAAAAAAAAAAAAAAAAAAAAAAAAAAAATGTAATTGTTGACATGATTATCTCTAGAGGAATCTCCAACTTTAGTGAGAAAAAAATAGTTAAGTTGTCTAGTATTGAAGGGACCCTGCAAGTGTTTGATTAGGTAGTGAGGTGTTGTTCATCAGGGCATTGTCTTTCTCTTGGAAGTTTGTTGTGATTGAAGCAAGTGTTATGTGTCTTTTCAAGCTGTCATTATTTATAATATCCTTCTTTCTCCCCTCCACTGTTTTCTTTTGCTTTTGTTTTCATCTTACTTGTATTTGGTCATGGACAAATATTAGATCTCTCTCTCTCTCTCTCTCTCTCTCTCTCTCTCTCTCTCTCTCTCTCTCCCTCCCTCCCTCTCCCCTTATCTCTCTATCTTTCCTCTCTCTGGCATGGGGAAGGTTTACGGGTGTCGGATTTGAACTTATAGTTAATGTTCCTACCATGAATACATGGTTTTTTTTTACTAATATTATTGACCTAATGGACTGATGACATAAGCACTTGATAATTTACAACAATAATTAATGTACAAAGTGCTTTCAAAATATTAAGTAATAGAATATATAGAGAGAAACACAAACAAAAAACACTTAAAAAATAATAGAATGTAATAAAAAGGGAAGTGTATATAGTTTACATATGAAAGACTTAACTATCCTTGGATGTGTGTGTAACTTAATATTCCCCTTCAACTCACAATGGGCTCTAAATCATTGAGAGTTTGTTAAAAGCAAAATAAAATTGTTCAACTTAATGCAATTTTAAAAACAGACTGACAATCTAAATAGAATATGAGTCGAACAAAGTGTAATTACATTGGCATCCCGCTCTGTGAAATCAAGGATGACCAAAAATTCTAGTGATTGTAAAGACCCAGCGTATACCAGTAGAGGTGCACAATCTCATATCACTTGGGAGAGTAGAAATTGAGTGGTTTATAAGTAGAGTTCTCATCTCTACCTAGTACAATACGTTTTGAATTGACTCCAAGAACAAATATGTGTGGATTCCAATATAAAGTGGATAATATTATACTAAAGTATAGGAGGATTCCACAGTTTAGAAGATGAAATATCTGAAAAGAAACATTAATATTTGAGCAATTATTGTCACTCCAAGAGAGTTTGTTCAACACCCCTTTGTTTTCTAGATCTTATCTTCTCCTGACAAGAAAACAAACAAATAAACAATATAGACACAGTAAACCCTATCAAAAGTCTGCAATTATTCCGTCGTTTAAGGGACATAATTCATGGTAGGTTTGAGTAATTATTGTGTGACAGAGATCGTGGTTTTTAGCAACAAGGTGTACTATGGTCAATGTCACATGAAAATAACATTTAAGGTGATGAGGTCCCTAAAAAAAGAAGTTGCCAATGTACGTACTGCCAAATAGCATGCCGATATGATGGATTCTATGTACAAGTACTGAATTTACATGGTATAGTCCTTTTCCATTTGTGTTGACCACAACCTACGTACAAGTAAAGCCAGCTTCAACAGTCTCTTTTACACATGGGAAACTTACTTGACAATAACATTCAAAAAAGGTGCCTAAAAAGAGAGCGGATAATTAGGGTTTTCTTTTCCTTTTCTCTACTGTACATAACATTTAAATATCATTCAGTTACGCGATCGTTTTGTGAAACTTGTGGAGTCTCTATCTCACTAGTTCATTATTGTCCATTTTTTTCAAAATCCGACCGATTTAGTCTTTGGTTTTTACACTAAAACGTGTTGCGATGGGTTAAGAATAGCACCCTTCTGATGAATCACAGTTTAACTACTGTCAAAGCGGTTTGTGCACTCTACTGATATGGGCTGGACTCATATAATTACTTGATATTTGACCTATTTGCCTTCACAAGACAAGCTAACACAAAACGCAGTTTAAACGAATGATGTATTTGTTGAGCCGGGTAGATTTTATTTTGGATACATGAATCAATGAAAAAACACTCACCGTGAGGCGATTGGTTGGAACTTTGAACGGTGACAAGTCATGTCAAAATCGAAAACTAAAACAAGAAAAAAAAGAACAAGAGCAAGAGAAGAAGTTGCCAAAGAGCGAGGCAAAAGCACAAGGTCTTGCCCACCCAAATGCCAGCAAAGACACAGAGAAAAGGGTTTAGAAGGGGGGGACGAAAAAAAGAAAGACAAGGCCATGGCAGTGGAAGGTATCTCTTTCTTAATGGGGATGAGCCAAATAGAAAAGAGACAGCCTTAGTTTGATTCCACTCAATTTTTTGGCTAAAGTTTGTCACGTCCTAACAAAAAGTTTCCCATTTTCTTTTCCTCAAAATACATTTAAATGTTTTTTTTTTTTTTTGTATATGAAAATTATGAGTCCATTCTTATATCGTAACATTAGTCGATTTTATGTCTCGATGTTGTTTTCGTTTTTCTAATTTTTAGACCTTTTTTCTTCTTCTTCTTCTCCGTAATGTTTTAACGAGATCTTTTCTTTATATTTGCATATTTTAGCTTATATCAAGTACTATGATGAGTTTTTTTTGCTATTTCTCAAATATAATTGAAAAACTAACACAAAAAATATTATTTTTGAGTAATAATTTAATAAAACTATGATGTAATAAGACGATGTGGCGTGGGCTGTTCTTCTTTATAAATAAAATAATAATATTTGCTTTTAATTTTCATCTATTCATCTCTTTTATCTTTATCTTTTTGGCTATAAGTGTACAACTAAAAAGAAGAAAATGACCTTTTAGTCTCCATGTGCCATCTATCACTGTTCAACCCACACTAATGCATCATCTCACATGAAGACGAACACCCAAAAGCATACTTCTTCTTCTTCTTCTTCTTCTTCTTCTTCTTCTTCTTCTTCTTCTTCTTCTTCTTCTTCTTCTTCTTCTTCTTCTTCTTCTTCTTCTTCTTCTTCTTCTTCTTCTTCTTCTTCTTCTTCTTCTTCTTCTTCTTCTTCTTCTTCTTCTTCTTCTTCTTCTTCTTCTTCTTCTTCTTCTTCTTCTTCTTCTTCTTCTTCTTCTTCTTCTTCTTCTTCTTCTTCTTCTTCTTCTTCTTCTTCTTCTTCTTCTTCTTCTTCTTCTTCTTCTTCTTCTTCTTCTTCTTCTTCTTCTTCTTCTTCTTCTTCTTCTTCTTCTTCTTCTTCTTCTTCTTCTTCTTCTTCTTCTTCTTCTTCTTCTTCTTCTTCTTCTTCTTCTTCTTCTTCTTCTTCTTCTTCTTCTTCTTCTTCTTCTTCTTCTTCTTCTTCTTCTTCTTCTTCTTCTTCTTCTTCTTCTTCTTCTTCTTCTTCTTCTTCTTCTTCTTCTTCTTCTTCTTCTTCTAATAAGACGATGTGGCGTGGGCTGTTCTTCTTTATAAATAAAATAATAATATTTGCTTTTAATTTTCATCTATTCATCTCTTTTATCTTTATCTTTTTGGCTATGAAGTGTACAACTAAAAAGAGAAAATGACCTTTTTAGTCTCCATGTGCCAATCTATCACTTTCAACCCACACTAATGCATCATCTCACATGAAAGACGAACACCCAAAAAGCATAAACCTATCTTCACCCAAGGGTGGATTGAAAATATCCCAAAAACCCATACTAAGAATCCTTCTAGGTCTTTCCCCGAGTAGCATTCACGAACTGTCTTAGTTTTTACGACGAGAAAAACAGTCGAACAGACAAAAACGATACGCAAATTAACCCACCCATTGTACTTGGAACCGAGTTAACCGCGTCGAGATGAGACGAGGTGGAAGGATGGAGATTCGGTGCCTCGGGTGGAGGAGAAAGCGGCAAAGTGAAGAAAGAAAAACAAACAAAAAGTGAGTAAAAGGTGGTCATAAGTGGTAACATGTCAAACACATTAGAAGAAAGAATAAAGAGATCAAAGGGTGTATTTTTTTTTTAAGCAAAAATAAAGCTTCCTTTGAAGTGACATATGGTTTGCTAGGAAGGATCTATGGGGGAGTGGATTTGTTCTATGAAAAAAAAAAAAAAGAAGATTAAATGTGTATAATTGATGGGAAAAAGTTAGGCCAACAAACCCTAATCATGAAATGGGAAGATGGGGCCCATCAAAATGAGCATCTTTGTTTAGATCTTGAAATCTTGAGAAATTTGCTATGTAAAGTTGGGTAGTGACTAGTGATGAGTCAAGAAACAAGAGCATGTGGGTGGGGAGAGAGGGTTCTCTTTTTTTCAAGAGAAAGTAAAAAGGAGAAAGTAGTAATTTGCCATTCAAAGCCCAAAAGTCAAAGCATCAAATCCAAATCTCTCTCTCACTCTCTCTCTCTCTCTCTAGTTCAAGAAATTAGAAGCATAATTCGATGGACCTAGGCCTGAATTTCTTATTCCAAGTGATGATCCAAGAGGTCTCTCTTCCTATATCTCTCCTCTTTCTCTCTCTAACACACATTCGTTGACATGGCATTGTCAAAATCAGAGCTTCCCTTCTCTTGGGTATGTGAGAGAAAAGGCTTTCAAGATTATAAGCGACTACTTGTATACATACATCTATACTATATTGAAATGACAATTTTACCCTCGTATATATATTTTTTAATGTAATAAAAGGATCTCCAATGTCTAGAATGATAATTCAATAGTTCAATTGATTTATAGGAAAAATAATGATGCGTAACCAATGATAATCTCAGTGCTCTAGTCCAGTGTCTCTCATTCAATATTTTAGCAGTATTGGAGAACATTTTCTAGTCGATCAATCATTATTCTCTATATATATATGTATGTATGTATGTGTATGTATGTATATATATGTATGTATGTATATGTATGTATGTATATGTATGTATGTATATGTATGTATGTATATGTATGTATGTATATGTATGTATGTATATGTATGTATGTATATGTATGTATGTATATGTATGTATGTATATGTATGTATGTATATGTATGTATGTATATGTATGTATGTATATGTATGTATGTATATGTATGTATGTATATGTATGTATGTATATGTATGTATGTATATGTATGTATGTATATGTATGTATGTATATGTATGTATGTATATGTATGTATGTATATGTATGTATGTATATGTATGTATGTATATGTATGTATGTATATGTATGTATGTATATGTATGTATGTATATGTATGTATGTATATGTATGTATGTATATGTATGTATGTATATGTATGTATGTATATGTATGTATGTATATGTATGTATGTATATGTATGTATGTATATGTATGTATGTATATGTATGTATGTATATATTGTATGTATGTATATGTATGTATGTATATATATGTATGTATGTATTTATACATAATATTGATGAAATAAGATGGACTTGTCTTGGGAAGTTTGATTTGTTGAGGAAATTGACCTCCATCTACCACTAAAACATACAGCCATGGCAATCTTAAATATGCTTCAAACAACTACTTTTGTAACACCAACCATCAAAGAGTTAGTTCAAAGTGAAATTGCAGCTGATGGTGAATTATTTCTTGACATTCAGGGTAAAAAATGAGTTTTCAGGTTTTTATTCCAAACAAGATAAAAACAGAAACATAGAGAGAGAGAGAGAGAGAGAGAGAGAGGGGGGGGGGGGGGGGGGGGGGGAGGAAATGCAAGCACTTGATATTGAACTCAAGAAATGATATAAACTGTTTCCTAAAACACGAGTTGGGGGAGGGGAAAGATGGAGCCAAGTCCATTCGTATTTGACATTATATTCTAACATGTTACTATTGGCACCAGAAATCTAATGAAAACACTTCTCACCTTTAGCATCAAAGGCACTGCAAAATTACATACCAGAGAGGCTCGGACCGCGAGCAAGAACAACTACTCACATTTGATTGAGCGATATATGTGTCGAACAAAGAGTAAAGCTGCACGGAAACCTACCATTCCGAGCATGAGGAAGAAACCATAGCAAATACAGGCCATGTACCCAAAGAAAAATGATGTTTGCATGAACCCAGACATATCAGAGCGTTCATAGTAGTAGTATAAACAATAGGCATAGATGAATAGCCCGGTTGATCCACCGCAGAGAAAAGACCTGCAACGAGATCAAACGAATTAGAATTTTAAGAATAATTGTACAACTTCAGAAAACATTTGCAACTTGTAGAATATTTACTTTCTTATTTTCCTTCAGGCGAGGACCATACATTATACCAAGGGAAATAACAATTTATTGCTAACCAACAATATGTTCTGGAAATTACATAATTTTGTGAAAGTAAATATTTCACGATGTATAATAATTTCAAAACAAACTGAAGTATCCGATAATATAAACATGGAAAACATATTGGTGGGTGGAAAATAAACTGTGCTTAAGGAAGGTAGTAGTCAAATAAAAGTGAATTAACACAAAAAGACACTACATCAAAAGAAAAAGAAATTAACACTACGAGTATTAGAGAAAAGACATCATACTAACGAGTGTCTACAAATTGTAAATGCATACCTCCACCACCACTCATGATCTTCGGAAGCAAGTTGGAAGTAGGTTAATGCCACAGTTATGAAGGCAGTAACGATGAGGAGAATAATAAAGACGATAAACAGTATACTATAAATAGTATAAATCCTGTGACCCCAGACACTGGCAAATATGTAATACAGCTCAATGTATATGGCACTGAAAGGCAGAAACCCAGCCATGGCCATCTGAGGTAGTGTTCCTCGGTACCATGGCAAAGGTGGGATCTCTCTAGGATATTTGGTGGTTCGACATGGAGCTTGAAACTCGGACTTGCTATTCTTCCCAGCAATCCCACCAAGAACCAACAAAGGCGAAGTTACAAGGGTCCATATAAGAACTATTACTACAATTGTACCAAATGGAAGGGCAGCAGTGGCGGTATATGCAATTGCAACAGTATTCAAAAAGCAGAATGTCAGAAACAGAGGACCACAGAATAGGCATCCAGTTAACAAAAGGTTCCGAACCTATCAACCAAAAAGTTGAAAATCTGATTATTAACTGAAAGCACAATATTTTTTCATGCAACAAAGGAAAAAGGTTGGGGAGAGAGTTACCCAATTTGTTCCCTCTAGCTGACAATAAAACGATGTCGCAGTGTAACCCGCAATACCAGATGTAAGAGCATATATCACAACTAGTGAAGTAAACAATGCCCCTCGGTTGTATGGATAAAACACACCAACAAGGGCCAGTACGAAAATGAATAACGTGCTGAAGAGAACAAATTTAATTAGATGAAGAACACTAAGTTTGCTAATTCATTTTTGTTCATGAGATAAAACAAATGAGAGAACAACTTACAGAGTAAATAGTTGGGTTCCAGAACCAAGGCAAGCCGCAAAGAGAGACTTGAATTTTGGGTACCTGAACACATCTCCATGTATGTATTTCCATCCAGTCTCTTCCTGATCTTCAGCTGATTCCTCATCATGTGCATATCTATCCAAAAAAAACAAAAAAAAAAAAAAACAAAAAAAAAAAAACAAAAAAAAAAAAACAAAAAAAAAAAAAAAAAACAAAAAAAAAAAAAACAAAAAAAAAAAAAAAAAACAAAAAAAAAAAAACAAAAAAAAAAAAAACAAAAAAAAAAAAAAAAAAAAACAAAAAAAAAAAAAAAAAACAAAAAAAAAAAAAAAAAAAACAAAAAAAAAAAAAAAAAAACAAAAAAAAAAAAAAAAAAAAACAAAAAAAAAAAAAAACTCTTCAGTTTTAATCACTGCTCCAATAGGCTCATCAATTGTAGGCAATGTAGAACTGTAAGTAGATCAATGTCCCTAAAGCTCAGTCCAAAGACACAGAATGCTAATATCGCACTTTAAAACAAGAATTCTCAAGCAGCTACGCCTAACACTAACATCCAGCCAAAGCAGCCTTATCATTTGTCCCCAGATTTTATCACAAGTTCTCCCGTTACTTGACAAAATCATTCTTAAGAACTCTCATAAGAATAGTCGCAAGGAAGCCAGTAAGAAGGAGAACCGTCACGCAGGAATTTATAATCGAGAACCAATGAATTTCCAGATGACGAGGAAGGGAAGATGACTGGGAGTACTTATCCATCCTCTTTTCAAACGGGGTGTTTGTTTCCTTCCATTTCACTGTATACATAAACTCGACATCAACTTCTTTATCTTCTGTCAGATCTACGAGTGCATGTGGGTCTGTATGGATATTGACTTCAATCACACGATCCTTGTTATGATGGATCTCAAAATGAATATGTTTATACAAGTACGAAACAGAGCTACTTGCTCTTTTGAAAGAGATGTATTGCATATAATCTCGGAATCTTTTTCTCTAAGGAACTCAAGAGTGTAAGGTGCACTGACTAAACGATCACCATTAAGTACTTCACCAAGCGCTTCTGTCTTCTCTTTCAGGTTATCTACAATCAATATTCAACTGACATTTACTATTAAATACAACAATCCAAGAGGGAGAAAATGATAGAAGGTGGAGAAACAAAAGAAATTACGACAGATACAAACCCGGTTTGCAGAAAGGGAGGTCAAAATACCGGTAAGTTTCACTGTTATAACAGGAAAAAAAACCCATTAGTCCTCTGGAATAGAAACTTCTACCTATTTCAAAGTTGGCTAAGGTAGTGGAAGAAATAGGGAATTGTCCATGAAAAGATTTCAGATTGAAAAAATTCAACGGGTTTACCTCCACATGTAAACTCCCTTTTAATTAATCAAATCAATTTTAGAAATAAAAAGGGTATCTATAGCTCATCAACAACTTAACTTGGATAGCATATTCCAATTTTCAAATGGTCTGATGCTAAAACAGCCTGCAAGCTGCCAGGCAAGAAAACTACATTTTTACTTTGAATCCTCAGTTCAATGCCTAAGTCAGTAAAGAGCTTAATATCATAGTGAAGGTGTACTTAAGGAGTGGGTAAGAAGGCATTGTGCAGATTTATGACTAGTTGGATTTTTTTTGGTGTCTGGAATACCCATAATAAAATGATAAAGGTACATTTTCAATGCAGAAACTTGGAATTTATTCCTTGTAGTACACTCTTTTGGCGGAGTAAAGTTCTGTGCAAATAGGATTTTTTTTTCCGCGGAGCTTATTTGTGAATAGAAAATTTATTGGCTCCTACCCTATGTATACTTCTTTTTTTTTTATTATAATTTTTTTTTACCAATCAAAAAAAAAAACTCTTCAGTTTTAATCACTGCTCCAATAGGCTCATCAATTGTAGGCAATGTAGAACTGTAAGTAGATCAATGTCCCTAAAGCTCAGTCCAAAGACACAGAATGCTAATATCGCACTTTAAAACAAGAATTCTCAAGCAGCTACGCCTAACACTAACATCCAGCCAAAGCAGCCTTATCATTTGTCCCCAGATACATTCTCTCCCATTTCATAGTAAAATGACACTTTTGACTGATAAACAATCGCTTATCCACTCGTTGAAAGAACCTAGTGGGAAAATCAGCAATAAAAACATGAAACCCACGAATAAAACCAGATCCAACCACAAAATGATACTCATCAACATATAATTCCAAACTGATCAGTAAACCCCAAGCGAGGAATTTAGGATCGCATAAAACTCTCAGATCTAGTAATCATTTGGTTATTTTTACCTGGGATTGTGAAACGGCCCAACCTTGTTAGCATAGAGAGGAACCAGATCTCCCTCTTTGTACCGATGACCAGATGCGTCCGATTTCACCTGATTAGGAGCGCAGAAAACTGAGAAGAAGGCGATTAGGAGCAGCAGCCCCCCGATCTTCGCCATTGCGAGAACCCTTCAAGCTAAGAGAGAGAGAAACTGGAATCCGAATGCAGAAAGGTCGTGAGAGAGAGAGAGAGAGTCTGAAAGCAGAAGAGTAGAGAGAGAGTGGGCTTCGGGCTTGAATTGGCCACCGTAATTAATCAAAGACGACGAAAGCATCCACTGATCCTGAAAGAGATTGATTGCCTACATTCGATGCACGATACTTACCCTACATCCTTCATCTTCCCCTTCTCCTCCACGTGTACTCATTTCATTGGACAACAAACCATTTCGTATTATTATAATTCCGGACCCCGTTTCTCCAAAGTAAAAGGACGTCGCATTGCACATTCTAATCTAATTACTCAAATTTAATCCCTAAATTTAGAGAACACGTGCTAATTTCTTAAATTATTTTCAAATAATTGCTCTTCTAAATTTTTACGAGTTATTTACGCTTACCCTCTAATTATACATGATAAATTAACGCTAATGTGACATTCATTACCATCCTCGTCGTGTTCTTTTAATTTTAGAACGAGTAAAAATAGGTTTATAGTAACCAAGATGTTACATTAAACAACATATTCTGATTGATCGATATTATGTTTGGATTCGAATCACTATGTTTTTTAAATTCGATCCGACTTGAAATTATGTTCTTGCATATCAAGAATTCAACATAGGCTTTTAAACCCATCATATAAACATATTACATGATATTTTTTTTTTTTTTTTTTACTTTTGTACAAATAGAACAAAAATAAAAAAGAAATGAAATTGCATGAAATATAAATAAATAAATAATGGGGAATCAAATAAAAATAGAACAAATTTAAAATTAATTACTAAAATAAACAAAAAAGAGACATCATGTAGCATGAACAATTTGTTGATTAACTAACAAGTTTGTGAGACTACAATAACATCACTACCTTTCGACTACAATCCAATTCGGGACGAGTATCGATTGATTCAAACATCGGCTTACTTTTCCTAAGTTATCCAGAAAACAAGCTTTATTATAGTAATAAATCATGGACTAAAAAAACTAAAAATTTCCCAGAAATATGAAGAACATTAGAGATCAGGAGTTGAAGCCCAGAGAATGTTTTTCAGCTGACAAATTACTCAAATGTCAAACTAAAGAATGGCGAAGTTAAATAGTCTCTTACGATTGCATCAAAAATGAATCAGCTATTTCAGAAGAACAATCAACAAAGTCATTTACAATAAAACTTTAAGATGCCCCTACTTTCACCATATCAAACGAGGAGAAGAAACACCAGTTTTTCAGCTGACAAATTACTCAAATGTCAAACTAAAGAATGGCGAAGTTAAATAGTCTCTTACGATTGCATCAAAAATGAATCAGCTATTTCAGAAGAACAATCAACAAAGTCATTTACAATAAAACTTTAAGATGCCCCTACTTTCACCATATCAAACGAGGAGAAGAAACACCACGGTACGTTCGAAAGAGCGACAATAGGAAATGAAAGGGAAAACATTGCAACAAGTTAGAAACCAATAAAAATAATGTACAAACCTTTCAATCCAATATGCAGCAAATGGCAAGGGGCAAAAGTCTGTGCCGAGATCAGTAGAGAGACGTGGATTAGTCAAAGCCATTCATAATATCTCGTCGTGGTTCTCCCATGTTTAGAGATGGACGTAAATCCAATTGCACCTGAAACGATTTGCAGGGTCAGATCAAGAAGAAATGGGCTCGTAAGGGTATGATAGCCATGGGTGCTTAAGAGCCTCGGAGGCAGAAGGTCGCTTTTTCGGGTTTATCTCGAGCATATGAGTAACAAAGTCGATGAAGCCTTGGTCCCCCATTGGCAATCGATGTCTTAATGAAGTCTTTTTTGGTATCAAGTACTCCAGTCTATTGCTTTCCTGTAAGATAATACCGATAAGAAAATGATACAAGTTTTTTTTCGTATAGAAACTAGTTATAGTTCATTTACATTAAACATCTAATAGAATGAGCCAAAGAATCTAAACATAGAACAGTATATATAAGAAAACTCGTGTAAATCATGGAGAAAGAGAACCCTTTGAATCACTACATTACTTGATTCAAATGGTACTCCGAAAATCCAAATGAATGCGATTGCAAAGTACAAAAAAAAAAAACGTGAAAAGTGTTTCTCTTGTAGATCCAACCTGAAGCCTCAAAACGTATCAATCATAACATGACCCAAAAGAGAACTCATTTTCTAATGACAGCAATGAAAATTAAGTTTTAACAAAATTAATCAACATTATATCCCCTGACTTAAAAGAAACGTTTGGTAATAGCAGGCATTCAATCAAGTTTAATGAAACTGATTGATCGTTTATTAATTGTGGTCATTGGGATATCCCAGTTCTGAAGTCAAAGATTGAAAAGAAAATGAATCTAATTTTCTAAGGAAAAAAACTTAAACTTATGCGAGTTTTGAAGAAAATTACAATTATTATTCTAATTATAATTTACAGGTGATTTATTTAATCGATAGCTATGTGATGGGATTCGTCTTCTTTGTATCAAAGTCTTAGTAAGCCCAATATTTAGATTATCATTTTAAATAGAATTTCTAAGAATACAAAGACTATAGAAACTGAAAAGTCCGTACAAAAATTAGTAAGATTAAAACATGTTAACCTCTACCTAAATAACTCGGTCTACAAGTCACCTGTAAAAATTAAATTACCTGATTTCGTTCATAAAGCATGTGATTTTTTGTAAAATATTTGTATGAATCGCGTCCCCTTGTCAGCATGTTTTGATCAATTGAACCAATTATTCCAATTACACGTGCAAGTAATGTAGCAGGTGAATCATTTTGAAAGAGGACCTACAACAAAAATTTCATTCAAAACATCACTTGAAGGTCAAAGACAAAAATAATTAGGTAGCAAAATAAAATAACCAACGTAGACAAACTCCTAGGTGTGATTTTGAAGATGCTGAATGACTGCAAATAAAAATGTAAAACAAAGAGTAGAGAGATAAAAGAAACATATCCAAGGCTAAGCTCTCATCAGTTATTAGAAGCACAAACACTTATTTTAGTATACATGGTATCTGATGCCAATAGTAACACACTTATCTGGAAAATCTCCAAACTTTTGACACGCCAAACACATATTCATATATTGTGGGCGACGGAGTTTTAGGGTGAGAGTATTTTAAATTTATGAAGAATTGTTAGATATGAATTCAAAATGGAGTTTTAGAGTGAGTGTATTAAATTTATGAAGAAACTCTAGAGTTAACCAGAAAGTAGGAGGTGTTTACATTTGGTGATATAAGATTTGTGAAAACGAGCATCAACCTTGGGATCCATTCTCTTGACATGCTAGATGAACAACAAGGTTAGAATGACGCTTGGAGCAGGAAAAGGTGTATAGTTAAGGCATGTTGTGAAGAAATTATAGTGCTTGAACCACAATTATGGAGGCAGATATAGACTTTATGGAGTCAGTGAATAAGATAATAACACCAAAGTTTTTCATAAAGTTGCGAGTTGAAGGAAATTTAATAACCTTAAAAACAGACTAATTTGTAATTGTAGGGGAGGAAGTGTTCGCTCAAGAAGTCACAAATTACTTTGAGAAACTCTACTCCTGAACTCCTCACCCCTATGGAATTATCGAGCCTTGATTGGCAGGTCATCTTTCTAAAAATTTTGACGAAGAATAAATGCGAAGAGCAGTATTTGGTTTTTATGATAGAGAAAGAGCTCGAGGGTCATATTTTTCACCATGGTGGTGAAGAAAGTGAATTTCAGGATGCTAGTGCACATCAAAACTTTCTGTCCTTATTAACAGAACAGGTAAATGTCGAGCAACCAAAAAGCTTAGACAAAAAATCCACTTTCTCCTTGTTTAGTCCTTCTAATTGGTGATGTTCTTGAAAAAATGTTTGATAAAGCAAAAAGTCTCAACTAAATCGAAGAATTCAAAATTGGTCGTGATGTTGTTCACATCTCTCATAATTAGTTTGTTGATGATACTATCTTATTTTTTTATTGAGGATAGTAACATAGTATCAATAGATTTGCTACTATAAGCAATTGCACGAAAGGTTTTCGACCACTGTCTTATCTAGGTCTTATGGGTACCCCTTTCATGTGATTTTTTGAGCCGATTTTACAAATGTTAAAAACAACTAAATGGATGAAAAAATAGTTGCTTCATTAGAGACGGAAGTCTTTCATTAATCATGTAGCTTTTGAAAATATTCCAGCCATACTATCTTTCACTTTTCAAATTTTAAGGCAAAGTTGTCTAGTTGCTAAATAAAATGGTTATACTTTTTCGAGAAAGAAATGAAAAAAAGACTTCAACTCACTTGGGAGGTTGTATCAATCCCAAATTGCAAGGGGCCCAGGAAACAAAGATTTGTTGGGAAAATGGAATTGGAGACAATTATTTGTGGCAACCAGGATTAAAAGCAAATATGGATCTATGACTTTAGAAGGGGCAACTAATCTCATTAATCGTCTTTCATTTCGCAATCCTTGAAACCATATTTTTCTTTCTTTTTTTTCATCTTTTCAAGAATGTATTGCTTTTAAAGAGCGGAACAAAATCTTGCTTCGTTTTTAGGAAGATAAGTCAATTGGGGACACTCCTCTACGAGCCCATTTCAAGATATTTATTGAAGGTCGCCCAATAAAAAAATTATTTATTGCTTCAACACGAGACAAGCACACAACCATTGGCATTTGGCCTTCCAAAGATAAAAATAACACTTACAGTGGTCAACTCTTGTTTTTCTATAAAAACGAGTATTTCTGATACTAAAAGATAGTTACATGATCTTTCAATAAACTTTTCTTTAAATACTGTCTTCTCACGACTCACATTTAGTATTTCCATGAATTTCTCTTTTTATAACCTCGTTTGGAAGTAGAGAGTCTCATCTAAGATTCAAGTTTTCGCTAGAATCTTTATTAAAGAAAAGTTCAATGCAAGTGATCAAATCCAAAGGAGAAATTCCCTTCATAGCTTTTTTCGTGCATTATTGTCCCTATGCAAAGAACATGAGGAAACTAAAATGCACTTTATAATTAATTGTAAACTTATTAGAGACATATGGTTGTATTTTTACACCCTCTTTAATTGAACTGAAGGGTCCACCCAGACAATCGAAGTTTCTTCGTTGACATTTTTAATAGAAAAGAAATGTCCAAGAAGCAAAGTTGATAGAGTTTGAGTGTTTTGACAATTATTTGAGTTAATAGACTTCAACACTCTTCTAGGACAAGGAGCCAAGTGAAAATTTTCGCTAAATGAACTTATAATTTTAACTTCTTTCAAAATGCCCATTTAATTTGGTTCTCGCCGATTAGAGGAAATGTTGTAAACTAGGTGTAAACCTTTACACTTTTTCGATAGGGATTCTACCTCTCTCTTCTCTTGTAATTAATTTAGTTTAGTTTTCTTGTTTACATTTCTAATTTGTATATAAATCTATACAACAAATAAAGAAATATTATGAAGAATAATTTCTTCTTCAAAGGTTTGGCTTTCATGGTATTAGAGAAGTAAAATTTCCATATTATCAATTTTTTTCCTTCATTCTGGTGGGCAGAGGATCATTCCAAAACTATGGCCACAAACCTTTGTTTCCAATTGAACCAAGAATATTTAGTAGGACATGTTTTGTTCGTGATGTTCGCCCTTAAATTATATAATTAGCTCATAAATCACTAAAAGGTGAATTTTTCCATTTTCTCCTTATTTTTATAGATCCTGGACATGTATATTTTTTCTTTCCTTAATTTCCGATACCCCCTCAAGACACCATTCAAGTGTGGAGTTTTTCTTTTATTTTTTGATAAACCCCAAGACACTAGTATCAACAATTATGGAAGTAAACTGGGAATTTATCTTTAAATGGAAGTAAGGAACACAAGAAAATATAAATAGAAAAGTAAAAACAACATCACTGTTTTTTCATCTAGCAAATTTCATATGAAGATAAATAACGTGTTCATATATGCATTATATCCTTCATATGTTCATGGACTAATTCCTATTGTGCCAAAGCGTCATTATAGTGGGCAATGTATGTGCTCATATCCATGATTTTAACCAATCAATAATCAAATTTCTGACAAGGATACTTGTACAAATACAGCAAACTCAGCAATTTATGGATACTATGCCCTACAGATACCAAAGTAACTGCAGAAATCCAATTAGACGCCCCATAGATAGAGTGCGAGACAAGTTCAAGAAATAATTAAAATCTTAAAAAACAGCATCAAAGAGAAAACCGCAAGCACCAAAAGATCTAGATAGAATAATACCAAGGTGGTCAAACTAGATGTTTGTAGTTTTACTTACATTGCCGGTGCAAAGTTCTGCCAAGATACAACCAAGCGACCATATATCGATCTTCTTATCATATGAAAGACCTAAAATAACCTCTGGAGCACGATAGGACCTGGATTGAACATACGAACAAAGATGATCGGTCTCAAAACAACTACTTCCAAGATCGATCACCTTAACCTCACATCTACTGTAGCTTTTCACCAAAATATTCTCCGGTTTCAAGTCACAATGTATCAAGCCTAGACCATGCAAAAACTGAATTGCTTCTAGACATTGAATAGAAATTGACTGCACAATCAATTCCAAATAGATTTAGATAACTCTGTTGCGCAAAAAGAAAAAGCTCAGAAGAAATTGACACCTCAACAAACCTGCAGTCTCGGCATGGTAAAATAGACTTCCCCTCCTGATTCTCTATTGAATTTGTGGAATTCGTACAAATTTGCCTTTAAAAGCTCACATACAATCAATAAATGCTCCTGCAAAAAGAAGAACGATGACTCTCACTATCACAACAAGCATTATTAAAAATAGACACTGTAACAATCAATCGTTGACATTAAAATATCCTTGTGAGAAGTTCCTAACCAGTTACATTTGGACTTTAGCAAATCCATTATCACAAGAACCCGAAAACATATTCACTAATGTAGTCATGGAAACCATTAAATGATGATGTGGGGGAAGGTGGAAGTAGTTGGAAAACCAATGGTTTTGGTTGCTAGGAAAACTAACAAAAAATTGTAAGCTCTTTAAAAACAAATGTCTTGAAGATGTTTTTGTTTTGAATTACGTCCAGACTACAGAAAAAGTCAATGGATCTGTATAGGACAAGTAAAAAAATCTACAAAAGTTTTGAAGATGTTATTGCTCTCTTAATCAGGACTAAGATGAGAATATCAAAGGATCTATAATGACACGTGGAAAAATATACAACTATTTACATTATATTCTAATCTAAATTTATCAGAGGAGAGGTGAACATTTATCCCACTTTGTTTGTTGAGATGAAAGATTTTACCACATAAATCATAAAAAAATTGGAAGTCACACTAAAGAATAGCTGACAGCTAATATGAATGGAACCTCATGACATTCTGTTTCGTAAGCGCAAGGCCCAATGTGCCGACCAATTTATTTAAAATCATTGAGATTCCCTAATCAAACTATAAAGGATAACTGATCCCAAAAAATCATCCAAAGTTACTATTGCAATTGAGCAACTAGGCTTCAGTATAACTTCATTATTTTTTCATATCAACACTTCTAGAAATGACAAAAAAAAAAAAACAATGAGCACCCTTTTGAAGTTGATATGAACTAGAAGCAATAAAATTAACCAAGATAATTTTCGTCCATTATAACAAATGTTTATTAAAACAATGACCAGTAACATTTATATGCTTGATTTCACCAATATGCACTTACTCGATAGTAGAAGAAATCATAAAGGCGAAGAATGTGATATTTGTCAGCAGGATCGTGCTTATTAACGTACTTAAGAAGCTTTATCTCATCAAGGCTCTGATCAAAGAAATCTTTGTTGTTCTTTATTATCTTTATACAAATGTCCATTCCTGTATGCAAATCATGAGCTTGTACAGCTTTGCTGAATGCGGCTGACCCAAGATATTCAGTAACATGATAGCGCCCAGCAATTATTGAATTTAAAACAACATGAAAATTCTTGTCCTCTTCAAAACCAGTTCTGCGACACCAATATATAGGACGTCAAAGTATGTAGAATTAAATCAAAAGCACCAATGAAATTTTAACGTTAAAATAGACTCTTGCATTTGAATAAGTAGCACTCGTGTTCCTAAAATATTGTTGTCTCCACAAAAGCCTAAATTTTCAGATTGAAATCAATATCGTAGAGATTAAGAAGAAAATAATCTACCAAGATATATCACATCTTTGTGGCAAAAAATTAATTATGGAAATTTTATATGCTGCAGGCATAACAATTTTATACATATGATAAGAAAACAATGAGAAAAATTGTCTCCAGATAAATTTGTGAACTCAAAATGCTTAGGGTTATAATGTGTTTAAGGCAGAAAGAGAAAGAGATCGAACTAATTCCTCAGAGCAGCCTTATTCTTCGATCGAAAGTTAAAAAAAAAAAAAACACTTCTTGCTAACTTAGTGAAAACAATTTCCTTAGAATTTTTCTCCACAGTTTTATTATTTAAAAAACATATATCCTCAGACCGACCAAATGAAAATAAAACGATGTTTCAGTTTCTCACGAAAAATAAAATCAATAAAAGCAATGATAACACAAACAACCAAGGAAAACACCACAAAGGCAAATATATGAAGAATGGCTGTATTACAACAGCTATGCTTCACCAAACAGAGGGGGAGGGCATTGACTGGACTCCAGGATGAGGCAACATCAAGCTTACAAGACACGCTCGTAGAGAAACTAATACAAATCTCTCTGTGAATCTGAAAATACTATACCAAAACACAGCCATTAAAAGTTCCCTGCTTCTCAGCATGGAATCTCTTATATGGTAGAATTAACTGAAAAATAAAGCCTGTTGTAATTCTTTAACTCTTAACTATATGAACAGGAAAGGGTAACAAGCAGGTTTGAGCCATATAACACCGGCAATAGAACATATGCGAATGTAAGACTATGTCGAAAGATTTTATATAAACAAATGATACGTGAATGAAAAGGAAATATAAGATAATACTTCCAAACGTGCAGGTCATAATTAAAAGTTTTCTGATGTACTTGGAACCAACTGTGTCAAGTTGTTTAGTAAGTACAACCAATGGAGATATTAATGACATATACATGTCAATATTCAGTTCCTAGCAACCCCAATGGAAACATGTCTACTTGATCTCTATACAGTAAAAAGGACAAAACATACCTGTTTTTCCGGTGCACAATTTTAAGGTGGAAAGTTTCAAATTCCTCCTCTTGAGCCTTTATTTGCCTGACTTGCTCTTGCACAGCAGCTGCCTCTTCATCCTCAAGAGATGCCGCAGCATCTTCATCTCTTCCAGCAGCATATTTTTCAAATTCTTCTTGCTTAGTGAGCTCTCTCTCTGAGTAACTAGAACTTGAGAGTTTTAAGGGACTTGAATTTGCAGATCTTGCATTATCATGAGTTTTGACAGGCGAAGAATCGGTAGTTTTCTGCCTTGAAGATGCACGTGTGCTATCAGACCCAGTAAAAGCATTAACAGAATCATCATTTTCATCACAAACAGCCGTGGTCTTATTTGACCAGATTTTTTCAGAGCCACCCTTCGCCAATTGCCTATGTCTCAAGGGTGGGGGAAATGAAAATCCCCCCTCAGACAGATCATTCAACCCTGAACGGATATCTGTACCATTCCCAACAAGATAATCATTTGAGTCCCTATCATTAGATTTCTGCTTAACATTGTTTGAATTGTTAACATATTTTTTATTTGAGTCACGCTGGGGGTGCGTAGGCCCACAAATTCCAACATCATGTTCGTGGAAGTATTCTAAATCCCCTTTGCAATTGCTTCTTAACAAACCTTCCTGTACTTGACCACCAACTTCAGTAGTATCATTGTTGATACCCACACCAATTGATCTAACTGAACCGTGCTGATTATGATTCAAACAAACGTCATCAAGCCTCGCCTTTCCAGACTTGTTCAGACCTTTTCCCTCTCCTAACAGGACGAGCTCCTTTGTCTGGGTGACAAACCCTTGCCATATAGGTTCTGCATGCATCAAACTCAATTCATCTTCGTCCATCAACTGTCCATCATAATGAGCCATGAAATCATTCTCACTAGTTCTACCATACATTTCATTCACTGAGACTCCGATATTATCAATTGCGCCTATGACTGATTGAAAACCTTTTGGTTGAATATACTGCTCACCAGAGAAGTAAGACTCCTCCTCAGCAAAAGATTGATCATCATCCTCATCTTTATTTGGACATCTTCCCTGAGTATCTTGAACATTTCCATGCCCAGCCTTTTCATTATCACTCGGATAATCAATCTCATGAGCTAGAAACCATGTCTCATCCTCAATAGGTTGTCTTGTATATCCAATGTCGTCGTCATCTTCATATTCATCAGAGTCCCAATATTCATTTGGATAGTCGACAGATTCACTTAATCCATCCCCAATAGTTGCAAAACCAGAAACCAAATCAGATGCATCCTCTGTGATTCCTTGACTTACAGAAAGCCAGCTTCCTCCAGCAGTCCTTTTAACACCTAAATGTGAGTTCAAGACTTAAATCATACTCTTCGAATACATAGGAAACTGAAGTTATAGTGAACCAGAAGAAAATTTGTGTTGTTTCACATGCATAAATCCATACTTAGTTTACAAATCCCCAATTTTAAGCATAAATTCTTGACCATACTTTTTCTACGAAAATCCACTGACAATTTAAAACAAAAGTAAAAGGTTCCACAGCCAGCCAGCATGACAACAGGCCAAATGTAATTCCTTTTTATACAGTAAACTATATCCGTAAATAGTCTGGTGTAGCTAAGAAATTGAAAGGAAAAAATTGTAGTATTAATGCATGTCAAATAATATACAATAGATAGCATTTTTTTTTACGCGCATTTATCTATCTTCATACTGTAACAAAGCAGGACACATAAAGGGTATCAAATTCATACTTGTTCAACTAATTCCAAATGAGGCCTTAGAAACAAAATGGTGGTTTCATATAATAAGTGAGATACGTTGACTATAGAGAGAAAAACAATGAACTAGAGGAATGATAAAAATACGTTGAGGAGAAAGAAAAAAATTATGAACTAGAAATTCCTAATTGGTCATACTCAGTACAACTCAGATTACAACAGATAACTATCCTCCATCGACAATTAAAATACACAATCATTTTCTCTCACCTGCTCTGTTGGGGTTTCAACCTTGTCCCACTTACAGAATATGAGAAATAGACAAACAAATGCTCAACCACCTCTATCTCCTTTCCACGCCTTTGATTTATTTATCCGACAAGAATAAGAAAAAATACAATTGCTCTTTGGAGATACAGTTGACTTTTAAGTAGTTGATAAAAGAAAATTGGGACCCCATTTGTTAGACTTGAACAGAACATAAATGTAATTAAATTCGATCAGGATATTTAATTGGTGTTAACTGTATAAATAAGGTAGCAGGAGGAACGCATGGGAGGTTTATACCAGAGACCTTTCCTCGAAATTGTCTGCTTTTACTTTTTTTATATTTTATTGTATGCTTGTCTTTACCGGGAGAAGGATAAGAAAATAAAATCATAAGAATTAGCACCCGAGTAGCAGGTTTGGAGTTCAACAAAATCTACCAGTCATTGAAATATTCAGAATTTTTATCAAAAGCATAAGATAATTTATCTAGTTGATAAATAAGCTAACCTGAAGAGATGATTTCTTCCCCAATTGGAACATCTAAATACGATCCTATAAGAGGGGAGGTATCAAGACTTGAAAATTTGGCTAAGGGTCCTTCTTGTTCAAACTTACCCTCCCATTTGACATCTAGTAACTTGTCTTCTGACTTGAGTTTAACAGGTGGCAACCGAGGCAACTCTTCCTTTCGACTCTCGGAGACAAGGGATAAGCCTAAGCTGCTGAAGGTTTTTGATTCTGAAATCCCTTGCAATCCATCAAAATATAGAGCTCTCCCCACCTCATCTACCTGCGTTTTTATTGCTTCTCTAACATCACTTGATTTTGCAATTTTCTTTCCTTCCTTTTTGGCAGCAGTAGTATAGCTGTCATAACCACCCGGCAGGGATGGAAACATGGTCTTCACATTACAATCATCCCAAATATCTGATGGTGAATTTTGGAACTTCTCACCTTTTAACCATGGATGATCAATAATTTCTTCCAAGTTCGCAGCAGTAGTATTCTGTTGACCAAGTTCCTTAGGCGGCCTCGTCTGGGGTAGATTAAAGCACATTTCCAAATTTTTTATATTATTACTTCCATGCCATGAATCTCTTTGCTCACTGGATGAAGCAATGCCTTCTTTAAAATTAGAATTGTTATTCTCAAAAACTACACTAGTGGGAAATTTCAAATGTCCAGATACTTGAAGCTCGTCAAAAGTAATCACACTTCCACCGCCATCATTCTCATAAAGTCCAGGTGGATCGTTAGTTTTCCATGAATATAAATCAGTTACATTTTCCTCTGAATGACTGGAGAAATTGAAGTTCTTGTTACTTATCACAGCTGCTTCATTGGCCTTATTCTTCTCCCCAACAGAAGAAGCACTTTTGCTCTTTTTTCTAGACCCGTAGCTATTGTTTCCATACTCTATCTCTTTCACAATAAGTTCCCTAGAGGGAAGGTTACTGTTCCGTGAATCTGGTGCTAGAGTTTCTTGTTTAACCTCACCAATTTTTCCTACTGTATGACTCAAATCGTTATCTTCGAGAGTGAGTTTGGGGAAGTCATTATTCAAATCTTGACAACAACTAAGCTCTCTGCGCAAAGCAGCCTCAGCTCCTGTAAATTGGTTTCTTCGCAGAAAGTCCAAAATAGCATCAACTGAGTTTGTGTCAGCCATTTTCAAACTCTAAAACCTGTAGGAAAAAAACAAATTACTTCAGAAAATATCCTTACTCCCCCGACATAAATTATAGGAAATGAAGTGCATTAAAAAAACATCATGTCATTTGTTTAGAAGACAAAGTAAAATGGAGCATCACAAATGGAAATGCATAAAAAGAAGCTTACCATAAATTAAACGCGGGCATATTGTTTTTCGTCTGTGTCATGACAACAGTGCAAAAATATATTTTGAATTACTGCATAATTTAATCATGCCTTTTATGTTCCACATATTATAAGGAACTAGACAAGTATAAAATCTCATTTCTTTTTAGAAAAACAAAGCCCAAGGTTTAAAAAATTCAGCTCCAATCGTGCAGGGAGAACCAGAACCAATCGTTTCTAGCAAAAATGAAGATGTTTCAGCTTCTTTGAACGTGTTTGTTCAAGCTTACTCCCTAACTTACTCTAATGGAAACCAAAATGCCAATAAACCCAAACATTAAATGAAGTGGATCCATTCAGTTACAATTCCACAGAAGTTGGAATCAAAATTAGTTATACGAACCTCCAAAACAACAACCAGAGTCTCAATCTTCTACTCCCAGCGCCCTCAATAGCTCATAAAAACACGGTTCAACATTTAAACAATTAAAAAAAGAAAGCGAGAAAAGAAAAAAGGGAAGAGGAAGGAAGCACCTGGAGTCGACGATGGCGATGATGTAGCCGGAGAGAACGAGAGTAGAGGAAGTTAAGATTCAGCTTTTTCGCTTGATTGTCCGCCTGGGAATCCTGCTCGGCGAAGCTCCAGTCGGTGGTCCAGAAGCCACAGGATCTATTCACTGTTATTTTGGTTTTTCCCTTCTCCTCCTTATTTCCGGCTTCGGAACGAAGGAGAGAGAAAGTTGAAAATGTTTTAATTTTACAAAACAAAAATGTTTCTGGAAAAATAGATTTTCGTGGGGCTTCTGAAAACTATCTATTTTTCAAAAACAAATTCCAATTTGGTCTTTTTTGGTTTTTTTTTTTCCTTCATAAATTATAGTAATTTTAATTTTAATTTTAATTTTATTTTATTTTTATATTCGATTTGAATCTAAAAAAAAAAAACCATGCTAAAAAACTCGAGCTCATTAACAAATCTACGATTTGATAAATGTTTTGATGGTAAATTAAATAACTTTCTATATCTAAACGTTATAATTACGTAATTATCAGTTTGGTTTGGTTATTTTTAACTTAGAACCGAACTTAATGAAACCGAGGTTCTTGGTTCTATCTCTTAAAATTAGTTGAAACCAAAGTAATCATCGTCAATGTAATTTTTTTATAATTTTTGAAGAATTACTAGAAAAAACTGATAAAATCCAATCATAACTAATCAACCGAGCCCGAACAAAAAAAAAAAAAAAAAAAAACTAAACTTGGTTTTGGTTCGGGTTTGAAACTTGCTCACTTGATTTTGATTCGAGTTTGGTGTGAAAGTTGAACCAAATTAACCTAGTTCCACCTATAGTTACACATGGTAAATAGTTGTGTATATAAAAAAAAAAAAGGATTATGATATATATAACTTATCACATTTGTATGGTGCACATTTTATTTTATTTTATTTTTATTTTTCAATGCACACACAATAAAAGATATTACAAAATGTTGTAATGTATGAGATCTGAATATATATGGACATTAAATTTCTTTACATTAATTTAATAATTATATTAACTTTAGAGTGTGTGTTACATGCATGGCTTTTTATTTATATGAAATATTTAATCATATTATTTTGGTTAAATATTTTTTATTTTTTATTTTACTCTTTAAATATAATTGTTGATGTGAAAAATAATTATTGATATAATTAATGTAATAAATCATAATTAATTAATTATTAAATTAGTTGCACCGGACATTGTTTGACATCACAGGAAATATATTTAGAGAGTAACCGTAACATTATTCTTTATATTTTCCTTCAAACAATTTATGTTAAAGCTTTTTTATCAGAATAAACGTAACATTATTCTTTATATTTTCCTTCAAACAATTTATGTTAAAACTTTTCTATCACGTAAATTCATCAACTATTTCCTTGCGATAATTGTATGAAATAATCAAAATTTACATAAATAAATTAATAAGATAAAAAATTTAATAAATCGTATGATAAATAAGCTTTTGTTAATGAAATCATTGATCGATCTAAAAATCATCTAGATCGTGTAAGGTTTAACTCGTCTTCTTAAAAACTCAAGAACCAAATCATGGTCATCGGTTTGGTCCCAAACCAAATTGAGAAGCGACCAAAAATACACTAAAATTCAAATTCGTGGTACTCACCATCATGACAGCGGTCACGGATGGGGCTGAAATGAGTGCGTATTTCAGGTGAGACTGAGTCAGCTACAAATGGTTAGGACGAACATAAGTTTTGTTTCAGTTATTTGATTTTAACCTAAGAGGACGAAATCAATAAGACGGAGTTATTTAAAGTTTTCTTTTTTTCTCAACTTTTAAAGATTATAACTCAACATCGACCAAAATGAGCCAATCCACCAAACTCAAGAAAAAAATCAAGATTAATTTCAATTTGGTTTGAACTTCAATTAGTTCATTTTTTAATCTTACCCGGTCACACCCAGTCATCATTCAGCATTTCACCTTTGTTTTTTTATATTAGAGGAATTATATTGTAATAATAATAGGTATATAAATTATTAAGGTCGTCACGTGATTTATTGTTTATTAATTAATATAAATAATTTTTATTTTAATTATTATCATTAAAAAATATTCTCATACAATATGTAATTCATTTTTTTTTCAGTAATTTTTCTTAATTAGTATTAGATTAGATCCCATTATCTTTGAATCACAAATTCAAATACTTATAAATACAAAAAAATTGTTTAAATTGTAAAATAAATATTCCATTATATTCTCTATTTTAGCAATTAAAAAAAAAGGGAAATTATCGATTTGAACCCTGTACTATACACGTTTTTTCAATTCAGCCCCTGTACTAAAAACCCGGGCAAACCGAACCTGTCTTTGATTTTGTATCAATTTGACCTTCTATCAATAATTTATTAAAATCCTCATTAAAAAAAACTACCAAACGACTTAGAATTCAGTGGAAAATTTTACCACTGTTTCATTATTTATGAGAAGATTAATCTGACAAATATTCGTGATTTTTACAAATATACAATTTATTATCATTTTATTTTGTATGTTAAAAAAATATAATAAATCATTACAAGTTTTAAAAAAATTACGAACATTTTTCTATTATCTTACCCATAATATGGTGGAATATTGAAAAAAAGTTCAAATAAATCCAATCTATTGGAATTTTGTAAATTAATTTCAGTTTCTTCTGTAATTATAAATAATTTTAAAAAAAAAAAAACAAAAAAAAAACAAAAAAAAAAAACACAAAAAAAAAAAACACAAAAAAAAAAAAAAATTTTTTTTTTTTTTTTTTTTTTTTTTTTTTTAAAAAAACACAAAAAAAAAAAACAAAAAAAAAAAAAACACAAAAAAAAAAAACACAAAAAAAAAAAACAAAAAAAAAAAAAATTTTTTTTTTTTTCAATGAGGGTTTATAAAATGGTTGATGAGAAGGTCAAAAATGATAACAGAAGCAACAGTACAGGGTTCGGGTTTGCCAGGTTTTTTAGTTACAGCGGGTCGAATTGAAAAAACTGTATAATTACAGGGTCAAATCGTACTTTCCCAAAAAAAAAAAACAGCGCATTTTGGATGAGCTAGAGACATACCGAACAATTTTTTACCAGCATCGGATGAAAGCAGCTTCACGATCAAATAAGACATTGATTGATGTATTTTTTTGGTGGCCATGCTAACTCTTCCAATGTCGATGCACAATATCATGTTCGATCGCTATTGCCATGATATAATATAGCGAAAGTGCAAATCTTACACTAGCAACGAATTAATGTGCCCATAACACTTTAAACGTCTATGTACCCTAACATTCATTGTGAGCGATTTGCACATTTTCGTCTATTTTTTGCGATAACTGCACTTGTAATGCATGTTTTCATTCCTCTTGTCCAAAAGCAATTTAAATGTCTCCTTCTTGTTTTCTTCCCTCTAATAACAACAAGAAGGTAGAATTCCATAAGAACAACCATTTTCCATGCGAAATCAAGCTTCATACATAGCAACACAAAACCGAAAACAAACATTTATTCTGCATAATCAGAGTCAAATCGTCAATGGACCATGCCAACAAGGAAACCCCAAAACCATCCGTAGAAATTGGATGAGAAAGAGATCATTGGAGTCGTTTTCAGAGAAACAACAATTACGGTCAAAAGAGAGATTTAGGCTGGATTTTGCACATGAGAAAGGAGCTAAATTTGAACCTCGACATATGGTGAACCACCATTTTTTCTAGACCTTATCTATTAGGCATCGAGCTTCTTCAATATTAGTACCAGGCAGCCTTTTCTTCATTTGAAATAGAAGCAGTTGTAGGAAGAAATGAATCTAAGCCATGGAAAAGGCATCTCCAGACGGAGGGAATTCGCTAAAACATCGCGATGGAGGTTTCGTACAGACTAAGCTGAGGGATTTGAAATTTTATGGTGAGTGAAGTAAGTACAACACCTCTTTCCGTGGATGCATAATTTCGAATTTCTTGACCCTACAGGGAATGGAGAAGAACGTGACGAATGTCATCGGTTTTCTGGGTTTTTCTTCTTCACTGAAAAGGTCTATGTGCCATGTGGGTCATGACAAGATCGCATCGAGATACACTTATGAGAAAATTTATGTCTATGATCTTAATGAGTGGTTTATAGTTCGCTTGCATTGAGAAAAGATAATAAATCATTACAAGTTTTAAAAAAATTACGAACATTTTTCTATTATCTTACCCATAATATGGTGGAATATTGAAAAAAAGTTCAAATAAATCCAATCTATTGGAATTTTGTAAATTAATTTCAGTTTCTTCTGTAATTATAAATAATTTTAAAACAATCAATCCATAACAATATTGATTATTAAAAACTTTTTTCACTGTTAAAAACCTATCATGGGTAGATAATAGAAAAATTTTCGTGATTTTTTAAAATTGTGATGATTATTTAATATTTTAAAACAATACTAAAATAAAATTATCTAAATTGTAGATGTTGTTAAAAAATCACGAAAATTTCCTATATCTTCCTATTAAGTATAAAAACATGTGGTAAAAATTTCAACTGAATTCTAAGATCGTTTAGGAGGTTTTTCAATGAGGGTTTATAAAATGGTTGATGAGAAGGTCAAAAATGATAACAGAAGCAACAGTACAGGGTTCGGGTTTGCCAGGTTTTTTAGTTACAGCGGGTCGAATTGAAAAAACTGTATAATTACAGGGTCAAATCGTACTTTCCCAAAAAAAAAAAACAGCGCATTTTGGATGAGCTAGAGACATACCGAACAATTTTTACCAGCAATCGGATGAAAGCAGCTCACGATCAAAGAAGAACATTGATTGATGTAATTTTTTGTGGACCATGCTAACTCTTACAATGTCGTATGCAACAATATTCATGTGTCGATCGATATTGCATGATATAATATAGAGAAAGTGCAATCTTACAACTAGCAAACGAGTTAATGTGCCCATAACACTTTAAACGTCTAGAGTACCCTAACATATAAATTGTGAGCGATTTGCACATTTTCGTCTATTTTTTCGATAAATGCACATTGTAATGCAATGTTTCATTCCTCTTTCCAAAAAGGCAATTTAAATGTCTCCTTCTTTGTTTTCTTCCACTCTAAGAACAAACAAGAAGGTAGAATCCATAAGAACAAACAATTTTCCATGCGAAATCAAGCTTCATACATTAGCAACACAAAACCGAGAAGAACAAACAATTTATTCTCAATAATCATAGTCAAATCTTCAAATGACCAAATGCCAACATGAAACCACAAACCAATCCGGTAAGAAATTGGATGAGAAAGAGATCATTGGAGTCGTTTCAGAGAAACAACAATTACGGTCAAAAGAGAGATTTAGGCTGGATTTTGCACATGAGAAAGGAGCTAAATTTGAACCTCGACATATGGTGAACCACCATTTTTTCTAGACCTTATATAATTATGCATCGAGCTTCTTCAATATGAGTACCAGAGCAGCCTTTTCTTCATTTGAAATAGAATCAAGTTGTAGGAAGAAATTAGAATCTAAAGCCATGGAAAATGGCATCTCCAATAGAGGGAATTCGCTAAAACATCGCGATGGAGGGTTCGTAAAGACTAAGCATAGGGATTTGAAATTTTATGGTGAGTTGAAGTAAGTAAAACGACCTATTTCTCTTGGAGGCATAATTTCGAATTTCTTGACCCTACAGGGAATGGAGAAGAACGTGACGAATGTCATCGGTTTTCTGGGTTTTTCTTCTTCACTGAAAAGGTCTAATGTGCCATGTGGGTCTATGACAAGATCGCAATCGAGATACACTTATGAGAAAATGGTTAAGTCTATGAATCTTAATGAGTGGTTTATAGTTCGCTTGCATTGAGGAAAGATTATTTCTCCAATCAAAGGAAATCCGATCATATGCAACAAACCTATGAGTTTTCAAATATTTTGGAACGGTTTATTGATGATGCAAACAAGTTTGAGTATTCGAAAGAATTTAAAGTCTTTGTCACTTTCATGGTCAAATATTTATCTTCTTATTTCGGTGAAATAGACTATGGAAGAAAATACTTGAATTTGAGATCAAATCTTCTTCAATCCTACAAGTCCTCACCACTAAAACTCTATATAAAGTAAACATACATATAAACAACAACCTTGACAATGTTTAGAGATTTTAACTAAAGGATACAACATCGTAAGCTGCCTCATGACATGTTTCGTGATGTGCAAACACATACTTAAACATTGGTATGTGCACAATAAACAACGACCCTGATCATAGGTCAAACGAACTTGATACTCACGATTAACATGTAGAATAATAATAAAATACATACACAAAATCAAACGTACAAGATAACAGACTTATATAATAAAAGTTGACATATCGTAAAAAATGATATGTCATCAATGTTTGAGAAACATCTCAAAATAAGACTTTGCAAACAATTAGATGTACTACCAAATATGATTAATAAAACCCTATCTTGACTGATGTCTACTACTCGTGACGACTGAAAACCAGTACACTAAAAATATAGTCTAATTCGTGAATCTTGGCACCTATATTGTACTCACATCAATATACTTCGAAGACTCTTAAAATAAATGTTGATCTTATAACCGAATAGGACATAACCCATAGATCTATGGAAACAAGTCTTCGAACAATGGCTGAAAATGGGATTGGCGTTATGCAGTTGACTAAAACAAGATAAGAGGTCGACCAGTTTAAAAGGTGTGATCGCCCCATTGAGAAGCTTCGATGACCTTGAAAGTGACTTAAACCAAGGCAATAAGACATTGACAAAGCAAGATGTTCAATCAACCGATACAAGTACTTTGGTCGACTGGATTAATAGACATTGTCGACAACCAATGGTGTCAAACCTAAGCCAATTATGTTACAATTCAATTTCATGTATAACATTTAATTTTTTGTCTATCTATTCTGAGTTTTATGTCTTAGATTAAATTTTAAAATTAGATCTCTAAATCTACAAAAAACGAAGAAGATAGTTTAAAGATCAACTCACCTTCGAAGTCTTCTAATGAAACTCGACTATTCGGCATTGTGAACCCCAATCTATCGTCGACACAATATCCTTCTTTTGGTTCACTTGTCTCTCCAAATTGATAAACCAAGTTTAGGAAGTTTAGAAGGTTACTTGTAATAAATTTGGCCCATCAGAATCAGGCTCATCAGCTATGGGAGACCGATGGCATCAGTATAGTAAAGCAACATAAAATTTAAGGCAATTTAAATTTTGTATATTATCTCAGGTGTACAAAACTCTCTTTCGTAGATTATCTCACTACTTGTACCACGCTTCAGCGTGCCTACATTTCTTCTGAATTGTGTTTGTTCTCTCTTAAAATATTTGTTGATGTGTCGAATAATAATTGATGTAATTAAAATACAATTAATATAATAAATTATAAATAGTTACTTTATTACATTAATTGCATTAATCATTATTTGATACATCAACAAATATTTTAATATAGTAGAATAAGAGATTAAACATAACATTATTCTTCTTATCGACCAGAGCTTTCTTCTTTACTTTTGTTTGTTTTCAATCACTGAACTTTACATCGACTTCCCTTTTAATCGTGTGTTGTGTGGAATTGGACCATGTTAGGGCTTATATGACACAAAGCTTTAACATATTGTCTTGAGTCGGGTAGTGTAATTCTTTTTGAGCGTCGGATCGTTTTTTCTGGAGTTAGGTTCCCATAGCGGGTTGTGATAGCTGGTTTTTCACCCGCACGAAGAAGTCATTTGTGAAAGATCAAGGTTAGTGACCCGATGTTAAAAAGTGTTGTGACACTTTGTATGACACCGGTTATAAATTCGATATAGGACAATATTAAAATGCGGAAATAAAGAACACCAGAGGTTGGTAACGCAGTTCGGCAATCAGCCTACATCTGCGGGGCCACGCCCAGATATGAAAACATTTCACTAG
Organism: Begonia masoniana; assembly: GCA_022432975.1. Taxonomy (NCBI): domain Eukaryota; kingdom Viridiplantae; phylum Streptophyta; class Magnoliopsida; order Cucurbitales; family Begoniaceae; genus Begonia; species Begonia masoniana. The sequence goes on from CM039509.1 coordinate 1,398,371, forward strand.
TTCAACCAAGATTACAAGACACTCGGACTTAAAACAAAATAAGACTCCCTCTTATCTTTGATGCCGCATCCGTCAACCTCCACTAGTGAAACTGTTTTGCGAGCTCCCCTCGACTTTAGAATGACCTCTCCCGAGATCCGTGTATGGCAAGCTCCCCTTGCCCAATAAGAATGTAGATCACTAGAATAAATTCCTATGACATTGTCTGTGACGCTTGACAATGTCAGAGGATAAGATCACCCAGAACAGGCTTCAACAAACCAGTCTACGACACGACTGAAACAATGATCACATACACCTCACAGAACCATGGGTGAAGAAACAAAGACGCTCAGAAAAATTTCTCACACACACACAATAACGTCAACACGTTTACATACAAAAGAAGACTTTTTATATCAAGAGCAGGATGCAGATCTGTTTCTCTCAGCAATCTTCTCAAAACAAACTTTTTCATTCGCCTGATTATATCCCACAGAATCAGCAAGATATCCGAAACAGCTCGGCCAACAAACTAACCGCAGAAACATTTCCAATGACATTTAGGAGAGTATCCCTAATAATTAGGTATATGTACCATGTTTGTTACGATTTCCTTTCCAGCAAATCATATTTGAATTGACGAAATATTCTGCCAAATATCTTCTCCAAAAATAAACACATAGATAATATATATTCCAAAAGAATATAATTTCCAAAATAATACTTTCCAACAATAATAGTTTGCCAAAAATAATGCCAACACACAGTTGCATTAACAATCTCCCCCTTTGGCATTTTTTGGCAAAACACAACTCCCCTTGAAGGAGATAACATGAAACTCCCCCTTAATGAGAAGTCCTTGAGGCAAGCCGATCAATGTAATGTCATTTCAAATAGAAACACCAGCATAAGTTGTATTCATATCATCAGAAATGTAATCATTCACCACAACCAAAATACTCCCCCTTTTTGCCATAAAAAGACAAAAGGGTATGAATAATGTCAAGTAAACCATAGTTAACTAGGTGCAAAGAAGTCAGCAAAAAAATACTGATGGTAGTTCAAAATAAAATACTGACAATCATCTAACCAGTTTTATCAACGGAGTCATCATATGCTGCTGAGACAGTTTGAGAAGCATTATGAGAATCAGTGGAGGCTGAAGGTGATTTCTCCGATGCCTGACCTGGATCAGTTGGATTGGCATCATTTCTCACAGCAGAATGCCGAACAAGTTCTTCCAGGAGGTCAGACAGGACCTTCTTTCTAGTTTCTAAGTCCTGTAATTCACCTTGAATAATTCTAATAGTTCGTGAAATTAAATTATCACCAACAACATCCTCTGTACTAGCAGCATTTTGAATATCATCAATATGTCCTCCGGTTCGAAGTTTAGAACTTATCCTGATTTCTTCACAATCCATGTTTAAGTTATCGGAAACATTTAAAGCAATCCGTTGAGAGCATAAAATACCAAAGATCATACAAGGAAAAGGTAAAGAAGACCTGTTGTGCTTGCCATGAATGTGCTTCAAGATCTGGTCGAAGAAAAATTTGCCAATGTCAAAAGGAATGCCAGTGCCAACTTGAAACAATAACCTGGCCATCTTTTTATTTATGCCAGAGGCGTGAGACGATGGTAGCCAATTGCGGATTGCAATTTTGTGGAGAATTGCAAATTTGGCAGTAAGTTGAGATGCAGGAAAGTCCTTTGCACGAGGCCAAATTTGTCTAACGCCGCCTGTGACACTTGTGATTATATTATCAAAATCAGGAGTATAGTGTTCCGAGTCAGTCCAAAAACTTCCAATATAAGAATTTATAACTGAAGGATTGAATTCAAATAGAGACCCTCTCAAAAATACATGACCAAAATCAGAATGGCTTTGGTCAATAATAGAAGGTGATAGGTTACAGTAGAATTCACGGATAACTTGGGCAGAGAAGGGTTTTAATCCTTTGAAGGTCATGCCAAGTCCATGACTGATAAGCAGATTTACAAGGTCCTTGCAATCTTTAAAATCAACCATATGAATGTTCCTTTCGCTCCAGATACTCTTCTTTGACACTAGACTCCAGAGGCTAGCGTTGAAAGGAGTTTTAAAAACAGGAGATTTTTCAGGGGATTTTGAAGACTTACTGGGCTTTTTGTGTGACATTTTTCGTGATACTTTCCTTTTTGAAGTGGCAGGAGAGGGCATTGAAGCTTTTCTTTTTCCCTTTTCTTTTCTTACGGCTTTGGTCTGAGTCTTCTGAACACTTCTGCTTGGTGATTTAGACATCAGTCGCGCAGATTTCCTGGGAGGAGATACTTTCTTCTTCGAAGCTTGTAGACTGTTTTCTTCCTCCGAAGATAAGGACTGAATTTCAGCAGCATTGTCCCACTGTTTATCAGATGATTCTTCATCAATCAACGAAGGTGCATTTTTTCTTTTGGTGGGTAAAACTAACTTCGAACGAACCCTTGGGGGTCCAAAGGAGACTTTCAAGTGAGCAAGAGGGTTTGAGTTTTTACTGCTTTCTTCGCCAGTAGGTTTGTATTGACAGATCGGAATCGCTTCAATAACATCCAGAAAACCTTCTTCAGAGTGCGTCGATTGAGTACCAGGTATTTGAAACCGTTTGTGAGGCAAGTGCTCACTGTCAGATGATTCATCGCTATAATCCACAAGAGTCGCCATAGATGATCAGAGATAGTTGCTGAAGAAGAGAAGAGAGCTTCGACGGCAGTGAGAGAGAGTCTTAGCGCTATTTTGAAAAATCGAAAACAGAAGATAGTAAAAAGAAGGGTTTTCACCGATTTGGGCAAATACCGCAAGCAAAAAGATGTTGTTGTAATTTGGGAAATAAACCCAAAGAGATATTCATAAATAAATTTCAACAGATTTGAAAATAAATCCAAAATCCCATAAAATATTCATAACTTCCGCCAGAAAAAGATTATGGAAATAAACCATAAATCATTCCAAAAATAGGTCTTCATGAAATATCGCATATATCATGTGGAACAGAGAAGACCAGGAACTCAAGAATAGTAAAGAGATCCCCAAATACAAATGATCGCCAAATAAAAGTGTGCAGAAAATAAAAACAAAAACTCATATGACCTTTCTTCAGAGAATACAAAGGCCCAAAGCTGACTTTAGTTCTTCAAATCTTAAGCTATCTAGTGCTTTAGTAAAAATATCTGCTGTTTGTTTTTCTGTTGTCACATGCTCCAAGTTAATTGTTTTGTCTTCAACTAGTGCTCGAATGAAGTGATGTCTGATGTCAATATGTTTTGTACGTGAATGTTGAACCGGATTCTTCGAAATATTAATCGCACTCATATTATCGCAATAAAGTGTCATGACATTCTGTGTAACACCATAATCTTTCAGCATTTGCTTCATCCAGAGAAGTTGGGTACAACTACTCCCAGCTGCAATGTATTCTGCCTCAGCTGTTGAAAGAGATATTGAATTTTGTTTCTTGCTAAACCATGAAACTAAATTGTTTCCCAAGTAAAAACATCCACCTGATGTACTTTTCCGATCATCAGCACATCCAGCCCAATCAGCATCACAATACCCTACAAGATTTGCGTTGGTGTCAAAAGAGTACCAGATTCCATAATCTACTGTTCCGCAAATATATTTTAGAATGCGTTTCACTGACGCTAGGTGTGACGCTTTAGGATTTGCTTGAAAACGAGCGCATAGACCCACACTGTAGCAAATATCCGGTCTACTGGCTGTTAGGTATAGAAGACTTCCAATCATACTTCTGTATAAGCGGCTGTCAACTGAGATACCTTTATCATCTTTAGAGAGTTTCTCCTTTGTGCCAATCGGAGTTCGTTTTGGACGACATTTTTCTAAATTGAATTTCTTTAACATATTCTTGGCATATTTGCTTTGAGTAATAAAAATACCTTCTTGAGTTTGTTGAATCTGGAGTCCAAGAAAATAGTTGAGATTGCCTACCATGCTCATTTCGAATTCTCCCTTCATTTGTTCAATAAATTCGTCTACCATTTTCTGTGACACTGAGCCAAAAACGATGTCGTCTACATAAATTTGAGCAATTAAGATCTGACCTTTATGGTGGCGAATGAACAGGGTTTTGTCTACTCCCCCTCGCTCATATCCCTTGGATAATAAATACACAGTAAGGCGTTCATACCATGCGCGTGGAGCTTGTTTAAGCCCATAGAGTGCCTTCTTTAACTTGTACACATAATCGGGATGATGAGGGTCTTCAAATCCCTTAGGTTGAGCCACATATACTTCCTCATTAAGATAACCATTGAGGAACGCACTTTTAACATCCATTTGGTGAAGTTTGAAGCGCATAACACTAGCAAGGGCTAATAAGAGTCTAATGGATTCAAGGCGAGCAACCGGAGCAAAAGTCTCGTCAAAATCAACCCCTTCAATTTGTAAGTAACCTTGAGCAACCAATCGAGCTTTGTTGCGAATAATGTTTCCATGTTCGTCACTTTTATTTTTGTAGATCCATTTTGTGCCAATAACATTTGTATCGGGAGGGCATGGAACTAAATCCCAGACTTGATTTCTAGTGAATTGTCCGAGTTCGTCTTGCATGGCATTGATCCAGTGTTCATCAAGAAGAGCTTCGGTGATATTTGTTGGTTCAAACGTCGAAGTGAAGCAAGCCATATGGATCATATCTCGATAATTGACTCTAGGTTTATTTCTGGTTTGAATTCCATCATCCAGTCCTCCAATAACATCATCTGTAGAATGGTTCCTGTGAACACGTGTAGATGGTTGTTCGGTATTAGAGGTAACTTCATATCCCATATTGATTGATGTAGGTTGATCAGTGACATTTTCTGAGACATTTTTGGGAGCCTTGTCAGGAACAAGTTCTGAGACAGTGGAATTATCTTCTGTGGAGTTCTGATGTGGATCTTCTATAGAGTTATCAGCAGAATGAAGTGAATCATCTATACGGACATTTGCAGATTCAATTATACTCCGAGTTCGTTTGTTGTATACCCGATAGGCACGGCTATTTGTAGAGTATCCCAGAAATATACCTTCATCACTTTTGGGATCCATCTTTCCTCTATGCTCCCTGTCATTAAGAACAAAACACGTACTCCCAAAAGGATGAAAATAACTAAGGTTTGGAGTTTTACCTTTCCATAATTCATAGGGAGTCATTGTCGTTCCAGTACGTAGATACACTCGATTGATAGTGTAGCAGGCTGTGTTCATAGCTTCGGCCCAAAATCTCTGTGGAGTATTGTTTTCGTGTAACATTGCGCGTGACATTTTCTTCTATAGTTCGATTTTTGCGCTCAACGACCCCATTTTGCTGAGGTGTTATTGGTGCAGAGAATTCATGAGAGATGCCAAGTTGATTGCAGAAATTTTCAAATACTGAGTTCTCAAACTCCCGTCCGTGGTCACTTCGAATTCGAACAATTTTTACAATAATACAATCTTTCTCTCGCTGAAGCCGAAAGCATAAGGCTTTGAAGGCATTAAACGTGTCAGATTTGTCTCTGAGAAATTCTATCCAGGTGTATCTTGAAAAGTCATCAACAACTACGTATGCATATCGTTTTCCACCGAAACTTTCAATTGCCATTGGACCCATTAAATCCATATGTAATAATTCAAGAACTCGTTTAGTTGCTGGTGTCTGAGACTTTTGATGTGACACTTTAGTTTGCTTCCCAATTTGACATGGTCCACAAACTCTATCTTCATCAACATTTATCATGGGTACTCCTCGTACTGCTCCTTTTGAGATAACTTGTTTTAACATCCTGAGATTTACATGACCCAGTTTGCGATGCCATAATATAGTGTCTGCCATGCTTGCTAGAGCACATGTAGTTGATGGTGAAATGAGGTAGCAGTTATCAGAAGACCGAATTCCTTCGATGATACATTTGTTGGTGTGATCCGAGACAACACATTTGTTGCGAGTGAAATGCACCTTCAGGTCTTGGTCACATAGCTGACTAATGCTGATCAGATTTGATTTCAAACCTTTTACAAGTAGAACATTTTTCAGAGAAGGCAGTCCTGGAATGTCTAATGTTCCCTTTCCAATAACATTTTCTGTGACACCGTTTCCGAATGTTACTTTTCCCAGACCTCCTGAAGTAATATTCTTTAAGAATCTTGCTTCACCAGTCATATGTCGTGAACACCCACTATCAAAGTACCATGCATCAACAGATGTTGCCTTTAGAGAAGTATGAGTAACATTGCATTTTAAGTTCGCTTTCTTTATCCATTTTTGTTTGTGAAATCTGTGCGAAGAAATATATCCAGCAGTACCTTTTCTCAAGTCATTCAGATAAGCAAAACATCTAGGACGAATATGGCCTTTTCGAAAGCAATAATGACAAACGGGAATAAATTTGTTACCTTTAGCTTTGGAAACCTGTGTACTGGACTTCATCTCACAACTGTTTTTAGAGTCTGTTTTCTGTTCAGCTTTGTTGATGGATATTGCAACATTCTTTCCTTTATTTTCAGCATATATGTTTGACACTTTTGGTGACATTGAGCATTCTCCTTTGTAGCCAATTCCAGAGGTATCATCATATGTTCTTCCTGCCATTAAAATATTATCAAGTATAGATGTACCTGAGTTTAGCATTCTGACGTTCTTCTTCATATGATTCAGATCGTTGGTCAGTTGTTCTATCTCATCCTGACTACATTTGAGTTTCACTTCCAGATCAGTAATAAGCTCTTGAAGACTTCCATTTTCAATTTTTAGACTCCCAATCTGTTTTCGAAGATGATGATTTATTTCAGCCAATTCTGTCCATTTTTCATAGAGCTTCTTATATTCATCAATAAAATCTTCTTTTGTACCTTCATCCATATCATCACTATCTTCAGATAAAGTTTCAGAGACATTTGGAGTGACTTTATCAAAACTTGTAGATTTGGTTTTCACCACCAGTGCCATATTCTGATTTGAGATTTCATCTTCCTTTTCTGAATCACTCTCGCTCCATGTTGTATTGAGAGAGGTCTTTTTCTTCTTCAAAGTATTTGCACATTCCGCCTGAATGTGTCCATAGCCATCGCATTCTCTACATTTAATTCCCCTGTTATTCCAGGATTTTTCTGAAGATTGATTTTCATCTTTGGACTTCTTATAACTTGTAGAGTCATTCTTGGTGTTAGTGACATTTTGTCTGACACCACGATTATTTCTACCAAATTTCTTCAACACTTTGCTGAAATTTCTTGATAATAATGCTAAAGATTCTTCCAGATCATCTTCATTGCATTCTTCAGAATTCTGGATCTCTGCTTTTAAAGCCAATCCTTTCACCTTCTTTGTTTCTACATTTGCATCGAGATTCATCTCAAATGTTCTAAGAGAACCCATCAGCTCCTCTAATTTCATTTTGGTGATATCTTTTGCTTCTTCAATTGCAGTAACTTTATATGCAAAGCGTTGAGGTAGAGATCTTAACGTTTTTCTCACAAGTTTTTCTTCGGAAATGGTTTCTCCGAGAGTAAAAGCTTCATTGGCAATGTCACAGAGTCTTGCATTAAATTCAGCAATGTTTTCATCATCATGCATCTTCAAGTTCTCAAATTTTGTTGTTAAAAGCTGTATTTTTGATAACTTAACTGCTGAAGTACCTTCATACGTAGTCTGAAGAATATCCCAAGCCTTTTTAGCAGACTCACATGTAGAAATAAGTCTAAATTGGGTTGGATCAACACCATTAAATATTGCATTAAGAGCCTTTGAGTTGCTATTTGCTAGAGCATCTTCAGTGGCAGACCAGCTTTCTTCGGGTTTGATAGATGTAACTCCATCTTTTGTAATTGTTGGTTGGTCCCAACCTGTAAGAATGGATTTCCAAGCTTTTTCATCAACAGCCTTAATAAATGCTCTCATTCGGGCTTTCCAATAAGCATAATTGTTTTCGTTTAGCAAGGGTGGACGCATTGTTGAACCTCCTTCTTTCATAGAGTCCATTGTAGTAAAATCAAGATCAAGTCCTGCGGATCTCGCCTAAGAAACAGAGACGTCCCGCTCTGATACCAATTGAAAGATCAAGGTTAGTGACCCGATGTTAAAAAGTGTTGTGACACTTTGTATGACACCGGTTATAAATTCGATATAGGACAATATTAAAATGCGGAAATAAAGAACACCAGAGGTTGGTAACGCAGTTCGGCAATCAGCCTACATCTGCGGGGCCACGCCCAGATATGAAAACATTTCACTAGTTCAACCAAGATTACAAGACACTCGGACTTAAAACAAAATAAGACTCCCTCTTATCTTTGATGTCGCATCCGTCAACCTCCACTAGTGAAACTGTTTTGCGAGCTCCCCTCGACTTTAGAATGACCTCTCCCGAGATCCGTGTATGGCAAGCTCCCCTTGCCCAATAAGAATGTAGATCACTAGAATAAATTCCTATGACATTGTCTGTGACGCTTGACAATGTCAGAGGATAAGATCACCCAGAACAGGCTTCAACAAACCAGTCTACGACACGACTGAAACAATGATCACATACACCTCACAGAACCATGGGTGAAGAAACAAAGACGCTCAGAAAAATTTCTCACACACACACAATAACGTCAACACGTTTACATACAAAAAGAAGACTTTTTATATCAAGAGCAGGATGCAGATCTGTTTCTCTCAGCAATCTTCTCAAAACAAACTTTTTCATTCGCCTGATTATATCCCACAGAATCAGCAAGATATCCGAAACAGCTCGGCCAACAAACTAACCGCAGAAACATTTCCAATGACATTTTAGGAGAGTATCCCTAATAATTAGGTATATGTACCATGTTTGTTACGATTTCCTTTCCAGCAAATCATATTTGAATTGACGAAATATTCTGCCAAATATCTTCTCCAAAAATAAACACATAGATAATATATATTCCAAAAGAATATAATTTCCAAAATAATACTTTCCAACAATAATAGTTTGCCAAAAATAATGCCAACACACAGTTGCATTAACAATTTGCATAGCCAATTGTGTGATAGAATTTTCAAATGATATATATCTCGTTAGCCAATTGTGTGATAGAGTATATTTAGAGAATCAAGCTTCTGTACAGAGAAAAACTCACGTCAATGTACATGTGATGTAACTAAATCTGTACTTATATTACTGTCATTTGACATTGTATACATGAGAAAATACGTAGAAATCAAAGTCATTAACTTGATCTTTCATGTGGGTAATTAGCAATTACACTAGAGAATAAGCAGAATTAATACAACCCTTTAGAGTCCTGCATGAACTACTCTCTCTCTCTCTCTCTCTCTCTCTCACATTTCCATACATCTACATATACCATTATGGTTCTTTTACAACCTTTCCACTAACAAAGGTTGTAATCGTATAAATCTAGTTGAAGACTTTATAAGTTAAGGCCTAGATCTTCAGAGATTATATTAAGGAATTCATCGTCCAACAGAGAAGAAATCAAGGAATTGAGCCCCAGCTTTTCTCTGATCTCCCATGGCCGCCTCTTGATTCACTTCCTCCTCGTCTCTTTTGGCGCTGTCTGTTATTTCACTTGCATTTGAATCAGCATTTACTTGGAGGAAATCATAGAACTCAACTGGCTGATTTCTATCTGCAAATTTTTACAGATCTTTTAAGAACAACAAGATAAATGAAAAACTAAATCTGTTTTTGGTAGGTGGGATCGAGTTTTGAGTTATTTTTTAAGATAAATGAAAAAAAAGGTATCCAAAATAATTCAAAAAATATTTTAGAACACAAAGCCTAGAAATCTACAAGACTGAAAGTTGAAAGGGTAGTTAAAAAATATAAATACCTTCATGAGTAGTGATGAAAGAACTTGGATTTTGAAAGCAAAACTCCTTTAGAAATGGGAAAGATCTAACCCTAAATGGAAGCTCATATAGATGGATCCTCGTCTCGGTCGCCGAAGCCGTCGTCTCGGCTGTTTGTTTCGAGATCGGCTTATGGTTGAGATTGACGAGAGATTGAGAAGTTGATCTTTTGACAAAGAGCTTAGATCTTTCCCTGCACCTTCGAGCCATTATAACATGCCAATGGTTCTTGACTGCATTATCAGTACGGCCTGGAAATAGCCTCGCAATTACAGCCCATCTATTCCCATGAATCCGATGAGAAGCTAAAAGCCTCTCCTCCTCTTCTTCGCTAAAAGGGCTTCTGTTTATTCTTGGATCTAACTGATTAAACCATCTCAATCTGCAGCTCTTACCTGCTTTTTATTTCTCATCAGAACTAATAGATTGCGTATCGAACCTAACCCTTTTACACACACAGAGAGAGAGAGAGAGAGTTTGGTTAGGCCTACCGGATCTTCCTTGAAGCTTTTCAGCTATGGCGTTCCAGTTATGAGGACCATAGCGATCGACTAATTCTCTAAGCTTCTCGTCTTCCGCTGGCCGCCAGTGGCCTCTGCTACACATCTTCTGATCAACTTACAACAACAAGGGAGATGGGTATACCAACTGAAACCCTAAATCAAAGAAAAGTATGATTAGAGAGAAACACAGAAGAGAGAGAAGAGATGATGATGATGACAAAAATATTCCGTTAGAGAGAGTAAAAGAGTTTGGACAGACGTTGCACCTGCGATTGATGCAAACGTCTTGGCTAACACTTTCATTAACACTTTCATCAAGTAAATACTCTTACATACATCAATACATAAATTACAGACAGAAGAGAGGAGAGAGACAGAGAGAGAGAGAGAGAGGTTGCTTGGTAGGGCGAAATTTCGTTCTGCTTTCAACGTCCTCCAAAGTTTCTAACCTACAATCGTCTACCTCATAACCCACCTTAATTTCATAAATATATATATATATATATATTTTATAAAAAAAGAGTTGGAATATTCATGAGTAATGAATAATAATATGTTATTTTCTTATAAAACAGGAAATCTCAGAGTAATTTGCACTATAAATTTAATAAAAATAAAAAAATAGAGAAATAGTAATTGAGGTTTGGTTGGACTTGTGGTTAGAGATTTTGACATATACGTATGTTTGACAGGTTTATTTCTGGTTTTGATCACCTTTCAGACCTAACTAATTACCTCATTTAAGCTATAGACTTCTCAACTACACGTGCACATTCAAACATTCTTATTACTAACAAAAAAATGAATACAAAATATCTATGTTTGCGATAAAGTTTAGCCACCGGAAATTTGATATCCACCAATATTATTATTTTTGGTAACATATAGTTTTTTTTTGTTGTCATAGTTTACGACTAGTTTTAACTTTTTTAGTTTCAATTTTGTTGTTCATGAATCCTCTCATCGTTTAGTTAAATTAATTGAATATGTCACGCAGTGGTAATTTTGCTCATGTCAACGTGTCCATGTCAGCAAATAATTCTAGTTCCCGTTCGATATGTTTATCGATATATATAGAGAGAGAGAGAGAGATCATTAGACTAAGAAAATGGAAAAAATATTCCGTTAGAGAGAGTAAAAGAGTTTGGACAGACGTTGCACCTGCGATTGATGCAAACGTCTTGGCTAACACTTTCATTAACACTTTCATCAAGTAAATACTCTTACATACATCAATACACAAAGTACAGACAGAAGAGAGAGAGAGAGACAGAGAGAGAGAGAGAGGTTGCTTGGTAGGGCGAAATTTCGTTCTGCTTTCAACGTCCTCCAAAGTTTCTAACCTACAATCGTCTACCTCATAACCCACCTTAATTTCATATATATATATATATATATATAATAAAAATGGTTGGAATATTCATGAGTATGAACAAAAATATGTTATTTTCTTATAAAACAAGGAAATCTCAGAGTAATTTGCACTATAAATTTAATAAAAATAAAAAAATAGAAATAGTAATTAAGGTTTGGTTGGACTTGTGGTTAGAGATTTTGACATATACGTATGTTTGACAGGTTTATTTCTGGTTTTGATCACCTTTCAGACCTAACTAATTACCTCATTTAAGCTATAGACTTCTCAACTACACGTGCACATTCAAACATTCTTATTACTAACAAAAAAATGAATACAAAATATCTATGTTTGCGATAAAGTTTAGCCACCGGAAATTTGATATCCACCAATATTATTATTTTTTGGTAACATATAGTTTTTTTTTGTTGTCATAGTTTACGACTAGTTTTAACTTTTTTTTAGTTTCAATTTTGTTGTTCAATGATCCTCTCATCGTTTAGTTAAATTAATTGAATATGTCACGCAGTGTAATTTTTGCTCATGTCAACGTGTCCATGTCAGCAAATAGATTCTAGTTCCCGTTCGATATGTTTATCAGAATACGGTAGATATACATGTATGTGATTTATGAATTATACGTTATGGTTATCTTTGTATATAAATCTCATTAAAAATAGTTGAATAAAGACTAAAGTTTCAAGCTTTAGAGTACGTAGGATAATAGAACTCAATATATGCATAGATATAATAATGTCATTACTTATTTTGACATGTATAGAATAGTAATTACGAGTTAAAGTTTAATAAGCGTTATGGTTTTCCATAAGCATCTATTCATTCTCAGTTTAGTTTCCATCACCTCGAGAGAGATTAACGTGCAGTGTTAATCGAAACGAAAAACTTTCTTCCTCAACTCAGTTTATACGAATTGCACCAATGGATTGAAGTCTGTATTTCTATTCTCATGATATTTTTGGCGTACAATGATTTTGGAACATAGAAAGTTCAGATTATAGTTTATAGAACTTAGAATTTTAAAGTTCTATCAGTTGGTTCTTTGGTCAACTAGACTCAACCCTATGATCAAGCGACCGTTATAAAGATGCTAATGAGAAGTTCAAAATTATGACAGATAAATAGAAACTACTAGTAAATTATATAAGGAACAAAAAGTTTAGGCACTCACAAAAAATACATGTTCGAACATCATTGACCAACTCCTTGTCAATTTCAATTCATATTATACACAAACTTGTTTTGCAACGCTACAAAATAGATGGAGCAAGCATATAACATGATAATTACGTTTATCATTGCCTCCAACATGGAACAATTTTGTGACAGTACTTTTACTGAAACAATTGCACATTACCCTAATAATGTGTTGCTTAGCCGATCAAATATTTAAGAAATATTTTAACTGTCCATTATGTGTGGCCTTTTCAAGCTAGATCAAAATTGAATGTGGATCCTTGGTAAAATTATGAGACACCTTTGTTGCTATGTAGTGTTTGAGTGAAAATAAATTTTCATATTTCTTGATAATGGATGATACACTATTGTAACAAGAACTATAATGATTAATATCGAGTATCATTGAACAATTTACAAAAGTTTCCTATAAAATCAGTATAAATTATATTTGAGAATGATCAAAATGCATGATTTTTATGAGTGAAAAGATTAATAAATATATTTAAATATTAGAAAAAAAGTTAACAAAGGAAATAAATATACAAGAAATTCGATTGATATTCAATTTTCTGTCCTTTATACTTCTATGTTTACATGTCACAACAATGATTTGAAAATATCGATTAGCTAACTCAAAATTTAATATATAACACAATAATTTGTCTATCTATTATGTCAATTTCTTTTATTTATTATTGTCACATGTCTATGCAAAGATATAATTAAAGACCAAGATGAATTTCAAAAAAGTTATGTGAACACAATTTTATATGTCTATAAGGGTTGCATAAAAATGCCAACTTTATATCTAAAGTTAACTAACCGCATATTATTCAACAAGAGTTCTCAATTTCAATTATCGTTCAATATGTGTAAAAAACAATGTATGATTCGGACAATTAATATTTTACCGTAATAATAATGAAACACAATGTCGAATAAAGTAATTAATAAACACTCGCAAAACTAAGAATAAACAAACACAAAATATAGAGTTTGGTATGTTATTCTTTCGAGCTAAAAGAAAATTAGTTCATAAAATGAAATAAAGAAAAAAAAAATAACAATAATAAATCATGATTTGGAGTAGAATAAAACAATAACAATATAAGATCCTCCTTGGTCGTCAATCGCTGAAGATTCCTTGTCGACCGGAATGAGGGTTATTTTTTGTTTCGAACCTTCTACAGTAGAGAATGTGTTTGTTTGTTTGCCAATAGCATAACGAGACAACTAACTTTATCATGTCCTTAGGTTCGGATTCCTAAACCTGATCATAGTTTTGTTTCATTTTGTGATCACCGAGTATCGTCCCCTTATATGTTTTATGCCATAATGTGCTCAGAGTCCGTGAACGATTCTTTTTTCATCAACGTTTATATACTATATTAGTGGACTATTTTAATATTGATCACAATATAATAGATGTTTTCGCGCTTGCTCTACTAACAGTTTACAAAACTTTTTTCAGACACATTTCACTCTAGTTTTGATACGATTTTCATGATATATGTTCCCTCATATTTTATAAATACCGGATATAACACTTAGATACTAGTGAGTTTAGTTAACTCACATCAATTGACTTCCCTTTCAAGTCATAGTGAGAGATTTTTTTGCAATAGGTCACTGAGGATTCAACTTGACACATTTTTTAGCTTCATTATTTCAATTTAATTATGTTGGAGTTAGTATTTTTCCATCCAAGATCGGACGATTTGACTCTTCTCCTAATCGAATCATTATATTTATCTTCTAATTTTATATTTTAAATTTTAACTAATAACATCACAATTATTAACTGTTATAATTAATATCTTATTTAATTATTTAAAATAATATTAATTATTATACAAATTAATAAACGCGATATCAAGAAATGAAATTTAAAAAGTAAATCTAGTATCACTCACGCACATATATTGGATCTATTTTAATTTTTAGATGATTTTGTACTTTGATTTTGAACCAGTGAATTTCTTTTATCTGCTCGTGAATTTTTTTCTCGTTATCGTTTTTCATACAAATATTGATGTTCGTTCTTCATTTTTCTATTTATGATTATATATATATTATAGTTAGCGACTCTGCCTACCATTTATATATATATATATATTATAGTTAACGATTTGGCCTACCATTTTTTTACGGTTGGAGAAATAGTGTAGCTTCTTTAAAAATCTTGATAGCTACGTCTTATCTCTTGTCCACCTTAATTATCTCCAGATGAAGAAGCCTTGACAACTCTCTCTCTCTCTCTCTTTCATTTTTGAGTGAACAAATCCAATGAGCAATGAAGCTATCCCCTCTTTATGGGTCGGAGAGAGAGACTGAAAAATCAATATTATCTCACATGTGTATTAGGCTGTATATAGTTAGCCAACAAAAGCATAAGATTATGTCACCGGTTAATTGATTGAACGAAATGGGTTTACGTAGAGTCTGTCAGTACTCACAGTACAATATAGTCCGTT
This sequence comes from Begonia masoniana, assembly GCA_022432975.1. Lineage (NCBI taxonomy): Eukaryota > Viridiplantae > Streptophyta > Magnoliopsida > Cucurbitales > Begoniaceae > Begonia > Begonia masoniana. The sequence continues at coordinate 1,413,724 of CM039509.1, forward strand.
TCGGGCCAGATCTGATACAAATTTGTTCTTGGGATTGACACAAAATGCATCGTACTAAGTAAAGAGGAGAGCTCTATTTATAAATTATTTGATTTCACTCTTCCAAACAATATGAAATTGTACATCCACTTGTATGAGATTGACCCTCACAATCAACAAAATTTTGGATCATCCTTACTTTCGCTGAACAGATTGCCCCAATTGCCCCGTCTCTAAAGTAAATGACAAAATTTCAAAATTGGGGTTGGGGGATGGTACTTTCCTGATTAGTAGATAAAACGTCTACTATTGATTGTCTTTGTAATCCAGTTTGATCCATCTACCAAAAGAAACACCTATCGAGCAGCTTCTACCGAACTAACATGAAAAAACCAACAAGTTGCAGTTGCAACATAATCATTATATTTATCCAAAGTGATCTTGAATTCTAATATTTTGAGTTGGGAAAAAGGTACTCAATTTCCCAACTAAATTAACTTATGTACACGGTTGGATGAGATTACCTTAAATTGACTAAAGAAAGTTGGCCTACTTACCAGGATATTTAATTCATCCATATTTTAGTTCAAAGGGTTTTGTACCGACCCTTAGTTGCTACCAACAGAAGAGTTGTGTACAAATCTAAGATCATTTGACAAAAGGTTGAAGAGATCAATGCATAAGGAAATATCTCTTCATAAGCTAACAAGAAATGTTACGGGAAAATAGAGACACCTAATAACGAAGACTAGAAAGACGTGTAAATTTCAGAGTCACGTTGCCAAAGCATACAATATTGATTGATGTTTAAAAAGTGAAGTTTCGTTGTGCCAGTTTGACACAGGAAATGAGTTTTGCGATAAGACCCATAATCTGTGCAGACTTTAATCCAAAGTGTACAATATCTTACGAGAAAGAGAAAAATTCTACACTTTCAAAATTTAAAAGAGAAAAATGTTAGATTTTGGGTCCTAGTTTTTGGAAAACAAACTAAGAAATCAGTCAAAATTTTCTACCTAGACTAGCAATAACAAAGACTTAATGGACGTATGAGGCCTGGAGTCACATCGTTAAAACAAACAACATTGACCAAGGTCTAGAAAATATAGTTATAGTGCGTCAGTGTGACGCAAAGATAAATTTTGGGGTCCAACTCAAAAATAAATCCTCAGAAACATCGATCCAAAATGAATAATATCTCGTATCGGCAGGAGCACAACTCCACACTTTTGGGTATTCTTAAATTTCGAAAAAAACTAGGAAATTGGTGGAGGGAGATCCTAGTTTAGAGTGAAACTCACTGGTATTATTAGGTACAAGAGAGTGATGTAGTATCATTGATGGACACTACCACCTTATACAAGTATAATATAAACTCTTGTGACTTTACACCAAGTGCACTTCAAACATTTCTTCCGCCTCAAGTGTTGTTTGAAACAACAAGTAAGCTCACAAGTCCAAAGTGACAGCAACGTTTTGAAATGCCTTAATTTGACTACTTGAAAGGCTAATTATACCCTCGTAACAACCCCACCTTCAAATTAATCTTGGGTAAAATACCTCACTATTCTTCAACAACCCTAAAAAACTTACCAAATGATGACACAATTTCCACTCCCAGTCCACAATTTTCCAAGATGTGAGTTCTACTTTGCAGCATTTTGCGGCTCGATATGTTCCACAAAGCGAGAATCCATTATATAATAGCTGCGTGAGATTGACGAAATACTCGATATGTTCCACAAAGCGAGAATCCATTATATAATAGCTCTGTGAGATTGACGAAATACTCGACAACTTTGTAGTCCTTTTGATTCGTGATTTTGACATTGATTTCGTTCAACTTTTTCATCATACTACATTCAAATAAAAGTGCTCCACCCAATTTGAATGTTCTTTCGGCAGTTGCTTCGTTTTGTGTCGTCATCGACGATTGCAAGTAGTAATCCCACTAGCAAAATTCGACGAGTTGAATTAATGTTATGTAACAACATTTTTCATTGCTATACTTAATTAAAGTTGATTGATAGTCGTGAAGAATTAGATAGAAGGGAAAGAGATGAGAGGTGAGGGTTTGTGAGAAAACCCAGATAGATTGAGAAATCGAACAAACCATCACATTTTGGTGAAAACCTCTAACACGAAAAACATTTCTACCGTTTGAGAGAAATGTATGGGAATAAAAACTTTCAAAGCGAAACCGAGATTTCGAGTAAGTTATTCTGTACTCTGAGATTAGGATATATAATTATGTAGGGTAATATTCAATTTAAACTCTGAAATATGAGATATTGAACAAAAACTACTTTAAAGTAAAATATCAAACGATCTAAATCTCGAAGTATGAAAAATGTTTGATTTAAACCTTGTCATCTCTTCATTCTCAGAGATCGGGGGCCAATCTCAACATCGTGGAGCCGTTCTCTAAGAATGGCCCCCCGATCTCACTTGGCACGTTCAAGTAAGATCGGGGGTGGTGACCACCATCCCCATTCTCTACAAAAGACATAACAAATAGTATCAGATTTTTCAAAAAAATTTACTACATGTTCATCATATCATTAAAAAATAATCTGAAAAGTTTTATGATTTTTCAACGCGTGTACGATTTATTATAATTTTTTACGTCTATTTTATAGAATATTGTTTAACAAATTATAATATATCGTAAAGTGTTGAAAAATTACGAAACTTTCTAGATTATCTTCGCATAATATGCTGAACATGTCATAAAAATTTCAAATAAGATATCGTTTAGTATATTTTTTGTCGAGAACGGGGGTCATCACTCGATATCGTTTGATATGTTCTTTGTCATAGTGGTTATCTTAAAAAATATATCAAATGACATCAAATTTTTTTGAAATTTTTATCACATGTTCAGCATATCATGAGAAAATAATCCGGAAAGTCTCGTGATTGTTAACACTTGTACGCTTTATTATAAGTTTTTAAACAATATTCTATAAAATAGAAATAAAAAATTATAAGAAATCGTACAAGTGTTGAAAAATCATGAAAATTTTTAGATTATCTTTTAAGGATATCATAAATATGTGGTAAAAATTTAAAAAAAATCAGATATTGCTTGCTGTGTTTTTTGTCGAGAACGGGGGTCACCATTCGATATCGTTTGATATGTTCTTACTCATGGTGAAAAATATACCAAACGATATTGAATTTTCTTAAAATTTTTATCACGAATTCAGAATATTATGAAAAGATAACCTACAAATTTTCGTGCTTTTTCAATACTTGTACAATTTATTATAATTTGTTAAACAATATTCTATAAAATGTACGTCAAAAATTATAATAAATTGTACAAGTATTGAAAAATCATGAAACAATTATCTTTTAATGATATGATGAACATATGATAAAAATTTAAAAAAAATCTGATATTGTTTGCTGTGTTTTTGGTTGGTGTGGGGGTCACCACCCCCGATCTCAGTCTAACGATCCTCTGATGTTGAGATCGGTGGAAAAAGTTTAAATAAAATAAATTTCATAATTCGAGATCTAGATAGTTCAAAATTTTACTTTAAAATAATTTTTGTTCACGTAATGAAAGGCTTAAATCGAATATTATTCTATTACTTAATAGGGTAAAGTACAATTTGGCCCCTACAACTAGGTGAAATGGGCAATTTACACCGTAAACTTGGATAATGGGCAATTTGGCCCCTACAACTAGGTGAAATGGGCAATTTACACCGTAAACTTAGATAATGGTCATTTTGGCCCCTACAACTAGGTGAAATGGGCAATTTAGTCCCTACCGTCATATTTTCCATCAAAAAGTAATATTTTTTTGGTTTATTTTTTTTTTCCGAAATGCCCCTCACTGGACCGAACCGGACAGGACCGGTTCGGCTAATTCCACTCTGGTTTTTTTTTCTTTCTATTCCTCTGTCTTCTTTTTTCCGAGAATTTAAAAAAAAGAACAGAGTGGAATTAGCCGAACCGGTCCTGTCCGGTTCGGTCCAGTGAGGGGCATTTCGGGGAAAAAAAAAAGCCAAAAAATATTACTTTTTGATGGAAAATATGACGGTAGGAGCTAAATTGCCCATTTCACCTAGTTGTAGGGGCCAAATTGACCATTATCCAAGTTTACGGTGTAAATTGTTCATTTCACCTAGTTGTAGGGGCCAAATTGCCCATTATCCAACTTTACGGTGTAAATTGTCCATTTCACCTAGTTGTAGGGGCCAAATTGCAGTTTACCCTACTTAATATATGAATCACGCCCTTCAAGAAGCTACGTAAGTTACTTAATATAACAAATAAATAAATAAAAGAAAGGAAAGAACAGGAAGAAAGGAATCATTCCCCAGTTGAGAGGAGAAGAGTAGACGGTGGACAATCCTGAGAAGGGGATTGAGAAATCACAGATCGCAAATGGCTCTGCAATGGGTTATACTTACATACGTGGTTGCAGCGGAGGCTGCCTTAGCCCTACTGCTCACACTTCCTTATCCTAAGCTCTTGAAGAACCGCTTTGTCTCTCTCGTTTCCTTCATTCTGCGACCTTCTTTCTCCATTGTTCCCTTCGCCGCCTTTCAGCTTCTAGGTTTCCTTTTTTGATTATATTTGTCTTTTTGCGTTTTCCGTTAATGTTTTCTCGGTGCTGGTTGGATATGTGAAAATTAGAGTGATGTTCTTGTACTTCTACAATTTATCGTCGTCCAATATGGTGATTTGGGTGAGGTGGACTATGGATTTTTTTTAAAAAAAATTGTTTGGTTTTGTGCAGATATTTACTGGAAGAATGAACACCGATTGAGGTGCACATCTGAGGTTTGCACCGCTGCCGAGAGAGATCGATATGAGAAATCTGTAAGATTTATTTTTGCCATATGTAAAATTTTGTGAGGTTTGCACCAATTTCTTATTTTCGATGCTATTTCAATCTACCCTCAGAGAAATCCGTTACAGATTTTATGGGGAAGTGTTTTAGTGTAAATAGCTAAAGATTAAAAAAAAAAGAAAAAAATGTAAATGATGAGAGTGGAAGAAGTAATTGCTAAAACATTTCGTTGGGTGTCTGCTCCCAGCTTGTTATATGCTTTTGCACCTTTGATTATGATAGCTTAGGCTATTTTCTTTGATTTATAATGGATTGCTGCTGAATATCGAAAGTACTTCTTTTATCTGTTGGATTGTAGTGAACGTATGATATCCGTAAAGGATTCAAATGAAATGTTGGATTGTAGTGAACGTATAATATCCGTAGAGGATTCAAATGAAAGAGTGTGTTACAGGAAATCGAAGATTTAGTAAGCCACAGGAAATCGAAGATTTAGTAAGCTTCTTAAGTAGTGGAATATAATAGGTTTCTTCTACATGATGAAACGTGGAAATTTTCTTCTTTGCTATGATTTCATATGTGATTTTGTTTTATTTATAAATTTTATTTTGATTTATGTCGCTGTTAGTTGTTAAGGAAGAGAAAATATATGACTCCATTGCAATAAGACAAGCATAAGAACGCACAAATAGAAAATAAAAAACCACAAATCTTAGTAACAATGTTAGATTCGGCAAACACCATGAACGATCGCTTGGAAAAGAGATTCTTCTTAGAGAGAATTTAGCTGCAATAATAGTCAATGATCCTTCTCTCATTCCTCTACCCTCCATTTATAGTATAACCTATTTAATTAATTTTCATCAGAACAAAGCATTAGGAGGATGAGGGACTACATACAAGGAAAAATCTGGAATATCTTCTCTGCCCTTCTCTCTTTCATTTTTCGCTGCTTCCTCCTCTCTGTATCTTCTGCATCTTTACCCTTACTTCCGCTTCTTCTTCCTCCTCCCTTCTCTTCTTTCCTATCTTCTACTTCTTACAGTCTTATATTTTGCTATGTTTGATTGGATGGAAAGAGTTGATTAGATTTTTACTTTAGATTTTAAGCTCTTGTTCTGATTGTGATGAGTGAAACCATAACAAGTGGTATCAAAGGTGTACGATTTACGGGAATGGGTGAGAACAGAACAGCTCAAATGCACTCAATGAATATTGAATAGACGCGTAGATGCATCCAATGAAAAGTGGAAACAGCTCGATGAGGGAATGAAATGTCGGAGTAAAATAGGTGCCAGATTGTTTTACTCCACGGAAACCTCAAGGGATAGCTGATTTGAACAGTTGACCCAGATGTTCAGAAGCTCCATACCTTTCCTTAACAAACCTTTCCTTAACAAGTTATAGGGAGCAACCTACATTTTAACTTAGAGCAGAACTTTTTTATGAAAACACAAAGCCCATTTAGCCGCCAAAGTGCCCTCTCACTAGAAGACTTTGAAACCTTTTTTGACGAGGAGCTGAACAAGAACATTGAAACTTTTGAGAAGGAAGAGGCCACTATTGAAGGAGTAGTGGAACTCGGTGACGATGAAGAGGTTGACGTTGATGATTCTGAACATTTATTTTAAATATTTCAATTTTTATTGCGATGATTTCAAAGTCTAAGAAAGAAGCTCTTAATGAACCTACAGCTGATGTAGCATAACTCAGGTATCATTTATTAATTTAGTTGGATGTTCCTGGTTCAACAAGTTTTTCACATAGATGTTGTAGATTAACATCTTAGTTTTGGGATAATCAATCCCATTAGTCAGAACCTTTCAGCAAGAATTAATATCTCCAATGTAATTCGTAGTACATACAAACCGGGTCTTTTGTTCCAGAACTCTTTTATTTGGAAATTCTCTTTGCACCTTCATTGATGTTGCACAATGGTTTTTGGGAATCATTGCCCAAAAGGCTCTCTAGAAGCCCTTGCACACCATATGTGGTATTTGATTGGGATCATTTTTGTCGTGAGTTGGCTGAGATGATCATCATTCATGAATATCCACTTCACATGGTCGAGCATTCTGCGTTTGTGTATTTTGTTCTAACTCTTCAGCCTGGTTTCAACATGGTGAGATTGTCAAATGGGATTGTGTTGCTGCTTACTCAAGGGAAAATCAAACTTTTATCAAATTCATTGACTGTATTCATAACCGAATAGATGCTAAATTTGATGCTAAGTTACCCCAAATCGACTTGCTGTATTTCTCTTGAAAAGGACCCACATGCATAGAGACAAGTGGTACTATAAGAGTTATGGGGCCTCTAGAGGCAATGCAAACTTGTATGATGGTAGATTGGATTCAGATAGTGCAAGAATATTGGTAGGAGAAAAACAAATCAGACTGCTAAATAATCTGTTTTATTTTTTTATTACAAGTAATCTGATATACATATAAATATATTTACCATGATTGACTATCATAATTAACTCCTAAGAATAAGAAATTAATCTAAAAATCAGAGATTTATTTTTATCACACTGATTGAGACACATCAATACTCACTCTCATGCTCTGGATAGTACAAATTATACATATTCAGCTTGTCAACTAGTTTTTCTAACATCGGTCTAAATAAAGCCTTTGTTAGAATGTCAGCTGTTTGCTGCATAGTTGGAATGTAAACCACTTTGATTATCCCTGCTTTGATTTTCTCTTTAATAAAATGTCTATCGACTTCAACATGTTTAGTTCTATCATGATGATGTGATTGTGGCAAATAGAAATTGCAGTCTTATTATCACAGTGAATTGTCAAAGGCGTGTGCAACTCAGCTCCTAATTCTTCCAGTAACATTTTTAACCACAAGGCTTCACAAATTCCATGGGTAGTGGATCTAATCTCAGCTTCAACACTACTTCGAGCAACTACAATTTGTTTTTTACTGTGCCATGTCACCAAGTTTCCCCAAACCTATGAGCAATATCTAGATGTGGATCTTCTATCTGTGGCTGAACAAGCCCAATTTGCATCAACAAACACATCTACACTTCTTTCTTTATTCGTTTTAAACAGAAGTTCTCGTCTTGGTGTACCTTTAAAATACTTGAGAATTCAATAAATAGCTTACATATGAGAACTAGAAGGAGCGTGCATGAATTGACTTACGCAACTCACTGCGAATGAAATATTTGGCCTGATATATGCTGAATAAATTTGCCTTCCCACTAGTCGTTGATATCTTACTTTACCAACTGGTTCGTCATCAGGTTTAATTTCCAACTTTATATTTGGGTCCATTGGAGTATCCACAAATTTACAGCCCATCATCCTGGTATCGCTGAGGAGATCAAGAACATACTTGCGTTGTGAAATTGCAATTCCAACTTTGCTTCTAGCCACTTCCATACCCAAAAAATACCTTAAGTTTCCCAAGTCTTTCGTCTCAAAGTTTTGAGCAAGTTTTGTCTTGATATACTTGATTTCTTCATCGTCATTCCCGATAAAAATCATGTCATCTACATAGACAATCAATATGGTAATCTTCATATCCACCTTTTTATGAAATAAGGCATGATCAGACTGTGCTTGCTTGTACCCATGCACCAACATGGCTTTTGTGAAAAGATCAAACCAAGCTTTGGGTGATTGTTTGAGTCTATATAATGATTTCTTGAGTCTTCACACCATGCCCTTTTTTCTTTCAAAATCAAAATCAGGTGGGAGATCCATGTAGACTTCTTCTTTCAAATCTTCATTGAGGAAGACATTTTTAACATCTAGTTGAAGATTCCAATCAAGATTGACGGTAAGTGATAGCAAAATCCGAATGTTATTGATTTTAGCTACGGGTGCAAAAGTTTTTGGGTAGTCGATCCCATATGTTTGAGTATAGCCTTTAGCTACAAGTCGGGCTTTATATCGTTCAATAGATCCATCAAATGTATACTTGACTCTGAGCACCCATTTACATCCAACTGGAATTTTTCCTTGAGGTCTTTGTACAACTTCTCAAGGTCCTTCCTTTTGTAAAGCTATCATCTCTTCGATAATGGCTTTTCTCCAATTATCATCTTGCAAGCCTCATTATATTTTTTGGAAGCTCAAATTTTGAGAGACAAGTAACGAAAGACTTCATGGCTGTGAATAAATGAGTATCTCAACAAATTCGAGATAGGATGTTGCGTGCAAGATCTGATTCCTTTTCTTAAAGCAATTAGAACGTCAAAATTCTTTAAATCTAATTCATTACCTGAACTCGATTTTGGTTCTTGGGATGCAAAAGGCTATTGATTGACTCCCTTTGGCAAGTTTTTCTTACCGCTGTAAGTCAATGCAAAAGGCGGAGTGATGGTACGTGCATCTTTGGAGGGATTTTGAAGAAGAGGTTCAGATATGACTGAATTTTCTATGTTTGTTGGGAGAGACATTTGACCGTGCAGGGAATCAGATTGCTGATTTTGTGGAGAAGTTTGTGGATTTTGAGGATCAGATTGCTGATTTTGTGGATTTTGAGAATCAGGTTTCTGATTTTGTGGAGAAGTTCGTGGATTTTGAAAATTAGATTGCTGATTTTGTGGAGAAGTTTGTGAATCAAATTGCTGATTTTGTGGATCTGTATTTGAAGACCAAAAGTATTCCCAATCAGATCTAGGTTGAATGCCTCAAAAAGGAATAATCACTCGACATCTCCCCTTGATTTAAATTTTTTGAGAAATATGGTGTTGTTTCAAAAAAGGTGACATCCCAAGATACATAATAACGACATTTTTCTCGATGGTAACATTTATAACCTTTTTAAGTGGATGAATAACCAAAAAAGATGTATTTGTTAGACCGAGGATCGAATTTACTTCGATGAGGATCAAAGTTGTGGACAAAGTCAGAACAACCAAATACTTTTAAGTCAATTTCAAAAAATAAACAAGAATCTGGGAAAATGTTTTGGAGAATGGAAATAGGTGACTGAAACTTATGAACACGAGATGACATCCAATTTATTAAAGAGCAAGCAGGTAGTAAGACATCACCCCAAAAGATTTTTGGCACATTAGATTGAAATAAGGGTGCACAACCAACTTCTAATAAGTGACGGTTCTTGCATTCAGAAACCCCATTTTGTTGGGGCATGTCAACGCAAGAACTTTGATGGAGAAGACCATTTTTGATGAAAAAAGTGCCAAGAACAGTATTAAAATACTCAGTTCCATTGTTGGTGCGAAGGATTTGAATTTGTGAGTGAAATTGTGTTTGAATCAAAACATAAAATTTTTTGAAAATTTGAGCAACCTCAGATTGATCACGTAAAAGATAAAGCCAACATACACGAGTGTGGTCATCAATAAAAGACAAACCACCTTTTATTTGAAATTGAATTAACACGGGACGGACCCCATAGATCACTATGAACAAGTGCAAAAGGTCTAGATGCATAAAATAAATGAACAAGAAAAAGAATCATGGTATGTTTAGCTAGATAACAAATTTCACAAGAAAAAACATCTGATGGGTTAAATAACAAAGGAAATAAATATTTTTCTCAACTACAAATATGTTTTTCAAAACTCTGATACCATGAAAGAATATTGGTAGGAGAAAATCAAATCAGACTTGCTTAATAATCTTTTTTATTTTTTTATTACAAGTAATCTGATATATATAAATATATTTACCTTGATTGACTACTATAACTAACTCCTAAGAATAATGAATTAATCTAAAAATTAGAGATTTATTCTTATCACACTGATTGACATCAATAGATAGGTATGTGCGGCCTCAAGGTGTTGGTGTAGGTTACCCACCTTATAATTTTTCAGCTAATGATGTTGGTTATGGTAACTGTGGAGGTGCTATATTGGTATGGTGCCCCTGCTGCAACTACCTATGGAAATTCAAATATGCCAATGTCGGTTATGGTATTCATGGAGCACATACGCTCCATCTGTCTATGGTGCTATGGGTTATGACAATCATGCTCGGGATACTTCATGCGAAAATGTAAGGGGTGGTAGTGGAGTTCCTAGTTCTGGAATGGTTGGTTAATGTCCTAGTGCTTATGGATTTAGGAATCAAAGCTATGGAGCGGAAGTTCTGTTGTTTGAGGTGGACTCATATGGAACTAGTATTTCAAAAACCATTTTCCGACACATTCAACTTCAATGACTTTCCTCTAAAGAATCTAGATGGTCCTACCGACTTTTATGAGGTGAGACTGGATCCTATGTCTAAAGAGATAATAGATCTTGATAGTTTAAGGTACAGAAACATGGCGCAGCTAACCTCCAAAGAAACAAGATGCCGATTATGTTTATGGTTATCAACATAAAGGATGAGGTACATCTCAAGTATGGCTTGGGTTTGTTAGACTTGTTGTAATTGCTTCCTCAATTGGTCTATGCACCTATGGAAAGATAAAGGCTGGTTTTTTTTTTTTTTTGTATCAGTCAAGCTCCAGCACCTCGAATTTCTAGGCCTCTATATATTGACATAACCTAGGGGAGTTGAGCCGTTTAAGGCTGGTTTTCATCTTAAGCATCTTGGACCTCATTCCTTTTCTTGTTGCCGGCTCAGTCAAATCTTAATCAATACATATTCAGCTGCTGTCAATGGTTTTTTTTCAGGTGTTTTATATAGATTACAATGACTAGATAATGTTATTTATCAATGCTCCATCGTTATAGTTCGAGGTGTGACAAATGTCATCAATGCTTGTTGAGAATGCAAAGTTAGAGAGTCAATACTCAAAAGATTTGCTGATGTTGCTCATGTGCATACATGTGCAAGGAAGCCCTGGATTTTCATATGGTTTCTGTTACATGAAAGGCATTTTTCGTCACTAATCTTGAACCTAGGAAGTTCTAGGAATTCATTTCTCTCATTATTAAAGGCTTGAGATATCAAAGGCTACCAATTGAATTGTCTATTCTGATGGTTTGGTGCATCTTCTTATCTATCAAATGGATTCATGAATACTTTAGATGTAAAGATTTCCACAAAAAGAGTGACCAATCATTTCTTCCAGAAGTTCAATGGAAGAGCAAGATGGACATTGGTGATACTCATACCTTTTTGAGCAGATGTAGGACCTCTTGTTGCTTGATATATGCCCCTCGCCCTTAGCCCATGCCTATATTGATGTCAATATTGATGTCGAACCTCGAGGACAAGGTTTCATTGTATTTACAACTTGACTATTAGTTGTTAGGAGGTATTTAGGAGGAAGAGGGATGACAACTGTGCATCGAAAAATTCGGAAAGTTTTGTATGTCCTTCTCTTTCCTTTTTCTGTGCTTCTTCCTCTTTGTATATTCTGCACTTTTGCCCCTATTTCTGCTTCTAATTCATCCTCCCTCCCTTCTCTTCTTCTACTACGTACCTACTTAATTTTTTTCCTTATAATTTGTGTCATGTTTGACTGGACTATGAATGAAAGGTGTTTATTCAATTTTTGCATGAGATTTTAAGCTGCTGTTCTAGTTTGTTGAGTGAAAGGTCTATGAGTAACAGTGAAATAAGAAAGTGTAGCTATCAAGTATTGTCTAGCTTCCCGTTCCTATTGGCATTTGAAACATGGTTTTGATAGGAACCAAACACTAGGTAGAAAATTACAGCAAAGAAATAGTTAGAAAACAACCTTTGAGTATTTTCTTGTTGATTTTAAAACACAATGGTAATAATTTAAAAAGTTAGTAGATAAGAAGTTAATAAGAATTAGTTGGAGTGAAGGGAAGTTAGTAAATACTTGTAATTGAGTAGTATAAATACAAGGAAATAGGGAAAGAAAAGGGGATCAGAAACGAAAGAGAACAGTTGTATGTGAGAAGTCTAGAATCAATGATTTTGGGGAAATCTAGTAGAATACTTGCGCTATATTTTAGCTATAAAGTATTTACTTGGTAGAAATTTAGATGAAGATTCTTACCCTGTATCTAATTCTTGACTGAGTTCTCAGCACTTTTTATAGACATTTTTCGTGACTCTCACAAAGGAGCTTTATTGTTCAGATCTACAAAGCTCAAAGGAATGTGATTCTCTGTGCTGCAGCGTGCCTTCTTTATTGGTACGTGGCCCTCTATTTGATGCTCTTATTGCAGAAAGTTTCGACCAAAATGAAATTGTTGTCTATGCTGTATGTTTGTGTTCTACTGCAGGTGCATCTACATCATAAGTAAGTATGAGAAGGACATTCAAAGTTTGGAGGAGGTAGAGAAGAGGTACAAGGATCAGTAGTTAACTTTAACGCTGAATTGGCTGATTCGGTGAGGTTCTGAAACAATGTCTACAATATAAATATGTTATGAAAATCAAATTAATTTTTAGAACCTTCTTGATATTGCTGAGCTACTATATAGCTTTTTGGTGTGATATTCTTGTAGCTTTGAGTTTGTCTGAATGAAACTAATGCACTTTGTTTTAGCATGCAGACTAACTAGGATGATAGTAATTCGTTAAACTTTCAAAATCCAAGCTTGCCTGCTTAATTTCACTAATATTTCTTACTGTTCTTGCTCATTTACCTTGTAAGGTAAAAGAATGAGAGTAAATTATAAGTTTGGAGCAGGCTGCAGGTGGAGAAGAGGTAAAAGAACAGCAGTTACTTTAACATTGAATTTAGTCCTTTGATTTGGATTGGTTTTTTCTGCATTTTCTTGAGACTTTCTGATTGCTCTGAATTTGGTAAATATATGAAACTTGCAGGGGAACATCATGATTCTCATGTTATGTGTTTCAAGGATTGAACCCATTGATTGAACTTTATTTATTCCAATTTCTAGGGGTCTCTTTATGTAAAAAGGAAAGTCAGATAAAGATAAAAATATTGAAAAATCACGAAATTTTGCAGACTATGTTCCCATGATATCTCTGTTGTGTGGTAAAAATTTCATTTTAAATTCAATATCGTTTGGTATTTTTTCTAGAATAGTTTTTCTAGACCAAACGCTCGTTTCTTTGAGAGCGAACGTACACATGGTTAACTACCTCAAAAAACATATCAAACAATATTGAATTAGTTTGAAAGTTTTACCACAAGACTAAAATATCATTAGAACATAATCTGAAAAGTTTCGTGATTTTTTAACATTTTCACGATTTATTATAATGTTTTACGCAAGTTAAAAAAATACATATAATATCGTACAAATCTTGAAATATCACGAAAATTTTGCAGTTTATGTTCTCGTGATATGTCAATTATGTGGTAAAAGTTTCAGACTAATTCGATTTTTTTTTTGTATGTTTTTTGGACCTGGCATTCGTTCTTTGAGAGTGGGTGCCTAGTCCACAAGTAATGTGTGGAACCACGTAAAAAATAGAGATCGTGTGACCGTTCTTCAAGACCGGTCGCCCGCCAGTAGGGGTGGGCATGGGCCAGTTCAATTCAGTCCCCAGCCTAGACCGAAACCGAACCGTGTTTTTGGGATTTTTTTTCCGAAGATCGGAATCAGTCCTGGAAGGGATCGGGTCCGAACCAAAAATTCCATCTTGTCCCAGTTCCTCCTATCTTTTTTATTTTTATTTTTAATTTTTTTAAAATATAAAAAACTTTCAAATCAAACATTCACCCAAATCGGTTTTATTTAAAAACATTAAACCTAAATAAAAATTCATAGACATTAAATATATACTTGACAAATTAAAAATCTAAATTTAAGTATCAAATATACAAACTAAAAATCTAAATTTAATTATCAAACATTAAAATGAAATCTAAGAAACTAAATTCACTAAGATGAGCATCCATTCTACATAGGAGCAAAAAACAATAAACATATAAACACATTAATTAACCTAAAAACATATAAACTTCCTACATTAATCAAACAAATCAATCAACAGCCAACAACCAACAATTTATCAAACACATTAATCAACATCCAACCAACACATTAAATTAATATGTAAAATTAATAACATACTTTCACATTCATTATATACTTTCACATTTCATATTAAATTGTTTGGTTAACTTGACCAAATTAACCTCTATCAACAGAGTACAGACAACAATGTCCATCCTTCCCAATTTCCATTGCCCAGAAGAACAAACAAATCATCTCGGTTTTCTGCTCTAACCCAAACAACCATCATCATCTCTGATTAATCAACCAACCATTCAACAAAAATTAACCATAATTTATCAACCAACATCCAAACAGTGAGCAGCAAAGTAAAAAAAAAAAAAGCCTTAATTTTTACTTGCACAAAAATTACACAATACCCATACAGTGAGGAGTGAGGACGGCGAGCCGAAGACAGAGGCGACCAGACGAGCCGTTGACAAAGGCTAGCCGAAGACAGAGCATGGAGACAGAGACGAATATGGAGACGGAGCAGGGAGCAGGGGCTAGGGAGCACGGAGACGGAGACGGAGACGGAGACGGAGCACGATAGAGCTTTGCGTCTTGCAAATCGGAGGACTTGATCACCACGGGAGTAGGGAGCAGGACGCTGGTCGCTAGGTACGGGAGTCGCTCGGGAGTCGAGAGTTCGAGTCTCGCTCGACACTCGGGAGTTGTTAAGTTGAAGCTTCAGTCTTCAGACTCCGAACTCTGAAGTTCAGAGTTCAATTCCTTGAATTCAAAGGTTCAGGTTCAGGTTGAACCGTTCAGCAAAAACGAGTGGGATTTTTTTTTTAAACCTTCGATCGGGTCTGGTATTTTGGGATTTCGGACTATGGACCGAGGACCAGACCGAGTACAGATGAGATTTTAGCATTTGGACCGAGGACCAAACTGTGGTCTAGCGATTTGGGATCGAAATCGAACAGAAACCGTCGATCCGGTCTAATTCTTGGGACTCAGTCCGGTCCTGCGCACCCCTACATATCAGGAGTTAATTTGTGAAAAAATCATACGTTAAGGGTGACCTTGTTAACAAAAAACAGTTTAAGGTCCAAATTGTTAATACCTTATACTTTGAAGGTAAAAGTGATATTTACTCTAAAAACAAATAAAACGAATGTGGTTTAATAGGAGGAAAGTATTGTCACTTGCCGGCGTAGCCATTGTTTGCTTGGGAATTGCATTTTAGGGTAAACTCAACGGGATTCAACGACAATATTTTGCGACAGAGGGAGACTAGTGATTGGCAGAGATTATGAGCCCGTTAATTTCGACAATATGAAAGCTCGAACTGAAGGCCGCTGCTTTCTCAAAGGAAAAGCATTGGGAGATACCGCAATGGATGACTAAGATAAAGAATTGGGTAAGCTTGGGCGGGTTCATGACTTTGTCAATGGCGAACTACGAAGAACATGTCGAACGCGCCTGTCTGTAAGTCCAACCTTTAGTTTTTAGGGTTTTTTTATTTTATTGTCGTATTTTACTTATTTTGCCTACTTAAACATGTGAGTGAGACTCTGTTTTGAGAGTTTTTTTATGATTAATGAAAATTAGCCTTTTACTTGTTGAGAGAGTCTTCTCTTTAGTTCTTTACGAAGAATATCGATTTTCTTCAAGTCACACTTGAAGAATCTATTTTGATAGTTTTAGTTCTTACCAATGAGTTTGGTCTGAAGCAAGCTCCTGTTTTAATAAGTACGGTTCAATCGAATTTTTTGATTGGGATCTAGTTCCTTCTTTATTCTTGAATCGAAAAAACGTTTCTTTGAACTATTCTGCTTGTTGAAGGGTCTCAGATCTCCTAATATCTTAAGTTCGCATCACTACATCAGTGAAGAAGATCTCCAAGATCAAAATCCAAATTGCGCAAAGAACAAAAGGGTTTCTTCAGTCAAAGTTGTGTTTTCTCACCATGTCATACCTGAGCAAACTGCATGCGTCGATTTTACTCACGGTTCTAGTCTCGTTCAGCCGACTCCGGAATGAAAATATTTGTTAGCGTCAACAAAAACATTATACTTGAGTCCTCATAAGGAAACGTTAAGGGTGATTTTGTTAATTCTCGGACAGTTTAAGGTTTTTGCTGTAAATTACCCAAAAAAAAAAATGGTAAACGTGTATAAATTAATGTTAACAAAAAAAAGAAGAAAAATAAAAAAAGAATATTTGAAAATTTAGGTGGAGACCTTGAGATTGTTGAAAGCACCAGAATCAAAACATTCAAAGCCAGATTTACGAGGATTGAGAAGAAGCTTCAAAAGCTCAGTAGCCTTCTCTCTCGTCTCGTCTCCACAACCCATTTGCAGAACCAGCAAAAGCTTCTCAAAGCCACCATAGTTAAGAGCTTCAACAATGGCTTCCTCTCCTCCATTTTTACACAGCTTCCAGATCGCAGAAACTGAACATTCGGTCGCCATTTCAGATACCCTCAAAACCTTCTTCACTAAAATCGGCATGCTCAGGGCATTTCCATGAACTCTCTCTCTCCCCAACTCACTACTGCAAATTGCATCAAGAACACCCAAAGCTCTCTCTCCTACGCCTCGTTCGGATTCTGCAATCATTTCTAGTAGACTTTGAACAAAACCCATCTCCAAAAACCCTGATTTTATCGAATATTCCGGCGAGGAGAACGAAACCATGTGGAAAATCACCGTCAGAGAAGATTTTGTGTTAGTCGGAGAAATATTTTGCGTAGCCATATCTACTAGAATTTGATCCACTTCTTCAACTTCTGATAGAGTTTCAACAAGTTTGTGATCTGAAGAAAGAAGCTCCTTAAGCACTGAAATCGAATTCTGCTTGGATGGAGTTGAGTTATTGCCCGAGAGAAACCTAACCATGCAACGTAACGAAGCTTGAGATCCCATGTATTTCTGAGCTTCAGACTTTAATGGAAACATCATACTGAGAAGTGACAAAATCTCTCTCAAAACACCATTGTTTGTCTCAAAAGAATCATTTGCGAATCGCTCAAAAGCCTCCGATAGTGTTCCAATCGATCCATTATCGATAATGTTTCGCCTATTTCGTTCACTTTCCATAACCCATTTCTTCATTTTCATCACCAATTCTAGGCACCAAGATTGATCGATTAACCTAGACGAGGCCGAGATATCGACAAGAATGTCCAAAATCTCGGTTGAGGAGACCGGGACTCGTGGCGTCGGAATTCGACTGATTCCATATTGTTGATTTTCTACGCACCATTCTTGAATCATTTTTCGAATAGCATGATTAGGAATTTGATTGAAACTTTGTAGGACTTGATTCGTAACGGGACATGTAAAATTACCATCTTCGAGCCATGGCTCTATGGAACCTCGATCGTAGGTTATTCCCGAGGATAACGTCACCGGATCTTTCATCATGTCGAGAGATATAGGGCACCTGAAATGGCTTGGAATTACAATCTCCATTTCTTGATCTGCAATTCGCTGCTTTCCGAAGAAAATTTGGACGGATTTTCGGTTTTTCCAGCCTGCAAACATTGTGATGATCCGAGGAAATAGAGGGAGAGAAGGACGAAAGAGAAATGAAGAATTTTGGTCAAATCAAGAAGGAATTCATTTGGAGACTTTATATAAACTCGTAGATTTCTGGATTTTTGTAGTTGGAATGTTGACAGACCAGGCTTTGATTTGTGGAAGATGGAAGAAAAAGCGGAAAGAAACGTTCAAATTGCAAACAAACTTTGAAAGAAGCACCTGAATGTTGACCGTTGAAGTTTCAAAATATTTGTCAAAAAGGAAAAGTGGTAAAAAGTGTATATTATATAAAATATGTATGTATGTATTGACACACAAGCATAAATAGTACGGGTTGGCACGATTCGGCTTTGTCCGGTTTTAAACTCGAACCGAGCCAAACTACAACCTACGATTCCAGTAAAATGAAATTAAAACCGAACCGGTCATAGGAGGAATTGAACCATGAGAGTTGGTGAAGTTCTAGATTGATTATGGTTTGGTTAAAAACAAAACTTAAAAGTTAATTTTACTCAAATATATATTTTTAAAGAAGGGATTTAGGTGAGTTTTGTTGGAATTTTATGCTAGCATATCATTACTGTTTACTTTATTCCTTAATTACCTTTTTTCTTAATTACCGTTTTATCAGATTTTAGCACATATACATTTTGTACATGATCGCAGTTGAACATACGTAAGAATACTTTTACAGAGATCTCTTTTCTCTATTCTCCTCTTCTGCTTCTCTATTCCTCACTCTGCTTTTTTCAACATGGTATCAGAGCCAATGACATCATCAAGCTCCACAATCCCCTTCTTCCTTCTAGCTGCCTCCCTCCCTCCTTTCCCATCAATGAACCAAACACTCACTATCAAACTTGACTCTACTAATTACCTTGTCTAGAAAGCACAGCTCCTCAATATCGTCATAGGAAACGGTATTGACAGTATTCTTGAGGGCTCTTTCCCATCTCCTCCTCAATTTCTTGATTCTCTTTCTAGTGAGCTAAATCCAGATTTTACCTTATGACAGCATTACAATCGGTTCATCATGAGCTAAATTTTCTCCTCCCTCTCTAAAAATATTCTTCTGCAAATAGTTAGCTTCGATACTGCTAAGAATATCTGGCTTGCTCTTGGTTTACTTTTTTCTCCTTCGTCCTTAGCCCGAATCATCCGACCTCCGCAGTCAGCTTCATAACTTGTCTAAGAATGGTATCTCAGTGGCAACCTATATTTAGAAACTTACTTCAATATGCAATACCTTATCGGCAATCGGCGAGCCCAGTCACCTATTGTCACCATATAATATATTTTCTCAGTGGTCTCGGTAGCAACTATAACCCGTTTGTCACCTCTATCACCAATCGCCAAGATCAATCTTCTCTAGAGGAACTTTACAACCTCCTACAGAGCTATGATTTTCGTTTAGAGAAACAAAACTCTGCTACTCAACTGCCGACCCCGAGTTCCCTTCAAGAAAATGCTGCCGTTCAGCGGCCGTTCCATTCTCCTCGGCCGTTCTTCAACCCTGCTCACTCTAGCCTTAATTTTGCGCCCCCTCTTTCAAACTACTAACACGGACGTGGGTTGGGCTCTGGACCGAAACACAATCACAACTGGTGCTCGCTTTGGCCCCGTTCCTTCAAGCCCAGATGCCAGATTTGTAATAAATTGGGTCACTCATCAACCATTTGCTACCACCTGCTCAATTGTCTTACCGGGACCCCAGCCCAACCCACTATCCCAATCACTATCTCAGCCCATCCTAGAACACTTTCTCTTCTCCTGCTCAAGCAAACTCTGCCGAGATTTTGCCAATTCCTTCTTCGCCAGTTCCTGTCAATGCATCACTGTGGTTGCTGGACTCGGAAGCCATCACTTTACCCCGCACTCCTCCATGCTGCTCAACCCTACCCCTTATAGTGGCTCTACTCACGTCTTGACGGCTGAGGGTAAGTTTCAATCTATCGCAAACTTTGGTTCTACTATGGTTCCCACGGATAAACACCCTCTTCCGTTACGCAATGTTCTCCATACTCCATTACTATCTCATATTCTTCTTAGTATTCATCAATTATGTTGTGAAAATTCGATTTTCGTTGAATTCCATTCCGATTAAGGATCTGTAACGACCCAATTTCCCAGCAAGATATTGTCCGCTCTGAGGATTGGGCCGCAGCCCAATATCCTCCCCTCACGGCTTTGTTTGGCGAGAACTTCTCGGAAGGTCACCCAACCTAGAATTGCTCTCGCCGAAGCACTTTTAACTTTGGAGTTCTTACGGGATCCGTTGCCAATTGTGCTCCAAAACGCGTCTTGCTATGTTGGGAGGGTCTCTTTACATATGTTTCATTTCCACATACTTCCCCAAGCGATGTGGGATTGTGACGACCCCCTTTTTACGACCCATCACCTTCCGGTTCACCCGCGCGGACGTATTGCCATCCGGGTTCCGGTTCGTGCAGCCATCGTACCCATACGTGCATATTCGGGTCATCACAATCACCCCCCCTCGGGGTCCCAACGTCCTCGTTGGCCACATTTTCGGTTGGGTACAGGCTCTGATACCATTTGTAACGACCCAATTTCCCAGCAAGATATTGTCCGCTCTGAGGATTGGGCCGCAGCCCAATATCCTCCCCTCACGGCTTTGTTTGGCGAGAACTTCCTGGAAGGTCACCCAACCTAGAATTGCTCTCGCCGAAGCACTTTTAACTTTGGAGTTCTTACGGGATCCGTTGCCAATTATGCTCCAAAACGCGTCTTGCTATGTTGGGAGGGTCTCTTTACATATGTTTCATTTCCACATACTTCCCCAAACGATGTGGGATTGTGACGACCCCCTTTTTACGACCCGCCACCTTCCGGTTCACCCGCGCGGACGTACCGCCATCCGGGTTCCAGTTCGTGCAGCCATCGTACCCATACGTGCATATTCGGGTCATCACAGGATCAGAGCTCCCATATGACTCTTCTTCGAGGATCTCTTAGTGATAGTATTTATAATGTTCATCTCAGCCACCCATCCATTTCTGTTTTGAGTTTATGTAATGTTTCGTCTGTGTCAAATTTCTCAAAACTCTGTACTGCATGTCAAATGAGCAAGGGTCTAGTTTACCTTTTCCAATTTCCACTTCTCATGCTTTGTCTCCTTTTGAATTTGTGCATACGGATGTTTGGGATCCTTCCCCTATTAATTATGTTACTGGTGAACGTTATTTTGTGTTATTTGTTGATGACTGCACTTGTTTTACGTGGTTTTATTGCTTAAAATTAAAAAGTGACATTCACAAAATGTTTTTGGAATTTTATAAACTTGTTCAAAACTAGTTTGGCTTCACCATTAAAACGGTTCAATTTGATTTGGGTGGAGAATTCCACTCTTTATCACCTGTTTTTAAATTTTTTGTCATACATCATTGAGTCTCATGTCCTTACATCTCAAACCAAAATGGGCATGTAGAATGTAAAAATTACCATGTTGTTGAAACTAGTTTATCTCTTTTTTTTCATTCATCAGTTCCTTAACGATTTTAGACCTATGCTTTTGCCACTGCCACCACATTGATAAATTTTTTACCTACACTTGCTTTAAACAATAAATCTCTTTTTGAATGTTTATTTGGTTCTGTACCTTCTTACTCATCACTCCGTATTTTTGGATGTCTTTGTTTTCCTTTCCTTTGCCCTTTCAATCACCATAAATTATAACATCGTTCCCTCCCTTGTGTCTTCTTGGGCTACAGTCCTCATCACAAGAGCTATATATGCCTCAATTATATGTCTAATAAAGTTCATGTCACTTGTCATGTCACATTTGATGAGTCCTTCCTTTTTCCTCTTTCACTCCCTCCTTGCCATTATTAACTTCTTTCTCTATTCCTATTACACCATTACCCTTTCCTACATTCACCACCCCTTCTAACATCTTACCCGAGCCCACCCCTATCAACCCAACCGCTTCTCCTCTTTTTCCATTAGAGCATCCTTCTACTTCTATATTACCAATTATTGCATCAAACCAGAGCGATAGACTACTTACCGTCAATCATCATTCCATGAAAACCAGATCTAAGGATGATATATTTAAACCAAAAGCTCTCACTACTCACAATGACTTACATTTTGAACCCACAACTTTCCAGCAAGCCTCCAAATGCCAATATTGGATGGTTGCTATGCAGGATGAGATTTCAGCTCTCCATAAGAACAACACTTGGACACTTGTTTCCTTGCCTAAAGGTGTTAAAGTTATTGGTTGCAAGTGAGTTTTCAAAATCAAACTTAATTCTGATAGCTTCGTCAATCGTTATAAGGCTCGCTTAGTAGTAAAAGGTTATGATCAGACTGAGGGAATTGACTATGATGAGACTTTTAGCCCGGTTGTCAAACCTACAACAGTTCGTACTATTTTATCTTTGGCATTCTCTCTTGGTTGGCTTATTAGACAACTTGATATAAGCAAGTTTTCTTACATGGAGATCTCACTGAGATGGTATATATGCAACAACTTCCGGGGTTTGTTGACTCCTCTAATCCTTTGACTGTTTGCTTATTACGAAAGGCTTTATATGAGCTAAAGCAGTCTCTTAGAGCTTGGTACAACAAGTTATACACTGCTATACTGGCTTGGAGTTTCTCAGCATCAAAATCTGATACCCCTCTGTTTATTTGTCAGAAGATATCCTACATTCTCCTTATGTTGGTATATCTTGACGACATTATCCTCATTGGTAGCTCATCGTCTTTATTGGATCAGTTTCTAAATTATTTGCATATTCAGTTTGTGGTGCGTGATCTCGGTCCCCTCTCCTTTTTCCTCAGCATTTCAGCTACCCGGACTCCTACTGATATGCACTTCTCTCAATCTCGGTATATTTCTAAGTTACTTCACAAGACTAACATGACTTCTTGCAAACTTATCGCTACTCCAATGGTATCAGGCCCAATTATGTCAAAAAATTTTGGTATTCCTTTACTTGATGGCTCTTTATATCGTAGTATTGTTGGTGGTCTCCGATATTATTGTCTTATGAGACCAGATATAACCTTTGTCGTCGACAAAGTTTGTCAATTTATGCATGTACTTTCTGATGTTAACTGGCACTGTGTTAAAAGAATTATTTGTTACCTTCAAGGGACATTATCTTTGGGCATCTCATTCTCTCCTTCGTCCTGCTTTAATCTTAACTATTACACGGATGTCGATTGGGCTTCCAGTTTGGATGACCGTAAGAGCACGAGTGGCTATTACATATTTTTCAGAACAAATCTTATCCTTTGGTCCTCTACAAAACAGAAGGTTGTCTTTCACTCTGGCACTGAATTTGAATATCGAAGCGTAGTAAACGGAGCAGCGAAAATTCTTTGGCTTCAATCCCTTCTCAGTAAAATTGGTAAAATTGGTATTGTCTCATCCGATATACCTATAATTTTTTGTGATAATTTGAGTGCAACGTATCTGGCATCCAACCCAGATTTGCACTCAAAATCCAAACATGTTGATTGACTTCCATTTAGTTCGGGAAAATGTGCAAAATAAATAGTTGATGGTCAAATTTACTCCTTCAGAGAGAATCAACTCGCCGGTACTCTTACAAAGTCTCTCCCACCTTCAAGTTTCAGGGGGGATGTTAGCATATCATTACTGTTTACATTATTCCTTAATTACTATTTTCTCAATTTTAGTATATATACATTTTGTACATGATCACAGTTGAATATATAGAAGAATACTTTTCTAGAGATCTCCTTTCTCTTTCTGCTTCTCTATTCCTCACTCTGCTTTTCTCAACTTTTTAGGCCAAATTACAATTTGAATTCGGTTTAGTTGGATTTGGTTAGATTGGTGCTAATTATTGACTTCGGTTTGGTCCTACCAGTTTTGTGCTTTCGAACCCGAGAACCAAATTGTAAGTAATGGTTCTCCTTACACAAACCGAAGAACTACAATGTGTTTATGGGCAAAATGTGTTGGACTGTACCTGCGTCCTGTCAAATGTGTTGAAACCTATAAACGTGTCTTGCGAAGCAACGCTTAAAGTGGATCCCCGGCAAGGACAAGTGTGACTATTATGTCCCTTCTGCCGACATATACCACACGACATTTTTGAGTTCTTCTTACTAATTGTCGAACTTGATGGCTCATCGACATCTCACTCTCTTGTCTTCTTCGGATTATCGAGTTGGCGATATCTTCTGGGCGGGGATGAGTTCCTTCAGATTTGGTATTTGCGACCACATTTGGTTGCCGCTCGCGGATTGAATAAAGTGTGAGTACATCTGCAAGTAAGTTGCCCGGTTATAGCATTGATGCACGTAATTTTTCGGTACTACTTTCAAGAAATGCATGCATGGAATGGAATGGACACACGAGATTCTAGTAAGCTCACACCTGGTACAGTTTCACACACGTATTCATGTCGACAACGTATTATTCGTTGCCATTGCTGACCACAAATCGTATGCAGCACTCCAATTTTGAGCTGCACTTTCTAGCTCCGCAAGCATATTATTTATCTGAGGACACAGGAGGTCTGTTGATTGAACCAACTTCTCAAATTTTTTCACAATGTGAGTCATCAAACACTTTGAGATCATCTCGAACATGGTCACGATCGGTTTGTCTCTGGCCGGCAATAGGACTGCATTATATGACTCGCACAAATTGTTCAAGCCCATTTCGCACTTGTTGATAGAAGGAAAGACATGACTGACCCAATATTTAGACTCTTCTTCTCGAAACCATGCGTGGGCATCCGGGCTAAGCTGATGCAATTTCCTCATTTCCATCTCGAAATGATAACTTGTGATTGCCCTAGCTGCATTCCACATCGCATTTTTGTACGCTCTGCCCCTAAATAGGTTTTTGAAATTGGCGTACATATGCCGGAGGCAATAGCGATATTTGGCGTGTTCTAATTCATCTGCCACAGCCTTCAGCAAACCTTAATATTTGACAGAAAAACAAAGTCAACATAAAACAATATAACGTTTGAGGGGGAGAGGGCGAGCTAAAATAAACGGTCTGCCGTGTTTTTCCACGTGCAATACACGTGCGCTGGGGGTTCTACTCTCCCATGTCCACCCCCGTAGAGAATGGGGGCCGCGCTTGGAAAACGATCACCCCGTTCTCTTTGTAAAATGTAGAACGATGGGCTATCAGGCATCCGCCATAGTTTAAATTGTTAGTTTTTTGATAGTTTGAGTTTTTTTTTTTTTGTTAGGGTTAATACTTTAAGGATATTTTTTAAAAAAAATCAATACTTTGAGCTTTAAAATGATTTTTACCCAATATTTTTATTACTAAAAATTGATCAAAACAATAAATTAATATTACGTGGCTAATTGGGAGATGCCCAAAACATTCAATCCAAAGACCTTGAAACTTAAACCTAAGAAAAACAAAAAATTATGTGTTGAACTTTGATTATGACGTTGACTACTCACTTTTTTGAAGATCAACATAACCCTTGTGAACACGATTACAATGTTTAATTTACATTAGAAGAGAATGACTTTAGTTTGAAGTTTGAATAAAGCTAATTGGAGAATCTAGAGGGTCGTTGTTGACTTTTTGAATCATCCATGTTCAAGAATGAACTTGGTCAACCAAGTTTTCAAATTATTTATTGCAATTACGAGACAAATTAAATTTATAATAAGATTTTCTTTAATATATAACTTGTTATACATATTTGAGAAAGAAATGATGTGGTTAACTCAAGTAATAAAGTAACTCGTTAGCATAGTTGGTATTAATTGACAACTTATGGTATTCGATTATTAAAATTACATAAACGTTAGAGTTTAAAGAGAAAGTGAAAAGAGAAGTAGGAGTGTGACGAAGAGTGAGCGGTTAAATATAATTATTTATAAATTTAAAAAATTAAATAAAAAATAAATTTATTTTATCATCATTTTTCAAATTATTAAAAAATAAATAAAATCTATATTACTTACTTTTTCAAAATTATTGTAACTTCTAGAATAATCACTTTTAGTTTTGGCTTTCTTAAAATTATAAAATAAGTGCTTTTAATAGTCTAAAGGCAATTTCAACGAGTCTCGAGTACAAGAGAATTATAATGCTCAAAGACGATGGAAAGAGAAGGTTTGTGCAAAGAGAGAAGTTAGTAAGCTGATTTACTTGATTCGATCCGTAACTAATTGTTCATGGTTCGACTTACTAGTATGTTCTTAGTATTTTTATCGATGTAATCATTATATATGTATTCATAATCTCTACATGATACATAATATAATTAGGTTTAATACATGTTAATCATTCTAATTGTCAAGACCTGAGAGGGACTCGAGACAGAACAAGCAATGACTCGGCCTATAAGAGAACCGAACTGCTCAACCGTTAACGTTAGCTATTTAATATTGCAATGAAAGTTTTATAATAGTCTAATATAAACTAAAGAGTCATGAGCCAAAAATTTTAGGTTAAAACCTAATCCAAAAAGTGAACATCAAATAGTGTAATAATATAAGTTCAAATAATAAAATACTATGCAAGTAATAGTTCACCATAACATATGTGAATATAAAGATCTAAGAAAATAACAACTAAGAATCTCAGTATTATAAGAACTCTCAAGTAACACTAACTAAAAATATAAGCGAGCCCAATCCTGCATCGGCAGTTATAGGTCATTTTCCCTTTAAAACTTGAAAGGGAAAAGTCGTTAGGATGACTCAATTAAACTCAGTAGAGATAGAGTTTTATATTAACCGTAATGTTTTGAAAAGAACATATGAACATGTCATGTGTAAAATATTTAATAAAAAATTTAAAGTGGAAAACAAACCATAGTGCAAGTGTTGAAACCATACACTATAATGTGATACATACGTAAAATAAGTTTCTACTACCAAACAAGAAAATCTCAATGAAGATAGAGTCATTTACGGACCCTCGGCACATCATGTCATAAACATAAAACAATAATAATAGCGATACTCGATTATCACAAAAACGCAAATAATTCTAATCAATTTAGAAGTTTGCACATAGAGACATGACACATTCAACTATCTCGTTATCTAGTTAGCAAACAAACTAGTACATCCTGCAATTGTTGAACGTGCATAACAAAACAAGACCGTCTAGTGGGCCAATCAAATTTGGTTCACATGAGCAAGTTGATTAGTAAAATGCAAGTGTCGGCTTAATAAAATCATGTCTAGTAAAAATATACATATAAGATAAATATTGATACGTCAGAACATATCAAATTACGTGAGAACACGTCTCAGAATAGGTTTTAGGAACACTATACAATACCAGACAAAACTAAATCATTATCTCAAATGGGCGTATCAAAACCAAAGCCAAAGTACTTAAAAATCCAAGAAAATCTGAATTTCGTGCCAAGCCTTGGAACCTACCAATATATATATATCCATCAATATGTTTTTTCTAGACCTTCAAAAGTTTGTTGCAACCTGTACCTGACTCGAAGATTTACGAAACAATTCTACAAAAAATTGGCTCAAAAACAAGTTCTAGTCAACCAGAAGATTTACGAAACAATTCTACAAAAAATTGGCTCAAAAACAAGTTCTCGTCAACCAGGAATCTGTTCGGTTGTCAAAACCGTTCGACTAGAAAAATTGTCATGATTGCTAATTTGACACCCACACCGCCATGAGGACGCACGATCCTTCATGCCCAGACACTCAAATTAATGGTTTGAACAACCAACTCGACCTATCGATTGACCAATTGCCCGAGCATATGCTATGGTGCCCACTATGTCGAGAAATCGTCTCAAAATTTTGAAAAACTCTAACTTTCTGCAATTAGAATTGATAATAAATCGGTTCCAACATTAATTTCTTCGTTTTCGTGCAAAAGTACGTCATTTTCATCCAACATTTCTTTAAATCCAACTAAAAACCTCATTCTTTCTATTCGCACTCAAAAATCCAATCTAAAAAACTGAATATACGAATATTTGAGACTTTCCATTCGAGTTTCTGCCAAATTCCTATGGAATCCAACCAGTAATACTTTGCTAGAAAGTGTTAGAATTTGGTATGACCCGAATTCTAGTTGGGCTAGGTCGGGCCCGTATATCAATATTAAAGTTTTATGTTTTCTCTATATATTGATACTTGAGTCGCAAAACTCAGTTGTACCAATTTTAATTATTGATTTCTCTTCTCTGCTCGTGGTTTTTTCCCTTCTAGGGTTTCCACGTAAATTTCAGTATCCATTATTTTCTCGTTTTCTTTTTCGGTTTCTCGTTCGATTGTTTAACAATTGATATCAGAGTGACGTTGAAGATTCCAAAAATCAGGTTTTGGAAAAAGAAATTATGAAATATAAAAAAAAAAGAAATTTTTAAAATTTCTTGCGTCCCTGTTCTTTTCTTCACGAAGGAAGAAGAGAAACCCAAAATCCTGTCGTGCCATTGCTGAGCGAAGGGGAGAAGAGAAGCCCTAGTCCCTCGTTGTTGTCGCCACTCGGGGAAGCGACCGAACAGACCGCACCAGTAGCCGCACAGTCATCCAAATTTGTCGATTCTCTATCTCCAAGCCAGCCGCACGCCAGTTTGTCAGAGTCACCCTTATAGAGCAATTGGTTCGTTGTCGCCCTCTTTATGCATAGATTGCAGTTGGAAAATTAAAGGTTGATCTTTTGTCTCACAAATAGAGATTTGTTTGCAGAAGAAGGCAGAATTTTTTGGATATTTTGGAAGAAATTTTTTGGGGAAAATTCACGTGAGTGCGGCGGTCTAACTGTTGGGCGAGATTATTCTAAATTTTGGAAGCCATTTTTCGTGGGGATATTTATATTTTGGGTTTCAAAATTTGGAATTGGATATTTTGAAAATTTTGGGAGATTTATTCTGATAGATTGTGAGAGCTGTTTTTGAATTATGGAAAGTAACCCGAGTGGGATGGTCACGTTGAACGGCTCTAACTATCATGTGTGGAAAGAGAAAATGAAAGATTTTCTCTATGTTAAAGACTATTATTTACCTCTGTTTGCTGGTGCGAAGCCGGCAACTAAATTTGACGTCGAATGAGAGTTGTGTTATCGTCAAGTGTGCGGTTACATTCTACAATGGGTAGATGATAATGTCCTCAATTATGTTAGTGAGGAAAAGAATGCTCAAAGCTTGTGGAAAAAGCTTGAGGAGTTATATGATCGGAAGACCGATAACAACAAATTGTACTTGATCAAGCAGCTTCCAGGGTTGAAGAACCAGAATGAAAAAACAATGACCGATCACTTGAATACATTTCAGTGGATTATCGACCAGTTGACTAGAATGAAAATCAAGTCTTATGAAGAGGTTCAGGGGTTGATGTTTCTTCAGATTTTACCAGACTCGTGGGAGACATTCAGAATGTCATTGTCTAACTCCGCTCCAGATGGTATTTTAGCTATGGTTGTATTCAAGAGTAGTGTTCTGAACGAAGAGATAAGAAGAAAGTCTACGGGTTTTTCTTCAGAGTCAGACATCTTATTTACCGAAAACAGGAGGATGAGTCAAAGCAAAGGTCTGGTCAACAGAAATCGAAGTTAAAGCAAGTCGGGAAAATACACCAACTTTGAGTGTTATCATTGTAGCAAGAAGGGACACATCAAGACATTTTGTCAAAAGCTTCTTTGAGAGAATTTGAATGCCAAGGAAAAGGATAAGAAGACAGAAGAGGGTGATAAAGTCGAGAAGGAAGCCACGGCCACCAAGGAGTTCTTTAGTGTGTACGACAGAGATGTCGTAAATCTCACCTACCAAGATACGAGTTGGGTGATTGATAGTGGCTCTTCTATAAGCCACTTCACGGAGAGATTTCTTCACATCCTACACTTTTAGTGACTTTGGAAGTGTAAGGATGAGATATGATGGCGTTGCAAAAGCCATTGGTATGAGAGACATGCATTTGGAGGCCGACACCGTCAACACCCTGGTTTTGAGAGGTGTGAAGCATATCCCCGACATCCGCATGAACTCGATCTTGACCGACAAACTCGATGACGAAGAGTTTTGTAACACCTTTCGTGATGAAAAGTGGAAGCTCGCCAAAGGCTCTTTGATTGTTACAAGGGGTGAAAAATGTTCTTCATTGTATGTGTTACAGGGTTCTATAGGGACGGATAATAAGGCTATGAAATTTGTGAATTCACCTCCTAAAAGAATGGTTGAGAAGACTTGGAAGAAATCAAGTTCTCAGGTGAAGTTCAGATTGGAATCTGATGGTACATTAGAAATAGTGAGTCAGCCTATTGCAAATGTTCAATCACCAGTTTCAGTTTCGCGTCAGAATGGTATCGTCAAAGGCAGGACCATGTGGAAGGTTAAAACTCCATGGGTGATATGATGAAATTGTGGGTTATGCATTGAATGTGTTCGAGAGTAACGATTCCTGTGTGGAGTTTTCAACATGTTCAGATGTAATTCGTTCCAACAACTTTGATACTTCAGTGATTCCATGGAGAAGGAGATTTGATTTTTTCTTAACTAAATTTCTCAAGTTTAAGCGGGGCTTGAACTTGATCGGTATCAGCTACTGAGCTAGCCCAACAGAGGCTTTTGTGGTAGAGGATGTTATTTTTAATGGAGTTTTACAGATTTGTTTCATTGCACCAGAATTTTTTTGAAGGTGAAGATTGTCAGAGTTCAATGTTTTGGATTCGCTTTGAGTTGAGCCGACTAGCCCGTTGGATCTCTCATGTGAAATTGGTGTCAATGTGGAGATTGTTAAAATGTGGTGTGACATAAATTCTAGTTAGGCCGGGTCAGACCCATATATTAATATTAGAGTTTTATGTTTTCTCTATATATTGATGTTTGAGTCGTAAAACTCGTTGTACTGATTTTGATTATTTATTTCTCTCTTTTGCCAGTAATTCTCTTTTAGGGTTTCCACGTAAATTTTAGTGTCTATTATTTTCTCGTTTTATTGTTTGGTTTCTCGTTCGATTTTTCAACATAAAGTTTCTTCTATCAAAAGTTCAAAGCACATAAGGATTTGAAGTCGACATAGAGAATAGAAAAACAATGGATATGTTTCCTTACCTTCAATCCAATTCTCATTATCTCCCAAACTTCGAACTTCACAGCAAAACCAATCTCTTGGAACTATACCAAGTGGAATAAATAAAATAAAATGGAATTTAAGAAATTTAAAATAAATTCAATCAGAGCCTTTCATATTTAAACAAGCAGTTATCACACTAATTACATTAGTAGTATATTAGTTCTCAATTGAACAATTAATTCATAATGTTTTATACATTTACGTGTTAATCATTAAGGTCTTAGAGATATATTTTGTCTAAAAACAGGTTCAATGAATCTACTTTACTCTAAAAGTTAATATGATGTATTAAATTTTTGTAGTGTAGGGTTGGTCCAAACAAATTGATATTGATAATTAGGGTTCAATGAACCGGCTATTGTTTCACCGTTAGCGTCTGTTATGTTCCGTTAAAGTCTGTTAAACTCCGTTAATGTACGCCAATAAACCCGTTTTCACCTCTCTTCCTCGAATAATTGATGAAATTAAAAGTATAACCATAGGTTGAAAATACACCGAATTTAAGTAGTCAATTTTTTCAATGTAGATGATCAAACTAATGGAGGCCACACGCTACAACCAAGAGTGGTGTAAAGTTGGTCCACATCTCCCTCCCAACTTCTCCCATATTGTTTTTATTTCCACAAATACCCCTACCCTCTTTACCTTTTGTTTTTGCATAAAATAATTATAAAATATATTTTTTCCTCTTAATTTTTTAAAATCTCGTTTTACTAGTAAATTACAAATAAATTAACCTAAATAAAATATTAAAAGCTAAAAAATATTAATCCATTTAGCCATTAATTTCCGCTAATTGTATTTATGATATTACTTTTCATCAATTTTTTACTGATAATTTTATATTTATATTCTAATTTGGGCACACTAATTTTATTTTTTTAATATAATATTTATTTATTTTAATTATTTGTTATTTATAATAATTTAATTTATGAACACGCTTAGAATATAATATTAAAATTAAATTCTATATTTAATGCGAAAAGAGTAATGTAAATTATAAAATAGGTAGGGGTATTATCGTAATGTGACATCACAATTTCAAGCTAGAAAAGGCCGTCTTCGCCCAACTGAAGCTTTCAGTTTCAGCCAATTCCCTATCATCCATCGACTATCTCTGAAATCTGAAAACCTCTGGGTCATTTTCTCTTCCTCGTCGACTTCTCCATTTCCAGGTTTTTCTCTAATCGATCTGCGGATTTTGGTCTCGTGCTTACTTTTGCAAGTTTATTTAGTTCTTTAGATGGTGAAATTTGCGTAGGTTTTGTTGCGATACTCATGGAGGCAGCAGCGTCGGCCAGTGCAGTTCTTCGATCTCCCTTTGGATACTCCATACGATCTGATTTTGCTTGTAGATCGGTATCTTTGGCTGCCAATGGACTTGATTTTGTTTCATTTGGGAGCAAACCACGATTCTCTATTCATGTATGAAAAATCTCTCATTTCCAGAAATTCTGTTTTGTTTTGTTGTTTGCATTTCATGATTAACTCTTAGACCCGAGGTGCTTTTCACCTTTTTATATACCTCTAACTCGCAAGAATATTTATTGTATTGCTGATAATGGTGTATATCTGAACCCAAAATTGTGTCTGCGCAATCCTTTGTTTGGGATTATGACATGTATTTGAATAATTATTTTTGGGTCTTCTGTTGTCAATAGCACTGTAGTTCGTTTGACAATCTAAGTTTTGTGTAGTATCTTTTGGGAGCTTCCTTGCAAGCGTAGATCTTGTTGTATTGAACGTGCATGATAAAAAGAACTTTGTTTCATGTGTTGGCTTTAAGGGTTTGAGTTTCTGACAATCTAAGTTTTGTGTATTATCTTTTGGGAGCTTCCTTGCCAGCGTAGATCTTGTTGTATTGAACATGCATGATAAAAAGAACTGTGTTTCATGTGTTGGCTTGAAGGGTTTGAGTTTCTGACAATCCTGTCCATGGCAGCATTGTAATTCATTTTCTCGATCAAAACTATGGAGTAGAAGAATTAGTTCTGGTAGTGGGAGAAACCCCTCCTGTAAAGCGTCATTATCTCCAGAATCACCAGGATCAGTTTCGTCAATTGCTCCACTTCGGCTGGAGTCTCCAATCGGGCAGTTTTTATCTCAGATTTTGGTGAGTCACCCACATCTTGTCCCTGCTGCAGTTGAGCAGCAGCTTGAGCAACTCCAAACTGACCGTGATGCAGAGGAAAAGAAAGAAGACCTGCCTGCAACTGGTACCAATCTAGTTTTGTACAGGTTGTTCTCCACCTTATTAGATAGTACACCTTGTTGTTGACAATGCATAGAATGATAATTTTGGCAAAGTTTTTCTCCCCTTATAGTGGTGTCAAAACCATCTTTAAAAAGTATAGAAGAAAATCTATACTCGCTACGGTTGAAGTGTTAAGCTGTCATTTTTATAACTTTACAATTTTCTAAATGTTTATCTTATTAACAGAGTTACTATATCGTAGTTCATTGTTTAAACAAATTTCATGTTATTTAAATTCGAGTAGCAGCCATCATTTTCAAATATTTTATTTTTGAAAAAGAACTTTTTAGAGTGTGATGTCAAAAAAAATTTCTGATTTAAATCATCAGCAAATCTATGTTGGAACGGAGGGAATTTATGTGAGAAAAAGGATTGTGATACACAATTTTCAGTGTAATAGATTGCATTAAACTCACATATTTTCTTTGTCAAAGTAATTCTTTGTTTGCTGTATTTCCAAAGAAATTAATGAAGAAGAATAATAAATTTTATATACTGACTCGGTTGTTGGACTATATGTGACATCCCCAGTATAGTTCAATTTCATTTTTGTGCGGATCTTTTTAGATAATAGTGATCTAATGTTCCCTTTATGATACCGATACAATGTTACCAGTGGAAGTCCTAAAACAAATTATATTCTTTCTGATTTCCTTTCGGATTTGTAGGAGAATAGCTAAGATCAAGGCAAGTGAAAGAAAGAAGGCTTTAGAAGAGATCTTATATGCATTGGTTGTACAGAAATTCATGGATGCTAATGTTTCTTTAGTACCTGCCATATCACCATCACCTCCGGACTCCTCAGGCCGTGTTGATTTGTGGCCAAGTCAAGATGAGAAGCTGGAACAGCTTCACTCTCCTGAAGCATATGAAATGATTCAAAACCACCTTGCTTTGATTTTAGGGAAACAGTTAGGTGAATCAAGCTCTGTGGCAAAGATAAGTAAACTTCGCGTTGGGCAGGTATATGCAGCTTCTGTGATGTATGGATACTTCCTCAAGCGGGTTGACCAGCGGTTTCAGCTAGAGAAGTCAATGAAAATTCTTCCAGGCGCTTCAAACGAAGAGGAGAGTGATATTCAGCAAGCTCTAATTGACAACACAAGACCCAATTTTTGGCAGTCCTCATTTCCAACTCAATCTGCCAATCCTGAAGTCTCTTCTGAGTCTGGTGGAATGAAATCTTCTCGATTACGAACCTATGTTATGTCGTTTGATGTGGATACGCTTCAAAGATATGCAACGATAAGATCCAAAGAAGCCATTACCATAATCGAAAAGCACACCGAAGCCTTATTTGGAAGGCCTGAGATGGTCATAACTCTTGAAGGAACTGTTGATTCTTCCAAAGAGGACCTCATTAAGATTAGCTTCAGTGGATTGAAGGGACTGGTTTTGGAAGCTGTTACATTTGGTTCCTTTCTGTGGGATGTGGAGAGCTACGTGGATTCCAGGTATCATTTTGTCATGAGCTAAGCTAATTATCATTTGTTATGCTGTATATATTGTTGGTACTTCTGATTTTCAATTAACCAATCCTATCCTATCGAGTTCGATTTGTTATTACATGCTTAATCCCTAGGAAATAACTCAGGTGTTGAGTCTCCACACTTTGTTCTCAACTGGGTCTCTGAAAATTTGAATTTTAAAAATTTACATCGTCCTTAACTTCAAGTTCTGCTAGATTAAGGATTGTTTGGTTTGTGGGAATTTGGTATTAGAAATGAAAATGTTGTATGATTTCTGCTATTGAGATCTCGAATGATTAGAGAAATTGGAAGGCAGTGGACTTCGAATTTGTGCAAGACTATCAAAGTGTGCATTTAAGATTCAATTTATATATAATCTATCTCTATTATTCTATCTCTATTTAAGATTCAATTTAGTATCATTATTCTATGCATTTTTTATATATTTTAGCATCTCAACTAATCCATAAAATGTGTCGTATCTTTAAATATGCATTATTGATAAGTGCATATTTTTATTACTGATTTATAAAACAGTTTCATTGACCAATTCAAGCCACAATGGTAAGCACTATAAATGTCCCTGTTAGCATCCTTAGCTACCTACTGAAATGTTTGATACATCTTTGACAGAAGAGGAATTATACTATTTTCCTTTTTAACAAAAGGAATTTTCACTTTTTAGATGTCTTAACAATTTGAACTTTCATGCTTGAAGGTCATTTACAAGTTAAATTTTAATTTTTTTTTTTTTTTTACAAAAGGAACTTTCAGTTTTTTTGATGTCATCAATTTCAATTTTGTTGTCAATTTATCTGTTAAATTCAGTATTTATATATTGCGTTACTATTTAATGAGATGCATAAGCTTATTATTAAACCATCTAATGATTTATATTTTAAATTTTATTGTGCAATTGAAAAAGTTCAAAATTGCTAGAGATGAGATTGACGAAGTTCATAATGGACTTAGGAATTGTGAATAAGGTTACAAATTGAGTTAAAATATATCGTTAATGAACGTGTGGTATGCATATGTTAGGTCCGGTGCATATACTAACTTATTTTTGCTCAAAAAATTTTAATTGGTCAACTTTGAAACTCATCGGCTGTCAGCTGGATTCTTATAAATGGTTGATCGAGTAAAAGAATTATCAGCAAAATAGGATGTTTTTGTTGACTTGACGATGGACAAAAATAAGAACACGTGACATTTGTTTTAAAATTTATCAATGAAAATTAACGAGATGATCAATTAAAAATAAAATTGAAACTCTAATGACTTCAACTTAAACAGTGATGATCAAATGGAGACCAGACCATTGGAGAAACTATGAAGATCAATGGTGTATTTTATCAAAAGAACTATTATTTAGAAATTAAACCCACATTAAAAGTAACATAATTTGCATTTAACTCCAATAACTGTGAAACTTTTTAATACTTGACACCCTTAACTTGAACTTATTCGTTTCGGTTCAGTTTGAATTGGTTCTTAAGACGTATGAACTGATTTTCAGTTCCACTTTTCAAGAACGGGAAATTTTGGTCCGGTTTACGATTCTACAACTTAGGAACCGTACCGAACCGAATCAATAAAAATAATATTCACTTGAAATTTTATTTAAATATAAAAGTACGTATTAAGAAATTATTCAATAAATTGTTATAAGTTCAAAATTCAAATTCACAATTGACTAAAATTCAAGTAATTGAATTAATGACTAATTAGCCACTATACTGTATTAAATAGTGTTTAAATTATTAAATTATTTCTTAATTAGTTATATGATTATTGCTAGATTATATTAAGTAGGGATTGAATTGTATTATTAAAAATGAATTTACTTTATAAATTGATTGAGTTATTTAAATTAAATTGTCTATATTTAGATTAATTATTTAAATTATACATTTAATTTGATATTTTATTAAGATTCATTTTTTCATAATTTTTATTTTTAAGAACATTAATTTATTTTTTGAAGATTTTTTAACCAAATCGATAATTTTGGTTCGGTTCCGATTCGATTATCCATCTTGGATGGATAGGTTTCAAATCCATTTTTAACCAACAGAAATTCGGTTTGACCTTAAACCAAACCAAACCAACTTTTGGACATCCCTAGACATAACACATATTAATTGGTGACAATAAATATTTTAATTTAGTACATATAATTTTTTTTAATTATTATACTATTTAATAAAGGGTTTTTTTTAAACCTTAAAGTGTTGGTTTTTTAAAAAAACAGTCCATAAAATTTGTTATTCATGGAACCAAACCTCAAAGTATCGAAAATAAACAAATTGAACCTTGAGATAGGGGTGAACCGGTCGTCCTCCCCGGGGAGGACGGCCGTTCCAGCTGGATTGGCCGTCTTCTCCGGTTTTGATGACTTTTTTTGTCGTCTGGTTGAACCGGTCGTCCTCTCCCCTAAAACCCGTTTAATTTAATCTTAAAAATAATTAATAAAAATTATAATAAATTATACAAGTGTTTTTAAATCATGAAATTTTTACAATATGTAGACCAAATCATGATAAGAGAATCTGAAAATTTGAGTGATTTTCTAATACTTGCACGATTTATTGTAATTTAACCTTAAAATAATTAACTAAAATTACAATAACTAGTGCAAGTGTTATAAAATCACGCAAATTTCCAGATTCTCTTCATATTATTTGGTCTATATATGATAAAAATTTCGAGATTTAATAATACTTGTATGGTTTATTGTAATTTTAGGGTTAAATTACAATAAATCGTGCATGTGTTAGAAAATCACGCGAATTTCCAGATTCTCTTCCTATAATTTGGTCTATATATGGTAAAAATTTCATAATTTTATAATATTTGTACGATTTATTATAATTTTAGTTAATTATTTTAGGGTTAAATTATAATAAATAGTGCAAGTGTTAGAAAATCACGCAAATTTTCA
Organism: Begonia masoniana; assembly: GCA_022432975.1. Classification (NCBI taxonomy): domain Eukaryota; kingdom Viridiplantae; phylum Streptophyta; class Magnoliopsida; order Cucurbitales; family Begoniaceae; genus Begonia; species Begonia masoniana. The sequence goes on from CM039509.1 coordinate 1,451,556, forward strand.
GATTCCCTTCTCACGATTTGGTCTACATATGATAACAATTTCGTGATTTAATAACACTTTTACGATTTATTGTAATTTTAGTTAGGGAAAAGTACCATTTAGACTCCAACATATGGGGTCAGTGACCATTTGGTACCTAACGTTTGTTTTGTACCCAATCAAACCCTAACGTATAAAACGTTTGCAATTCAAACCCTACCGTCAATTTTTCAGTTAAAATTGACAAATACCCTTTTAAAATTACCAAACTACCCTCTCTCTCTCTCTCTCTCTCTCTCTCTCGACTGAAATCACTGTGAAGCATTCGAAGAAAAAGAAAACCCAGAAAATGGTCTGATAAAAAGCGTCCTCGAAAATGACCCAGAAGAAGCTAAATAGTCAGAATAGACAGTGGCTAGAAAGGAGGCGCTTGTAACAAACTGCATGTTGTTCCATCTCTGCCGGAACAGAAGACCGCCAGGAGTAGTCTGGACATTTCGAGTACCCTTTCTTAAACACGAACAGAGGAAGGATTCGGCCCTCTCCTGGTAACCTTCAAACACAGAGTTATGTTTTCCAGCTCTCCCTTGCATCAGAAACTACGAAAAGAAAAAATTATCAGAATCTACAATGTTTCTAACAGAATAATTGCCGGAATTAGAAGACGACGACGAAAAAGTGATTACCTTGAAAACAAGAGTTTGAACTCCGGCGTACTTGACGTCCCAACCAAACTCCGTCATGCTCCACCCAGTTCCGCCCATTGAATCGCCATTTTCTCCGAGGTAGTTCAAGTAATATTGGTTGTTCGTCGCTTGGTACAGCCACGCAGCAGCCCATAGCAACTCATCCTGCAAATTCCCAAATTGACTGAAAAATTGGAGAGAGGGAGAGGGGGTAGTTTGGTAATTTTAAAAAAACATCTGTCAATTTTAACTGAAAAATTGACGGCAGGGTTTGAATTGCAAACGTTTTATACGTTAGGGTTTGATTGGGTACAAAACAAACGTTAGGTACCAAATGGTCACTGACCCCATACGTTGGAGTCTAAATGGTACTTTTCCCTTTTAGTTAATTATTTTTAGGGTTATAAATTAAATGAGTTTTTAAGGGAGAGGACGGTCGGTTCAACTGAACCGACCATCCTCTTCGATAGACGACAAAAAAATTTGTCAAAACCGAAGAGGACGATCCATCCAGCTGGACCGGCCGTCCTCTCCGGGGAGGACAGTCGGTTCATCTCTATCTCAAGGTTCAATTTGATTATTTTTTATATTTTGAGGTTTGGTTAGATGAATAGTAAATTTTAAGAGTTTTTTTTTTTTAAATCAATATTTTAAGGTTTAAAATAAATAAAAAAACCCTTTAATAAATAATACACTGTGTCACTTTAAAATATGAAAATAGAATATAAAACCTGATAAATTTAGTATTAAATATTTTGAATGGATGTGTTCACGCCGAGTGTCACTTTACTCGGTGAGTTTTTAAGATAAAGTTATTTAATATTCATATTTATTTTGAAAATTATTGTGATGTTCATCAAAACTTAACGCGTCAACCTTTTTTTTTTTTTTTTTTTTATTAATATTTTATTGTGAGAATCACGACCATCACAATCGCAATCAACGACTTGTCTGAAAATTTTCTCTTTTCAGGATAATGTCTGGAGAGCTCTGTTTAACGGGTTTGAGTTATTTATGAAGGATTGTGTCTTTAATGGAGGTTTTAATAAAGTTTAGAAGATTAAAACTCCACAATTTTCTAAATTTATCGTAGTCTGCCCAAAAGACGTGAGAAAGCCGTCGTCGCCGTGTGTATTAATGTAGTCAAACTTTTGTTTCTTCTGCTGGTAAACTGGGTTGCCAATCGCCATGAATGGATTTGGAGGTTTCAGAGCTTTATGGGTTCTAATGGTGGAGTAGTTACTAGTTTGAAGCAAAAAACTGCAAGTAGATTCCAGTTCGAGTTGAGGGTATGTCTGATTTCATCCTAGCTTCTGAAAGTTTCTTCCTTTTTGTTTACTTTTTTATAGAGAAATCGCTCGTCAATAATCAATCTTCAGAAACATTGAAATTTTCAATTCCTATTTCAATTTCTTGGTATTTATACGTCTTATTGATGGTATGTGAATTAAGCTTACAAATTCTGTGGTGCATATTTTCTTCTAAATTTTCATTTTCTTTGTTTAATTAAACATTTTTTTTCTGCTCAGAGAGCTGTTGGAATTTCATAAACATTCCAAGTTGGAAAGGGTAGTGTGCTTGTTCATGTCTTGAAGTAGGGTCGAAACTGAATTAGATAAAAAGAAGAACTTTTAGTACCAGTTAGCCCTGAAGACGTGGGAGAGCTCTCTAGCTCTAGTTCTGTTTAGAGATATAAATCTTCTTCTTTTTGCATTCAATACGAATGTTTTTGGTTAAAGAATTGATTATTTCTGTCATTTTTTTGGCCTAATTTTCTATCTTATAAACAAACATACATTTATTTCCACTTGAAATGTAGTTTAGCTCGAAATTCCTATTGTGAATTCATGCAATTTTAATGTGTGATTCTTCATTTTGGCATGTCCAGTTGAGTGAGAATGGCTGGTGTTGATAAAGACGATATTCCAATGCTTTCAGACACAAATCCATCACTGTATGATGAACAAGTGAATTCTCAGTTCGGGTCATTTAATTCATCGCCACGAAATGCATCAGTTTTAGTTCCGATCGAAGGTAATCTCGTTAGCTATACGGGCCCTCTACGGAGTGAAAGAAAAGCTCCTTTTCCACAGATGAGTGGTCCTTTACTAATCATGCATAACCCTGTGGGAGGAGGATTTCAGTCGAATACAAGTAATTCAGAGCAATCAACAAAAGAACCGATGAAGGAAAATTTTCGTTCTCGGGAGGTAAACGGTGGGGCAGGTTGGTCCAATAGAAACGATGGCAGAAAAAATGAACATTTGTTGAAGTTTCAATTAGGACAGTGTAATGATCCTTATTGTACGACATGCCCAACCTACAATATCAAAACTGCACAGCAGAAGAGCTCAAGAATCTCTGGCACTTTTGAACACAAGGTTTGTTTTCCTGTTATTATTATTGTTTTCTTCTTTGTTCTTATGGATTCTTCAATATTTATGCATTTGGAATATGAATATTATTTCCAAGAGGATAGATTAATTAAAATTAGTTGTGATGCGTCCTTAATTTATTAAAGTTCCTGCCCATTAATCTTGTTCTGAGAAATGGAGGTCCTATATTGTTAATTTGAATTTTAGATACTTCTTTAAGGCGATAATCAGGATTAACTGCTCTTAAAACTTTTAGCTCATCGAGTTTAATGTTAACTGTCATCGAACAAGTCATATCTGCATGTTTGTTGACTTCATGATATTTTAAGCTTTCTGCAAAACTCTGTACAACTAATATTTGTACAATCATTTTAATTTATCCACAATGGTGGTATACAACATTATCGTTGATCCCGAGGAATACAATTTTTTCAACGAGTTTGTGCAGTTTCATAATGCTTTCTATGGGGACGCAAAAGGCTGGGCAAGGAAGTTTTGGTCTTATATTCCAAGAGTCATGAATCCTCATACGAAAATTATCCAAAAGTGGAACAAGTTTTTTGTTATTTCTTGTTTGGCGGCGATCTTTTTGGACCCGTTATTTTTCTTCCTACTCTCTGTCCAACAGGTATAGAAATCTGATCAAATTCTTCTTTTCTTGTGCAATTTATATGTTTAAACCTGTTGCATTGTCTTCTAATGGGTTTATCTACTAAAATGCCTCTGTTAGCCTTGTAAGTCCTTGGTATTTCAAAAGTTTGATACATAATCATAGAAACAAGTCAAATTCTTGGAAATGGGAGTATACTTCTCTAACTTTTGTGGAATTCATTTGATTTCTACTTTTGTCTTTGTATTATACCAAAATGTAACTCATGTTTCCAGCTTAATATTTCTTGAAAAATGTAGTTTTCTTTTTGTTTTTATTTTTATTTTTATTTTTTATCCACTCGATATTGTTGTTTTCCCTCTTATGAACATATTTTCAATTCATCAAATATAATAACTTCTGGGGTAACTAATTATATCAATACTGCAGGAGAATAAGTGCATAGTTATAGATTGGCCCATGACTACAGCTCTGGTGGTTTTCCGAAGCATGACTGATTTCATTTACGTTCTCCACATCCTTCTTCAGGTTCTCTCCTTCACATTGTTTTATTACCCTTTTTGGTTTTTGTTGTTTTGTCGGTTTTGCTACAGAAAAAGTGTATGTTCTTATTAAATTGTCAATTTTTTCTTTTAAGAATACATTAGTAATGGCATTTCAAGGAATTTGGTTAATTATTGTTCTTGTAATAACATTTGAACCTGTTATAACTTACTATGCATTGAACGAGTTAACATTCTGAGCTCAAAAAATGGAGAAGGTTTTGGATTCCTAATTTTTCTCTTACTGTTCTTTCTATTTATGTTATTTACATCATTTTATTTACTTCTCAGACTTATTACCTCATTATGAAAAAAAGTATTATCCATACAAGTGCAATTTAGATTCAAGATCCAAATTTTTTCTGTATCTGAAAAACTTGGTTTGCTAGCTTCCATGATTATGCTTGTACCCTCGTAAATTTTTATAGTTTTTTTGTGTTTTCTCCAGTTCAGGTTAGCCTATGTGGCTCCGGAGTCTAGAGTAGTTGGTGCAGGAGAGTTAGTGGACCATCCCAAGAAAATTGCTCTGAATTACCTTCGTGGTTTCTTTGTTGTTGACTTATTTGCAGCATTGCCTCTGCCTCAGGTCTCTCTCTCTCTCTCTCTCTCTCTGCATCAAGTTTATGTTTAATTTGAATATGTGATTTTAATGCAACCTATTGTAACGTCGTGTTCCATCGATAATTTATGTTCTTCATTGTTATGATTTCTTCCTATTCAGAATTCGAAGATCTTTTTTTCTTTTTTTGTGGCCTTAAAGTAATTTTAAATGTTGTGGTTGATTTTGTAGTTGCATATTTAGTTTAAGCTCACTTTCCTATGCTTTTCTCTTGCAAAAACAGTTAGTGTGAGCTAAATTTACTTGATATGTATAAGTCCTAATCACCGTGATGCAATCCGGGAGTAAATGTGAAGGAATTTTCTTTATTTCGTCAATTCTTTTTTTTTTACTTTCAGTGATTTATGATTCTAGTATTTATTATCGCCTATGTGGACATTGTTTCTTGATTTTGCGTATTTGGGTGAACATCTGTTCTCCTTACTTGAGGATTTAAATGTCATGTTTGAAACTATTATTGTAATATCAAAACAAAAGACCACAAATCAAATTTCATGTCTTATTTACGTGTACGTATTATGAAATAATAACCAATTTTTGATTGGGCTAGATCAAACCAATGTTTAATATTCAAGTTCTTTAATTAGTTTATATATATTTACTTGAATCACAAAACTTATTGTACTTTAATTTTTCGTTAGTGGATTTTTTGTTCTACCTGTGGTTTTTTTTTTCCTTCTGTTAAGGCTTTTCATGTTGAATCTCGGCGTTCAATTTTTGTATTTTTTTTTTCAGTACGTTTGAAATCAATTTCAACGAATTGTATATATGTGAGAACAGGTGAAGTCAACTAGGGAATGAAAATATAATTTATATGATCAAATTAACCTCAACTAAATAGATAAAAGCTTTTGGAATTAGTAATAGAAAATTGACATATATGAAAGAGACTATGTCCATTTTGGCTCTAATTTCTTTACTTTATTTCAAAAATATTTTGTTTTGGCTTGAATAATTATTTGCGACTTATTTCCTCAATGATTTAGATCATAATTTTGTTGATACTACCAAGATCCCTTGGAACATCTGGTGCAAACTACGCAAAAAATCTTTTACGTGCAGCAGTTCTCGTGCAATATATACCCAGATTGTTTAGATTTTTGCCACTTCTGGTTGGTCAGTCTCCAAGTGGCTTTGTATTTGAGACAGCGTGGGCCAATTTTGTTCTCAATCTTTTCACTTTTATGTTGTCTGGCCACGTTGTCGGCTCTTTCTGGTACCTCTTCGGATTGCAGGTATGCTATTTTTTTTTTTAACTTTTTCAAGACTTGTTTGACTATCTAGATCCACTCTAAAATTTTCATAATGTCGAAAAGTTACTGCTCTTGTCCTGATTCTAAAAGCTGAAAAAGGAAAAAGTTGATGACAGTGTAACCAAAACTGCTTTCAAAACCTGTTTTAAAGAACAGGTTACGAAGATACTATCTTTTATGAAGACATTGTGTGTGTTTGGGAGATGTTTTCAAAATCCAATTTTTTGTAATGAATGGAAATGGGGAAAAGGATAATTTTTCAACCATAACAAAACTAATTCGTGAATATTTTTATCATTGCTTCTACAAACATGGGTTTTTTTTTATTATTGAAAAATGCTTTGTGAAAATGTTCTTAGAAGTTTCCTCTTATTTTCTGTTTTTAAAAAGATCCAAACAAGGCCTAGGGTCTTGTTAGTGTTCTGTTTATGAAAATAAGATATGGTTGAAACAAACGAACCCGAACATCATTACACTTTTACAAGATATTGGTGTCACCAAGACTTACCCATGGATAGCCAATATGGCCTGCATTAGGAATCGGTATTTGATTCATCGCTTTAGGTTTTAACCCTATGACTTTCTGCTTAAATGCTTTCAATTTTAATCAATGTGTAGCTAATAGTTTAAGATATGTGATTAGTATTTGGGTTGGGCTGATATTAACCGTACTAATCCTGGCTCGTAATTTCTCACTAGACGTAGTTGCTACTGAAGTTCTATTTATAAATGAACAAGACTTTGGTTTTAGTGTTACGTGTTTTTGAAAGTAAAGGCTTCTTCTCTAAATGAACAAGATTTTGCTTTTTTATTTTTTTTCTTTAGTATTCGTAAGATCGACTCTGTAACCATTATCTACTTTCAGTTGTCGGCAATCAAGAAGATTGCAACAACATGAAATGCAAATTTTGTACTTGATTCTAATTTTCATAATTTTCTTTTTCAATCTTAGAGGGTCAACCAATGTTTACGAAATGCCTGCCAAAACTCTGGAATTCAATCGTGCATGACATTTATAGATTGTGGACATGGTGATAATCTCAACAGATTTGATTCTTATCCGACATGGAAGAGCTGGAGAGACAATGAGAATGCTAGCTCTTGCTTTACGCCAGATGGATTTTCTTACGGAATCTACGTTCAAGCTGTCAGTCTTACCTCAGAACGTAACATAATTACGAGATTTATTTATTCACTCTTTTGGGGACTTCAGGTATTTAATTTCATTTCTCACTGTCTCTATGTCTTCTATGCTATCTTTTTTTCTGCTTTTTCTATAGCTGTTCTTCGCATACTCGAGAAATATTATGATCATATGAGAATCTGCACGAAGAATGATGAAGTTGTAAAAACTTTCGAGGAGAATGAACTCTTGTTATAAAAAAGTTTTTAATTTATGTTTCTCTTGCAGCAAATCAGTACTCTTGCTGGGAATCAAGTTCCAAGCTTTTTTGTGTGGGAAGTTCTGTTTACTATGGCCACTATTGGACTGGGTCTTTTTTTATTTGCTCTACTCATTGGAAATATGCAAAACTTCCTTCAGGCTCTTGGTCGGAGGTAACTGCAAGACATCTCGTATCGGTTTTTTATTTTAATCTTGACAAACAGCATGTCACTTCCATTGACTTAGTGAAATTAATAATCAAATAAGTAATTATCGATATTGTTAGAATTGAGTGATTGAAATTCTGTTTAGGTGAAACGAAAAATCTCATGGTCTCAAAAACAATGGAACAAAATTATGGATTTTTTTCTCAATGGTTTGTGGTGATAGCGAAATGATATAGGCCCCAAACCACAATATGAACTTTTTTAATATGCACTTATTATCCGCAAGGTGCAAAATTCATTCATTACAATGATTTTGATATCATGAATTTTTCTCCTCTGGCATGGTTTTTTTTCTCATTAAGGTTTTCTACGCAAAATTTCAGTGTTCGTTCTCCATTTTTTTCTTTTTCATATTCGCTTTTAATTAAAGATAAGTTCCATACTTTTTTTACGCTCATTCTTTAGATTTTGTTGATATACTTATTTATCCGTAACTTGCTTTTATGTTTGGGTCATTTAGGAGGTTAGAAATGTCGTTAAGACGACGCGATGTCGAGCTATGGATGGGGCACCGACGTTTGCCTGTAGAACTAAGAAGGTATCTTATATTTATCTATTATTTACATGGTATGATTTTGACTTTAATTTACATTTCATTTAATGAAATAGTAAACCATCGTGTAATCATTCTTTGGATAATGATAAATGTTTAGGCGAGTACGAGAAGCCGAAAGGTATAGTTGGGCTGCAACGAGAGGCGTCAATGAAGAAAGGCTTTTGGAGAATTTGCCCGAAGACCTTCAAAAAAACATACGACGCCATCTCTTTAGATTTCTAAAGAAAGTGAGCCTTTGATCTTTTAAAAATATGAAAAACGAAAAAAGAAAAAGAAAGAACGATTCATGGAGCCTTTCATGACATCGTGTAGGTCCGGATTTTCTCGTTGATGGATGAACCTATTCTAGATTCGATAAGGGAGAAACTCACTTGAACCGATGTTTTTGGTCTAGTTTGGTTCGGTTTTGATAACTAGGAAATCGACAACATTTTTATTGTTTCGGAACTAAAGTTGTTGGTTCGATTCTCAATTTTAAGTCAAGGACAGACCAAAAACCGAATGATCCAACAAATAGAAGACCTAATTAAATTTTATTCTACATTTAAACTCATCCCTAAATCTATTTTTCAGGCCCAAAATAGTTTATTTTTTCATTTTTAGCCCAAAAAATAGCCCAACAAAACAACTTTCAAATCAAAATATAAAATATATTCCAATTTTCACTCAATATTCCGTCCAAAATCATGTTTTTTTGGCAATTTTTGCTCCAATAAAAAAGCCGGACAAAAAAGTCGAGAACCCAAACAAAACCGAACAATTTGACGCATGTTATCGTAATGAAAATGTCTTGCAAAATAAGATTCTTGTATGACACCATGAAAGCATCCTTTTGATCCTCTTGCTAGAACTTTGATGAAAAATTTGTTCCAACGTGACAATCTAATATTTTTTTATAATCTTTTTTAAATGTTTATATTATATATAAGCATATATTATGGTCTAGGTCAAGTAACTAACATGCATGTCACTTCTTAGTAATAATTAGATCTCATAAATTTGGCATGAAATAAAATTATAGATAGTTAATGATGTACGCATAATTTGACGAACTTTCGAGTTGGAAGTTGAAAATGCAGGCGAATATAGTAGAATATGTGTAGAAAACGTAAGACTCGGGTTTGTTTTCACCTTGACATAATTTGCAAATCGACATATCTACTTGTGTATTAGTGTTGAGGTATGAGAAGTGCATTTGCGTAATTTCATATTATTAAACATGCACTCACTACGTTCATTGATTAATAAAATAATTATAATACATTATAAATAGTTAAATTAATATGTCACTTATGCAGTACATAAATGTCGTGTCAATATATAATATTAGAACGTAAATGTCGCATTAACCTTCACCTAGACCATTGAAGGTTCAAGATCAATGTCAACTAGTAGTTGTTCAATAACTTACCTACATTTTAAGGCTAAATATGAAATATACTCAAAATTCGAACACACGTAAATTTTACGCGTCTCACACATTACATCGGCTTTTTTTTATCTTGGCTTATATGCTCTTCATACTTAGGCTCATGTCTTAGTCCTTTTCTTTTTTTAGTGGAACCGTAGATTTATTACAAATAGTGATATTCGAATAGCTTCAAAGGATCATCGTATGTTGCAGAAGACTGAATTTTTTTGCCATAAAGCTATTATTTCATATTAAATTTCTGCCTTGACTGTAATTGGTAGCTGACGGCCTTCGATTTCAAGATGGGTCGAAGTCAATATTTGTAAGTAATATTCTCGATAGGCCTAATTTTTCAATTTGGCAGAGAAGAGTGTCGCCAATTGAGAGAGAGGACGGAAACGGGAGATGAATGTCTGTTGAATTTTATACATGTCAGAGTCTAGACTCGTGAAAGGATTAGACGAAGGTAATTTTGACGGTAAGTCGAGTTATATACTATTTTTGTTTTCTCGGAGGGTCGGAATTTGATCAAAAGAAGTTAAATCGACATTGTGGAAGGATGATTTACTTAGAGAATTCAAGATTTCTACGTGGATAAGTCTCAATCTAACTTGGTTTTCATTACTTTTTTCAGGTGGATTTTATTTGAAAAGTTTGGATTTTAGGTCGCGTGTATTGGGTTTGACTGACACAAGTGACAATCACTTGGACTGTTCGAGAAGGTATATGTACTTTTTGCGTATAAAGGAATGAGATAGATGACTTCATTGTGTTCCTAAGTACGAATTTTTAAAACTGTTCGAAGACAGAATTGATGATATAAAACTGTGCGTATAAAGTAATGATATTATTTCACATTATGATCACCTGAGTATTGCAATTTCTCATGTATGTCCATGACATTGTTGTTCGAAGACACAGAATTTCATGACCCAAACTTGGCCCAGGACAGAAATTGACACGGTCCGGACCTAGAAAGGTCCTTGTTAAACCCACAAAAAAATAAAAAATGTGCGCGGGTGAATGTGTGAGTGAAAACTGAGCACAATGTAATGGAAATGAAGCACAAAATGAAGATGAGATGATGAGTGGTAGTGAGTGTAACATGAAAAATACAACAATAAGGTAAAGATGGAAAAGGAAATGAAATCCTAAACAGACCCGAGAGCTATCTTAAGTTATGCTCATGGGTGCTTGCTTTACCGTAGGAAAACAACCACTATCGGGCACCGGTTCGGTCCCCTCGTAGATCAAACTTCCAAGGAAAGATGACGAGGAAGAGGAATACGAGCTTACTCTAGAAATCTTGAGCTAGTAAGCAAATGAGACCTACTCCTTTCACGGATTGGAAGATCTGTGATTTACCTCTATTGAAGGTAACAATATTTCTCTCTTTAAAAGACAAAGGTGATTCATATATTAAGAAATTGGCAAAATATTTTTCAATGCAACTAAGCAATGCCTATAAATAACCCTTAATGGTGGCGGCTAGGGTTTGGATGGAATGATGAAATAGAGCCATTGATGAAGGATGAAGATGGGCAGCCAAGATGAGCGGCCAAGCCTTGTCCACACGCGCCCTAGATCCGACGGTGGAGATGGTAATCGGCGACTCTTCTAATCCATGTTGCTGTCATGCCATGTTATCAATCTTGTGAGCACTCCCTAGCTGTCCTTGCAAGGGCCTAATCCCTTTCTTTGTTGTCTTCCCAATAGTCGAGCCCACTAGTCTTCAACCCAAAACCAACCACCATGCATTCATCTATCCTTAACCAACAATCTAATGCATGATATAAATAAGGCTCATAGATATACCTTACTCTCACAAAAAGGCTAAATATTTACCAAAGAAAGAGAAAATACAAAAGTGTTCAAATGAAAAATAAATAAAAGAAAAATATGCATAAAATAAATGGTTACACGTTTAGGATGCCGGGAAGACAAATTTTCATCTGATAACGCTCCAAATCCATCCGAGTGTCCTTTGCTAACATTTGGAGGGGCTGCTCTATATCTAACGAGGTAGAATCTCACGTGGCATCTCCAACTGGATCAACACCTACAAAAGGAACATCATAAGTAAGGAGAATAAATAAAGTTTTGGTCTTTATTGAGTTTTTAAGTGACTAGGCCCTTAGGCATGTCAGAAATGGAGAACGACTCTACTCAAATAAGGATCGAATCGTTCGAACTTGCGACGCATATAATTAATATGAAATGATAGAAGAAGGCTAATAAATAAAATACTATGCCAGACCCACGCCCCCCGAGAAGGAAATATGTCATGACTTAATCTTCCCTAATCCACAACTTGACACGTTTCAAAAGTACCCGTGTCCAAGGAAGGCCAACTTGATTTTGTGCAAAAATATAACATTCTCATACATCAATTTTGAGTTATAAACCGAAAATTCCAAACTTTTTCATTAAACCCACCAATTTGAGACAAATAACAAAAACCGAGTTGAAATTGTAATTTACTCTCGTATATCTCTCACAAATGCCCGAAGATCAACTCGTCTAGAGTGCAAACTCGTGCTTCTTTTGTCTAACACTGGAACTAAATCTAATATCCGTCTAAAAATTTAAAATTTTGTAAATGAATGCGATATAGGAAAGAAACTCGGACCCTCGATGATCTTTCAAAATATTCTAAAAGGTCAATATCAACACCACAAAACTCCCCTTTTCATCTCTAACTTAAAACATCATTTTGACTATGAAAGGTTTTATCCCCCAAGAGTCAACCGTTCAATTGGTAAAATGGTTATTTCAAAGATAATTATGCTAAAAAAACATTTTAATATTTTCTTATCGAAATTGAATCAAAATTGAACCGAGATTACGGGTTTAGTTATGTTATGGTGGGTCCATAATTCCATATCGCTCTAAAAAAAAACCGGATCAAATTGATGATTTGAAATACCTACCATGAACAACATAAACCATTGATCTGAGAGCAACGGTGAGATCATGCTACATGGCCACTTTTATTTGGAAGTGGTTGTCGCATAAATTGTGAAACCAATCACATGATATCACTCAATGTCTATGTATAATATTACTAGTCTCTACTTCCTAGCTGCTTTCCTAAATTTACTAGATCCCAGGATCTCCATTTGTGGCTGAAAACCTATGTCGGAGAGAGTGGGAGAGAGAGAGGAGAGAGAAATGTGGTGTAGGATTGTGGAAAAAGAATTTGCATGTGATCAGATATACCGAAGTTGTTTCTGTCGAGGGATGCACTCATTCCTCAAACCCAACCACCCAACTCCTCTGTCTTTTACCCTTTTCAACGCTGTTCATGAACAATATTACAGTAGCAAGAGAAAGATAGAGAGAGAGAGAGGGGGGAAAGAGGTAGAGAGAGAGAGATGTGTGTGTGTTTGAGAGAGAGTGAGAGAGAGAGAGGGAGGGAGAGAGAGGGGGGAAAGAGGTAGAGAGAGTGTATGTGTGTGTGTGTTTGAGAGAGAGTGAGAGAGAAAGGGATGGAGAGAGAGAGAGAGGGCTATCCAAAATGAGAGAAGTGAAAGGCGTGCATTCATTTTCAGGTCCAAAGTTTGCAATGTTGCATGCTATGAATATCTCACAACCTCTTATTTTTATAGACAACATCTCACACTTTTTCTCTTCTTTGTCTTCTACTCCTAATCCTTGTCAAACTTTAAACGCCTAATTCCACGTCTAAATTGCTTATATTAAGTCAAACTTAAGTGCAGATCCGTTATAACAACGACAAAAAATACTTCGTACGCGTGCATAAAATATCAATCGTTTATATCAATATACGTTACATTTACACAAGTCAACTTGCCAGTAATCGGTGGCATCTTCCCTCTTACATTAGTAATTAATTTCGTACAAATGATCACATTTTATATAAATCAGAAGATAACATAGTCATTCAACAACGAAAAATATCATTTTACAACATTAAAACTAAGGGTAGGTGCAGTCCAGTTCTACCCTAGAATCGAAATTGGAACCGGAATCGTTGCCCGCGGTTCCATGGTTCTGAAACTAGAATCATCGCCCACGGATCAATGGTTTTGAAATCGGAATCGACCATGTTTCATAGTTCGATCCCGAGAAAAGATAAGTGTATTGAATCATCATCCAAAGTGAGTTGCTGGTTGAGAAAGACGAAGAAGCAAGTGGGATATTTAGGTTGGATCTAACCAAGACTCCTTTGCAAACAATTGGCCAAGTTTGTGGTCAGAAAATAAATCATCTTTATTTATTTATTCATTTTAATTATAAAATTTGCGTGGCTGCCTAACCCTTTCATTTCTGACACTTGTAATGTAATGTTCACTACATTTATTTATATTATATGGTATTTAATGCAGTGGGGGGTGGGTCTTTTTGTTGGTAGTGGACATAATATCATGTTTGATTCAATATCTAAATTAATATATGTTTGTTTTTATTTTTTTTATTGGGTCTTTAGAAAAGTGTATAAATCTATCATTCTTTCATGGACTTTTTATGGTGCTTTTTTTGACAAATATATGTACATAAATTTTGATTTAATTGTTTACTCAAAAGTTTTGTCCAACAAAAAAAGTACCAAAAATTTGTTATTTTTTTAAAAGAAGATCAAATTTAAAATCAAGTAAAGTGCATTTATGTAAGGACTCAGCCTGCGGACGCACCGCTATCGACCCGGCCCATACTCATGAACTTCTCCTTCATGGCAAGGAGTTTTATGCCTTTCCAATGATTAGAACCCAGACCTCCAGCCAACATATGTCATAAGAGCACATCACTGGTACCACTTGAACTACTAGCCTAAAGGGTACCAGTGATGTGCTCTCATGGCATATGTTGCCTGGAGGCCTAGGTTCGAATTACTGAGGAGGCATAAAACTCCTTGTCAAGAAGGAGAAGTTCATGAGTATAGGTCGGGTCGATAGCGGTGCGTCCACAGGCCAGTTCCTTACAATTTATATTGTTGATTTCTTGGGTAATTGACAATCGAATTCTTCATTTTTTTTTAATATACGACACCCAAAGCTTAGGTGAGAAATAAAGTAATTTTTAAACTGTATTGAGAGACAGACAGATGACGTTTTATTAAAAAAAATATTCTAATCATTTCGAGTGATACATAAATATGTGACATTTCTACTTATTATAATATATACTTTATATTAAAATATTTTTAAAAAATTATAATTATTTTGGTGATAAAATGGTAAATTAAATCAATTATTTATATTTAAGACAGCAACCATCAATGTCTCTTTAGTGACGTTGAGTTGTAAATGACAGCTGACGTGGCCAAAAAGCACAAAGACTCTTTGGGGTCCACCTTACCTCATAATTCATAAGGCTCGCTGTCTGCCACTTGGCACAGTCCTTCCCTATCCATATCCTATTCCTAACTCATTTTATTAATTATAATATTATTATATCTTACCCTTAATTAATTTCACCTATTATTAGATATTTATTTATTTTATTAACCCAATTTTTATTAATTAATTACTAAAATACCCGTCGATCACTTAGAAACGATCAAATATACGATTAAAAGTTACCCGAAGTCGAGTAATCTTCATCGAATATACTCCGGCAAAAAAATAAGAACGATTTGTTGTAAAATATTTATCGAATTTATAAGCTAAATTAGAACAATAAATTCGAGATAATATCAAAAAAAAAAGGGTCAGGAAAAAAAAAAAAGAGGAAAAAGGAAAGGTTGAGAGGAGAGAGAGAGAAAGAGATGAGCCAAGTAAGCAATAAAGGGAGGAAATGGGGGCGGGTCATAGGGGGGTGGAGGTGGGGCCGAGGAGAGAGCCACAAAAATAGGACATATGGAAAAGTGCTATAAACATTTTTACAAAAGCAAACGACCCTTTAATTTAGTGGCCCCCTTTCCGTGTATCTCTCTCCCCTTGATATTTCCTCTCTCTCTCTCCTCTTTCTCTCTCTACTATTGTCAACTTGCCCTCCACCCAACTATATCTCTTTTTTCAATTTTCTCTTAAATCTTTCTTATTTATCCTCTCCACCTCCCCTCCCAACCTCGTTCGATCGAAATTGAACAAAGCAGATTGAACTAAACGCGCTCGGTTTTCGTCTGTGTTGGAATTGACTCGAGTTGAGCCAATCTGGGTTCCTTCTGTGCAGGAAGGACAATCGAATTCGTAACTTAAGGAATCGAATTCGTCGATCGGGGTCTAATTTAACGAAGATGATAAATAATGGGGTGACACTCCATTTGCTCAAATGGAAAATGTTGTGATGTATTATTAATAATAATTAAAAATTGAAGGGAAAAATGAGTCAAAGAAAATAATTAGGGTGAGAATGAAAGAAGCCACAGAATGGACGACGCGTGGCGGAGAGAGAAAGAAGGATATTAGCCACAAGAAGATAAAGACGCTGTTCTCGAATTTTCTGTCTGAAAATTAATAAAAATATAAAAAATACCTGCGTCTGACGTGTCACCCTTCTCTCTCTCTCTCTCTCTTTATATTGAGGGAGAGCGAATTCCCCTCCTCTCCGCCATAGCTTTTTTGTTCTCTCTCTCGCTCTTTCTTTCTCTTGAGTTGCGCTTTCTTCTTTGAATCTGGTGAATCTGAGCTGCTGTGATGGAATAAGCATGTGTTTGTTCTACTAGAACGCCTTTCGCGGCTCTGTTTCGCTTCTGTTTTTACGCCGATTCGTGTTGCGGTTTTTTGTTGTTGAGCTGTAAGTGGTTCTGATCGATTGTATTTAGTTTTGATTTCTGTGGTGTTTGGGATTTTTTTTTGGTTTGAACGGAGAAAAGGAAAGAAAAGACGAGGGGGAAGTGGAAATTGTTCTGGAAATGGTGTTTGGTTTGGGGTGGAAACATTGTGAATCTGGTAGTGTAGCCTCGTGGATTTTGCTGAATGTATGAGTACTGATGCAGGTTCTGCAGTCGAGTGAAGTAAGCTTCGAACAGGTTTTAAGGAGATGGCTGTCCAGGTAATCTCGTTAATTTCTTCTTCATTACTTGAGAGAAGCAGTATAGATCTTCGGAAAACAATTAAGATTAATTCGAGATAATTAAATACAAAATTTAGTTGATTTTTCTGTGTTTTAGTTTTTCGGTTCTTATATGTGTTCAATAAAGCATTCGAGCCTGTAATTTCAATATGTTTGCTAATCATGCTTAGTAATGATTAGATCCTCCAATTTCGTTGAAACCGTTAACGTAAAATCCAAGCGAATAAAATGAAGTTTTAGTTTTATACTTTGTAAATCTCTGGTCTGCGTGATGTAACCGGCAGGTAAAAACTAGAGAGGTCACAAATTCTATTTGGAAATATTCAAGAAAGAAAAAGTTTTTAAGATGTAAATGTTCAGTAATTTCTTCATTGATATCCTGTGACGAAGAATACCCCCTAGGAAACCCCTTCTTCGGCATTACCCCTACAACAGAGCTTGTGGATCATGACATGATCCCAATTTTGAACCTCCTTTTTTTTAGTTTCTTCGAGATTTGTTAATGTGGTGAAACAACATTTTTCACTCTTGATTTTGCTTTGTTTTACAGAAGTAACCTGTTGTTTTGATGTTCATACAGGGTGAGAATAAAGAAACAGAGAAAAACATTGGAAATACAGCTAGTAACCACCAAGCTGATGGTGGCTCACAGCCAGAGCCAGTTGTCCTGCTGAATGCAATGTCCTATGGAGCTGAACGTTGTCCAAAGGTTACTTTTCTTTTCGAATTCTCGTGAACAACAGTAGGAGTTTAATCTTAGCCCCGTGCATTCTTATTTTGTTCATTTGATGATTCCTAAATTAACAGGTGAGAAAACCTTACACTATCTCAAAACAAAGGGAAAAATGGACTGATGAAGAGCATCAGAGGTTTCTCGAAGCCTTAAAGTTTTATGGCCGTGGTTGGCGCCAAATACAAGGTATGTTAGTTGGAAGCCCAATTACCTGTCTAAGCTTTTAAATGTAATTTACCTTACTAGATGAATTCATTTCATCACCTGCAGAACATGTGGGGACAAAAACTGCAGTTCAGATTCGAAGCCATGCTCAGAAATTCTTTTCTAAGGTCTAGTTCTGTAATATCAATACCTGATCACTTTGTAGTCTGTTGTGCTTAGCATGCATCCAACTGAAGAATCAAATCAAGTAATTGAAGAAGCAATTTTTTTTCCGAACCAGGAAATATATTAGAATGATTCATCAGGTTTTTAGATCACGAGGAAAACAATTTCTCCCATCTGATTCTCTAAGTTTCGCCTTAATCCTCTAGCGTACGAGTTTTTTAATGTGATTTGCTTGTGATCTTTCAGGTGGTCCGAGAATCAAATGGCGTTGAAGAAACTTTGGCAAATCCAATTGAGATACCACCCCCTCGGCCAAAGAAGAAGCCTCTGCATCCTTACCCTCGGAAATCTCTTGAATCTCTCAAGGTAAAACTGGTTCCAAAACAAGCACTACGGTCTCCATCCCCAAATGTAGCAGTTGGAGACAAAGAGATCCAATCACCTACCTCAATATTCACTGCATTTGGTTCTGAAGAAATGGGGTCCGCATGTTCAGAGCTGAGTAATATATGTGTTTCACCCACATCGTGTACATCTGATGTGCACTCTCACACCTTGTCACCGGTTCACAAAGAGTGTGATAATGTTTCTTCAGACTCAGCTGGAGAAGAACCTAAAGGATCAATGTCTTCTCTTTACCTTTCTACTAATTTGACCTTGGGGCACTTCTTGTCCACGGTACGTTAAACGACAAAGTGTCATGTTAATCTTTTCCTTGTATTCATTTCCATCCTCTATATATGAATTGTTCTATAACTATTCTTTTACTGGCTATCTGAACTTGCAGGAACTTACGTCAGCATTTGAGAACAATGAGTCTGTAAAAAACGAGCCTGCAATTGGATCATCTGTCAGGAGAATTAAGCTTTTTGGGACTACAGTTTTGGTTACAGACAACGAGCGTCCATCTTCTGAAACATCACCAACCTCTAAGATTGATGTAGACAATAATACTCATTATGAGAAACTTCACCAAACATCACCAAATAACCAATGTGGTACTTGGAATTTCATCCCTTTTGTGGCTCCAATCAACATGGAAGGATTTGAACACAGGAATGACTACGCACAAGAATCATTTTCGAAGGCTTCTTTACCACTCTGGTCTTTTTGCCATGGGCTACCATATTACAACACAGCCTGCCTGAATCCTCTATCGGATGGAAGGATTAAAGAGGAGAGATCTTGCACTGACTCGAATCCCGGGTCTCTTACTAAAGTCGAAGATGAGGAGAAGAATTTAGAGGCAGTCGAGTCTCGGAGGCGAGAAGCTCGCACTGATAGCAAGAAGTCCATTAAGGGATTTGTGCCGTATAAAAGATGTTTGGCAAACAGAGAAACAAGCTCATGTCTCATTGTTTCCGAGGAGAGAGAGAGGCAGAAAGCCAGAGTTTGAACGTAGTATCTCACCTCCCCTCGGCAATTCGTTTTCAAGGTACATAAGCAAGCAAAATCTATTAAGCTAATTTAGGAGCTATGATGAAAAGGAAAGAAGCTAAAAATCAAAATCTGGTTAAAGCTTTATCTGGGCTGGCTCTGAATGACTAATCCAAGCTATATACTATTCTTTATGATCTCAGTTTCAGAGTGAGAATTATTTCAAGGTGTAAAAAGCAGATCTAGTTTGACTGATTTGGGCTCATTTGTTAAATAATTTTTGTTTTTCTGTTGGAAGAACTTGACGTGTGTCACTTTTTTGTACTTGTATAATTTGTTGTTCAGATGAGTAATTGGTAAGACCCGAAAGGGTGAGTCTTTCTTAATATGTAGATGATCCACAATCCTACTAACACTTGTTCCTCTTTTCGTATTTGTTTATTTACATCTACATAAATGTTTGGGATTTTTTATTTTGGTGACAGGAGTGTCACTGAATAAACATGTAAATGTATTTGTAAGGGTCGAATTCCGAAAATATTGACACCCGATTAATGTCGCACTTATTTGTTAAACATATTTATTGACGTGTCAAACAATGATTAGTGCAATCAATATAATCGGTTGTCAATATTTTTGAAATTTGACCCTTTATAATATTAAATAATTAACATTGAAGGTCAAGTCGTTCGATTCTCTTATGAGTCGAGTCGTTTCATGTTCTATCTCGAATCCTTCTCGAGTCGTGACAATTTAAGTTAAAAATGGTTATTCATGAGTATAAGGAGTCTATAACTCCATTATTGAGAAAAATGACGTCTAAAATGCAAAGGAAGTTTGACACTTTTTTTTTTGTATGGCAATTGTATTGGATCCAAGATGAAAGGCAAAATTTGAAACATTGTTTTATAATATAAGTTGACAATGAAGAGGCTAATAATTTGGTGATCATGTAGAAATTGAATAAAAAGATTATACCCTCCAATATAAAGATAACTGTATAGTGAAAAATTTGGAAGGAAGTTACAAGACAAGTGTTATAACAATGTCTACGATGACAAAAACAAACGCACAACAAGGTACACGACATGTTTTCCGCGGTTAAAATGAGCATGATTTTTTAAATAATTTGATTGAAATTGGCCAATATTTTTCTGAAGGTTTATTTAAAGTTTTCAGACAAATTAAATATTCTAACACAGTGGAAAGTGAATTCGTTGAAATTTTCAATTTTAAGTAAAATAGCAAATGATTGGTGGGTCATTTTTATTTCGACCGTTGCTTCAAAGTCAAATTTTTACTAGTGGATGACGTGTAGTTGATTCATTTTGTAGTTTTTTTTTTTTTTTTTTTAATATCGGCAAAGCCGGGTGAAACTCTCTTTTGGTTTTAATAATTTTTTATTTAGGAAATTGAGAATAATTTTATGTTTCAAAATATATTTATTTCATATTTTGGATACTAGAAATCCAAAATACTCTTCTAAAATTTATTGCTCTTGGGTATTGTTTAGTAGAAGTTTAATTCTTCACCCTAATTTGATTTAAAATTTTAAGACTCTAACTCTTTTGATTACTCAAAACATTTTCAGAATTCATGGCTATTTTTCAAATTTAAATACCAATTTTTTGCACTCTTGAGTTAGCAATTTTTTTAGTCGACTCGGGGATAAATTAATAATACCATTATCGTCAATCACTACATCACGACCCATTTTTATTTTAATTATATTTGAATCGACGTTAGAATATTCAAACTTTTTGAATATTGAAATTAATTTGACATTTTTATCGATATCTTTCGTAGATGGGAAATTTGATTAATAATTTTGAAACTTAAAATGAGACTTGAGGAATGGAACTAAAATACCATAATTGTAGTTAGTTTAGGATAACATTTTCAATTAACCTTTAAAGTGATAAAGTATTAAATTACTACAAGTTATTATTTATTTATTGGAAAAAGTTCAGTTTAGTCCCCAACATATAGGGTTAGTGGTCACTTGATCCCTAACGTTTATTTTTGACTCAATCAGACCCTATCATATACACCGTTTGCAATTCAAATCCTCCCGTTAAATTTTCTGTTAAATTTGACACGTGCTATGTACGTCCACTGCTAAAACCCAAAAATACTATCATTTCCTCCCGAAATCCTTAAAGTAAAAATTAAATTCACATTAAAAACATACACTAAACTATCTTTCATTATTCCAATTTGAATTTACAGTAGGGATTTCGGACAAATTTAACTTTTACTTTAGGGATTTCGAGAGCAAAAGAGGGTATTTTGGAGTTTTAGCAACGCATGTGTCAAATTTAACGAAAAATTTAACGGGATTGCTTGAATTGCAAACGGTGTATGCGATAGGGTCTGATTGGGTCAAAAATAAACGTTAGGGACCAAATGACCACTAACCCCATAAATTGGGGGCTAAATTGAACTTTTCCCTCATTTATTTTTATTCATTAATATAAATATGAAAAATAGATAATGCTACGTTTACTCTCTTATTCTATTATATTAAACATTTTTCTGACGTGTTAAATAATTATTTGTGCAATTAATGTAATAAAATAACATATTTATAATTTATTACATTAACTGCATTAATCTTTGTTTGACACGTCAACGGTAGTTAGACTCGAATCTAATCTCTCGACGATTGTATAAAATCAACTTCGAGCTCTGTTGATTAAAAAACGAGTTATAACAACTGATAAAAGAAAAATATGGTAACATATGTTGAATTTAACGGATAAATTTTAAAAGTAGAGCCCCGGGTTCTAATTTGTAAATTCTTCAAATCTACTTGAGAATTTAAAGTTGAAATTGAGATAAGATTAGTTTCAAATTTAAAATAAATGAAGGCAGCCATGATTTGTGGGTGAAGATAGACATTGTTCATCAACAGAGGCGGAGTGGGATCAGAGACGATGACCAGCCATGGCTGCGGCTCCATGGCTTCGACGACGAGCAAGTCTTCTGCTGTGCTTTACCACTATCCATGTCCAGACGGTGCCTTCGCTGCTCTCGCTGCTCACCTTTACTTCTCTGCCTCTTCTCTACCGGTCCTCTTCTTCCCCAATACGGTTTATAATCCGCTTAGGTAATCCTTTGCTTTTTTTGCGCTGTGATTTTGTTGCAGATTGATGAGCGAGATCGGTTGTAGTTCCCACTTTTTTTTTTTGTGTTCTTTGAATTTTGTACAGAGCGGAGCAGCTTCCTCTGCATCAAATTGGTGATGTTTATCTCTTGGATTTCGTGGGGCCTCCTGGTTTTGTTCAGGAACTATCTTCCAAAGTTTCTAGGTCCTTTTCTTTTGCTTCTCTTTACTTTTTTGCAGAAACTTTACTCAACTGTCTCCAGTTTTTTTACTGCCATTATGATTTAGGGTTTAAAATTTTAAAATTTATCAAGATAAAAAATCTAAAAAAATTTGGCTTTTAGGTTTTCATGATATGTCTATTCTAATGTAGAAAAAGTGATGGTTAAAAGAAGCTGCAGAATTAGGTTGAAGAAAGAACACGCTAGTCACAGAAGGGAGGATTTTAGAAATTTTTGGACTTTTTGTTGACTTTCTGTTTTAATTAGATCAAATTCATGTTTTTGTTAAAGTTATTGGAACTGAATTCTAGGGTTAGGGGTTAATGAATTTAGCTAGGGAGTTAGATGGGTTTTTTTGTTTTGTAATTTTTCCTTATTGAAGATTGTTGTTTGTTTGTTGTAATAGTGAATTTGTGTTATAAGAAAAGAATTCTAACCTCTTTTAATGGTACTTGTGGCTATTGTTCTTGGTAGAGTGATTGTGTTGGATCACCACAAAACGGCTCTCGAGGAGCTGAGAGATGATTGTGCTGTTGGTGAGAATGTGACGAGAATCATAGATATTCAAAGGAGCGGAGCGACTATTGCTTATGACTATTTCAAGCAAAAGCTCAATAACATAAATCAGCAAAGTGCATTCGAACGCGTTAGGAGATTTTTTGAGTACATTGAAGACGCAGATCTATGGAGGTGGAGTCTCCCAAATAGCAAAGCTTTCAGTAGTGGGTTGAAAGATTTGAACATTCAATTTGATGTCCACTTGAACTCCAACTTGTTTGAGCAGGTGATTTTCCTGATTCTTGTTCGAGTTCTTTTTTTATCTGAATGTAAATCTGATCATTCTTGCTACAGATTGTGTTGATTGATTAAGGTGTGTTAAAAATTATTTTCAAATAATCATTTACTGTTTTGAGTGTTTATCTTGACACAATTGATATATAAGCATGAAGGCGATGTATGAATTACCCCAATTGACTGTTACTCTAACTTCTAAATACATCTCTTGGGCATTAATATTCATACATATACAGTATAAGGTAAAACTAGGGGACGTGTTCTTTTAAGGGGGAAATCTGATGTAACATTCAGTAATTAGTCTTTTATTGGATTGCACAATGTATTCTTTTGTGTTTGCTACCTAGTATTCGTTCTAGTTTGCTTCATAATCCTATATTTAGTTGCACACTCTATTCTTTTGTGTTTGCTACCTAGTATTAGTTCTAGTTTGCTTCATAATCCTACATTTAGTTGTTGGCTATCCTAGTTATCCCAATAATCCACTGTCGCTTTGCATTTCTAACGTTTGGACTAAAAGTTAGTAAACTAGTCAAAAACTCAGCAACAAGCTGAGTGAATCAGATTGTAGTTCTCTGTTTTTGAAAGAAAGGCAAACTTGAGAGGCATTCTTCTGTCCTAGAAAGAGTTATCTAGCAATTTTAAATGCAGATGCTTATATCATTGTCAATTATGATGCCCTTTTATCCGATTGTGGCAGTTGCTTAACTTGGATTTGGAGTCTACAATAAGTCAAGGAATGATCAGCTTATCACACAAGCAAAAATTAATAGATGATGCTCTTAATCAGTCCTATGAAATAGCACTTGCGGATGGAGCCTTTGGACGTTGCCTGGTATGGTGAATATGCTTTCCTGAACTTCTCTTGCACTCCCTTCTCTGACTCTATTCTCTAATTCTAGTCTCGGAGAATGAATATGCATAAACAATTATAACTCATCCGTTAAAGTTAAGAGTGTAAAGCTAGTTTTTGTTTTTGTAGTTTGAAAAATCTATTGATTTTGAACTTGGTTCGCCGATTCATTGACTCATTTTTCTGTATTTCCTATTTAGTTCGCAAATAAAATTCTAGTAGTAGTCTGATATCATCTGAATAAGGATTGTTGGATCTAGAGAAGAATAAGAAAGCAAAAAAAACTGATTTATTGTCAACCTTATTAGGCTGTTAATGGCGATTCAATATCAAAGTTGAGAAGTGAACTGGGACACCAGTTGGCTATCAAAAGTCATAACTTAAATTTAAGGTTTGTCATCTTCCTACTCTTGAGATGTAATTTACATCAGTGTCTTTACTGGTTTTTTTTTTTTTTTTTTCTGTAATGTTCTCTCTACTAATGGACACATTTACCCATATTACGAGCATAACCCATATAGTTTCAATATGCATTATTTATTGCTCTAGGGGAATTGGAGCTATTGCTTATAGAGTTCCGGCTCTTGAAAACGACCAGTTACTTAAAATAAGTCTAAGGAGTCTGGACAGTGAGGACACAACTCCCATCTCACAGGTTCTCTTCTCCATCTACTTCTACAAAATTTCCCTTTTATTTTATGTTCTCCATTGAACAATTTTTAAGCAATTCTCGATTTTCTTAGCAGGAATTTGGAGGTGGGGGGCATAGAAATGCTAGTTCCTTCATATTAAATGCCGCTGCCTTCGAACAGTGGAAGGTTTAATTCATTTTTTGATGTGCAGAGTTAGTTTTGATCAATCTCTATCAATTTGTGATTCGCCCGTTTTTTTGGTGTTGTTGGAGATGTGTTGATAGTTTTCTCAATTATATAATTTTCTTTAAGCTTTCAATTGATTCTATCAAATTATGCAACAAGTCTTCATTTTGGAAAGATAAACAAACTATAGTCAGATTCTTATCCTCTGTCCTTCTCACTATATGCATCTTCCTGTTAATTTACTTAAAATTAATGTTCACAATTGAGTCATTGGTAGCAACAATAGAATCTGCAGTCTGACTAGTTGATTTCGATCTGATGTCATCTTTCTTAATGTGTTATTCCTCTTAATAACCCAAAAAAGAGAATCCAACCCCATACAATAAATCAACCAACTCCACTTGATTAGGCTCATAATAAACTTGTAAAACAAGTAAGCATTATCTGACAATCTTTTTCTCAATAACTTTTCTTTTATTTCATGAAAAAAAGAAGAATAAGCTATTCTAATTATCCGAATGTATACGTATAAGCACGACTGCGGGGCAAATCTCGGGACCTAAGCCCAGTGTA
>CM039509.1:1481981-1639573 GCA_022432975.1 Begonia masoniana
ACAACTGAAATTATAATTATTCAAACAACTGAAATTATAATTATTCAAACAACTGAAATTATAATTATTCAAACAACTGAAATTATAATTATTCAAACAACTGAAATTATAATTATTCAAACAACTGAAATTATAATTATTCAAACAACTGAAATTATAATTATTCAAACAACTGAAATTATAATTATTCAAACAACTGAAATTATAATTATTCAAAATGCAAATAAATCTAAGTATGGAAATAAATCAATTTAATATTTAATTTAACTGCAAAAGTAAAAAATGAAAAAGAAAAAGGAAAAAAGGAGGAGAGGGAAGGAGAAGAAAGGGCGAGGGGGTTTCCGGGTTGGTAAGGAAGGGCGAAGGAAGTGGGATTTGTTACTTTCGAAGACCTGCCATGACTTTATAAGTAAGGTGTAGTGTCTGCGGCTTCGATTGTGGGTTCTCTGTGTTTCCTGAGCCTGAGGGTGTCTTCTGGTTCTTCCCTTTTTTTTTTCCATTTCTTCTCTCGCCCACCGAAGCTCTGATCTTCTGCTATTTATATTTCCGCTCTTTCTGATTTCACTTTGCCGTGAAGGTGTTTTTTTCCCGGTGGGTTCGCTGTTTTTCTGAGGTGGGTTTTCTTTTTCGACTCTTTTTGTTTCCTGGGTGGGGGTGAGATTCAGTTCTATTGGTCGTGGGTTTTGTGTTTTATGGCTTTCTTATTGGGTTTCTTTGTGGATCTTCTATTTTTTTTTTCGCTGTTGGTTTTTCTGTTTTCCGAGTTACTTTTAGGGTTCTTGGTTTGGATATACCGTGATTGTTGAGGGTTTCGTTTATTCTTATTTTTTCTGGCATTTCCTACTGTTATAGAAGTTTTGTACGTTTCTCCTCTGTTTTTTGGGTTTCTAATATTGTGGATCTTATTGCTTTCATCGACTTGAAGTGACTGTATTTCTTGCGATCCGTCCTATCTTTTGAATGGTTTTGTTTCTTGAACCCGTGATTATCCTTTAGATCTTATCTGCAGGAGCTTCCTGCTGGTGAATCTCGTTCAATCAGCCCCCTGTCTTCAAGATGTTAACTAGATGTTTTTTTTTTTAATATCAGCTTATTTCTTAGTACTGGATTGATTGATGTCTTTTGTTTGTTTTGCCTTTTTTAAAGTAGTAATAGCATATATGGGAGTCTGGTGCTAGCTTAATCTATTGGTCAATCATTTTCTGGTGTTATTTCTTGGATTTCCTTTGTGTGTTTCACAGATAAGTGTTTGCAGAGAGTGTTATCGATATCTGTCTGTCATTACTGATTCTCTCTGGGATGGAGCTCTTTTATAGATTATGTGTTGCTAGAATTGATTGTTGTATCTATTTTCGCCTCTTTATTAATTATATGATGGACGGCTTTGTTTGCAAGCTCTGAAACCTGAAAGTGATACCTATTATCTGAGACTTTATTTCTGTGTAGATATCATGATGAGGAAGAAGAGAGGTGAGGGTGAGAGCTCGGAGGCTCAGGAAGCAAGTGGTGGTGGAAGCCGAGGTGGTCCTCTGCGGCAAGGCGAAAGGGGTCCTCAACAGCAACAAGGAGGAAGAGGTTGGGGTCCTCAAGGTGGTCGAGGAGTCCCCCATGGAGGCCGAGGCCGTGGAATGCCTCAACCGCAACAGCATTATGAATATCAACCAAGAGGCAGGGGAGGACCACCTCCGCAGGGTGGTGGTCGTGGCGGCCATGGTGGAGGATTGCCTCCTTCAGGTGGGCCGTCCAGACCACCTGTTTCCGAGCTGCACCAAGCTTCCTTGGCTCCATATCAAGTTGGGGTGACTCAGCCCACACCAGGTGCGGGTAGTTCTTCTGCTCATCTGCCTGAAGCATCACAGATTGAGCAACAGTTTGAGCAGTTATCCGTTCATCAGGAAGCTGCTTCTAGTCAATCAATGCAGCCAATGCCACCCTCCAGCAAATCAATGAGGTTCCCACTTCGTCCTGGAAAGGGCAGCACTGGTAAAAGGTGCATTGTGAGGGCTAATCACTTTTTTGTCGAACTTCCTGACAAAGATCTGCATCAGTATGATGTGGGTTTCTCTCTTCTACTGGCTTCTGATCTTAAAATATATCAAAAATGTTCAATGATTTGATGTGTGTTTTGTTATCAGGTTACAATTACCCCACAGCTGACTTCACGAGGTGTTAGTCGTGCTGTAATGAATCAGTTAGTGAGATCTTACAGGGAGTCTCACCTTGGTAAGAGGCTTCCTGCCTATGATGGTAGGAAAAGTCTGTATACTGCAGGCCCTCTTCCATTTCTATCAAAGGAATTTAAAATCACTCTCTTGGATGAAGATGATGGATCAGGCTCTCAAAGGTTTGTTTGAATTTGAAGCATATGTTACTTAGCTGCATTTTTTCATAATCTTAATCTTTTGGGTGTCTGCAGGAGGGAGAGGGAATTTAAGGTTGTGATCAAATTTGCTACACAACCTGACCTGCATCGTTTGGGGCTCTTTTTGGAAGGCAGACAGGCAGATGCTCCTCAGGAAGCCCTTCAGGTGCTGGACATTGTCCTCCGCGAACAGCCTACCTCTAGGTATTATTTTTCTGCAGGCTGTGTGGTTTAACTTGGAGCTCCTGTAGTGACATTATTTTTATGTGATGCAAAGATATTGTCCGGTTGCGCGATCATTTTATGCGCCTGGTCTGGGAAGGCGTCAGCCGCTTGGCGAGGGATTGGAAAGTTGGCGTGGCTTTTATCAAAGTATTCGACCAACACAAATGGGACTGACTCTGAATATTGGTATGACTTCTTTCTATTATTTTAATGCGTTTCTGTTTTGTTGGTTATTTTACTGTACCAATGTGCTTACATTTATATGAATATTTGCAGATATGTCTTCTACCGCTTTTTTTGAGCCATTGCCAGTCATTGACTTTGTTACTAAACTTCTTAATCGAGATGTGTCATCTCGGACACTGTCCGATGCTGATCGTGTGAAGGTGGGTCTTTGTGTTCTTTCACCTATGTGATGTGGCAGGAGTCTTTTCTCTCTTGTTTTAAATTTGTGGTCAAATGACTCTGAGGAGAGGTTTCGTTTTGAATGTCTAATTTGTCTTTGGCTTTGTTTATGATATTTGTGGGTATACAGATAAAGAAAGCTTTACGAGGAGTCAAGGTTGAAGTCACACATCGAGGTAACATGCGAAGAAGGTATCGTATTTCTGGTCTAACATCGCAGGCGACGAGCGAACTAACGTAAGTTCTACTGTTTGTCATATAGTCATTAAATTTTAACCTAATGTATGATTGGAAATTATTTGTTCTATCTAGAATATGCTACTAGTGTAGATCCATTTGATCAATTGTTGCTTCTTTGGTATATTTATACATGTTTTCTTGATTGCAAAGGTAATTTGGATTTCTGACTATCGTTTTAATATACCTGTTTTAGTTTCCCTGTTGATGAGATGGGTACAATGAAATCTGTTGTTGAGTATTTTTACGAAACCTATGGTTTCGTTATTCAACATACTCAATGGCCTTGTCTACAAGTTGGAAACCAGCAGAGACCTAATTATTTACCAATGGAGGTATTTTATTTTAAAAATCATTAAAGATATAATTAATGTTTGCTGCCTGTCAATCTTTTCGTGGGGTTGCTATAAATTTTAGGTATGCAAGATTGTTGAGGGACAGAGGTACTCAAAGAGACTGAACAAGAAACAGATATCAGAATTGTTGAAAGTCAACTGCCAGCGTCCTCATGAAAGGGAGCAAAATATAATGCAGGTATGCTTATTAAAATTATGGATGGTGCTGTCTCCATGAATTATGTTCTATTATTTTATAAGTTTGTTTCATTATGAGAATTGCATTCATATTTGTTGCTGTTGTTGCATGTGAGTTTTGTGCCTGATTATTGAAAGATTCAGTTTCTACGACAATTCTTTTGTAGGGATTACTCTTGTTTTTTACTGCATTTTAGGAGCTATCCATTAGACAATATCAAGTACTTTCATTTTATATTTGATTATATAATTTCTCAGTCTGCCTCTCATTATCCATGAGTATCTGCTAAATGTAAGGTCATTTTGAAGAATGAGTTTTATAACTTTACTTTTTGTTTCCTTTTTTTTATTTTTTCCTTCATGTCTCTCTTATGGTTTACTTGAGGCTTCAGTCTTTGAAGCTGTTAAGGGTGCTTGTATTCCTTTTTTATTTTTAATTATTAATCAGCTGGACTCCATATGACATTTTTGTTTTTTAGTCGGGAAACGAAACCAATATGATAATTCCTTCAACTTTGTACATGTAATTTTCTTCATCGATATCATTTACCCAACCGCTGTTGTAGAAGTGCAGTGGTTTGTGAAAATTGACTTGATGAGGGGGCTACTCTTAACAATTCATTTAACCGTGTTTCTTGCTTGGTGTTTCTGCTAATTTGCAGACTGTTAGGCATAACGCATATCATAATGATCCGTATGCAAAGGAGTTTGGGATTAAGATCAGTGAACAGCTTGCTTCTGTTGAAGCCCGTATCCTCCCTGCGCCTTGGGTAACATATCTGTAGTTTCTTTTAATTATTGTTTGGGATTTTTTGTATCTGGTAGCTATATAACCTTAATGATTGTCTTTTGGTATTAATTGTTGTTCCCAGCTCAAATACCATGACACTGGAAGGGAAAAAGATTGTTTGCCACAAGTGGGGCAATGGAACATGATGAATAAGGTATGTTTAATTTATAGATTTTATAATTGTGCATGTTAATTTGATCAATATCTTGTGATTTGTGGTCGTAAGTTCTGTTACTGTTTTATCCATACATGCATGGAGTTATAAATTTTCCTCGTAAATATTTTATGGGTAAATGGAAAGTTAGACCTCGAAGTTTGGGGTAATATGCAATTGATACCTTAAACATCATATTTTGGTTAAAAAAACCTCAAAGTTTCAGGGTTTAGCGAAGGACACATCACCGTTATAATTCCAGCCTTAAATTTGGAAAATTCCCAAGGAAAATACACTAAATTTCTGACGACGTAGCTGTTGTGGAATTTTTTTGTGGTGGCGATGAGATCTTGAGAAGTGAATCATTTGGAGGAAAATTGATGTTCAAATCAGATGATCGAACCTCCTTGCGGAGAAGTGGTCGTTTCTGATGGACGCATCATTATATACAAAAGAATTAGAATAAGAACGAGAGAAACTCTGCCTACCACGACAGAAATGGCGGTGATGATTTTGCCTCGAGGCATATTTGATGTTTTTAAAAGGCGGAATGACCAGAGAAGACGAGTTTCCGATGCAGTCAACCAGAGGCACACGCAGAAGTCCCTTGTTGCTGATAAAACTCTTAACGTCCATCCTCAGAAAGAGTAGTAGGATAAATTGCAACCCATTAAGCTCGAAAGTTTGTCGAATGTGCTCAGAACTTCACTGGTCAAATTATCATTAGTAAGCAAAAGGAAATATCAGCAGATTAAGGTCATTGTAGGAAAAATTGCAACCCATTAAGCTCGTAAATTTGTCAAATGTGCTCAGAACTTCACCGGCCAAATTATTGTTAATAAGCAGAAGAAATATGAGCTGATTAAGATTTCTGAGCTTCTGTGTTGTTCTCCCAGTAAGTTTATTAAAACTTGGATTCATCGAAATTGGCAAGCTCGAAAGGAAACCCAACTTCATAGGTAAATCACTGGAGAGCGAGTTCCCGCCAATTCTGTCAAATGGGATAAACTTCCCAACTCTGTAGGTATGCTTCTGAACAATCGGTTATCCAAGAGCTTGAGAATCTCGAGATTAAAATTAGATCCAAGTTCAGCAGGTAAACTCTGCCAAAGATTCAGCATGTAATCAAATGGCATTTACAAAGTTATTCCCTCAAAGATCCAGTTGTTGAAGCATTTTGCAGTGAACGATTCCCGGCGGAATCCGACCTGTAAGCTGGTGTGACGAAGCATTGAAAGTCACTACTGGGGAGATATTTTTGGCTTCCTTGGGCAATTCAGATAAGAAGTGTAATTATTTACTATTTTCCCGATGTAGTGCTGGTAGTGTATTTCTATGTGAATTAACAGAAGTTATGAAGGTGAGGTGTCACCCCGAAGCTTTGAGGTTTTTTATTGCCAAAAAATGAAGTTTAAAAATCAGTTGCAGA
The DNA here is from genome assembly GCA_022432975.1 of Begonia masoniana. Taxonomy (NCBI): domain Eukaryota; kingdom Viridiplantae; phylum Streptophyta; class Magnoliopsida; order Cucurbitales; family Begoniaceae; genus Begonia; species Begonia masoniana. Next base: position 1,488,117 of record CM039509.1, read on the forward strand.
AACACCCAAACTTCAAGGTCTAGTTTTCCATTTACCCATATTTTTCTATTTTTGGAATTTTTTTATGGTGCTTTGTTTCTTAAATATTGTGATGAGAAATTAGAACTAATTTGATTATCAGGGTATACAGGATCTTCTTTCTTGTCTATCATTTGCTTTCTTAATATTGAATTTATACTGGGACCTTATTATGATGGTTCTTCACATCTCCTATCACCTGCCTTTTTTTTTGGTGTTTTCTTGTCACCTTGTGTGATGTGATGAATGTTTTCATACTGACTACTTTTTGGCAGAAAATGGTTAATGGTGGTACAGTTAACAACTGGATGTGCATTAATTTTTCTCGTTATGTACAAGACAATGTTGCCCAAAGATTCTGCAGTGAACTCGCTCAAATGTGTAATATATCTGGAATGGTAAGAGGATTATGTTTCTTTCAATATATGTTGTGAAATAATGTCTGACTTATGATGTATCCATCTGTTGTTTGTAGGCTTACAATCCAGATCCGGTACTTCCCATACTTAGTGCTCGTCCTGATCAAGTGGAGAAGGTTCTTAAAACCCGGTATCATGATGCAATGACAAAACGTCAGCCACCATGCAAAGAACTTGATTTGCTTATTGTTATTCTTCCAGATGATAATGGGTCCCTATATGGTGTGTGATTTACAACGTAATATTGACTATAGTTTGGGCCATAAACTCTTATCAGGGTCTTAATTAATTTTATATCCATTCCAGGTGATTTGAAGCGAATTTGTGAGACTGATCTTGGTCTTGTTTCACAATGCTGTTTGACAAAGAATGTGGCCAAAATGACTAAACAATATTTAGCTAATGTGGCTCTGAAGATTAATGTGAAAGTTGGGGGAAGGAATACCGTACTTGTTGATGCTGTTTTAAGGCAAATTCCTTTGGTTAGCGATGTTCCTACTATCATTTTTGGTGCTGATGTTACTCATCCTCCTCCAGGGGAGGATTCTAGCCCATCCATTGCTGCTGTATGTTTCTATCACTTCATCTACTTTTTGAGCTAAAAATTAAGGAAAATTATTTTCTTATATGAGGCGACTTTACTTTCAAACCCAGGTTGTGGCTTCCCAAGATTGGCCTGAAGTTACCAAGTATGCTGGTTTGGTTTCTGCCCAGGCACACAGACAAGAGCTCATTCAAGACCTGTTTAAACAGTGGCAAGATCCAGTCAGAGGAGCAGGATCTGGAGGAATGATCAAGTATGGCCTTCTTTGTGTGCATCTTATGTTGACTGAGTTTTTATATATGTTTTCTTACCTGTGTTTTTTGTGTTTCTTGATAAAGGGAACTCCTCATATCGTTCCGAAGAGCTACTGGACATAAACCTCAACGAATAATCTTTTACAGGTTTGAAGTTTTTATATTTCTATCTTCTTCCTGCAGTACCAATGTTATCTACCGATTATTGAGCTATCCTTTTTCAAAAAAAAAAAAAACAAAAAACTGTTTTTCAGGGATGGAGTGAGCGAGGGACAGTTCTATCAGGTTTTGCTGCATGAACTTGACGCCATTAGGAAGGTAGACATGGACTCTTACTCAGTTATAGGGATTTTCTGTTGTGAATTTTTATTGTCTTTATATTTTGCATTTACTTATGGTGCCTTTTTTCCATGGCTTCATTTCAGGCTTGTAATTCTTTGGAACCCAATTATCAGCCTCGAGTTACATTTGTTGTAGTTCAGAAGCGGCACCACACTCGATTATTTACTAACAACCATCGTGACTACAATACAGTTGACCGGAGTGGCAACATATTACCTGGTAAGGTTTTGGGCTGCATTTCCATGCCTTTTTGGTCGATGGTTTTTCTTTTTTTTTTTCAAAATGCAATTGTTCTGCAATTACAGGTACGGTCGTGGACACAAAGATTTGTCATCCTACTGAATTTGACTTCTACCTATGCAGCCACGCAGGAATACAGGTATTCCTTCTATGGTTTTTTTTTTTTTTCCTGCAAGAAATTGTAATTGCCGATGATGTTTTTTGACTGGGGTCTTACAGGGTACTAGCCGCCCAGCTCACTACCACGTTCTATGGGATGAGAATGAGTTCACAGCTGATGGGTTGCAATCCCTAACCAATAACCTTTGCTACACGTAAGTTGACAATCCGGCCACTGCCCAGAAAATGCTCTTCTATTGATTCCTGAATTATTGGAGAGGTTTACTAAAATTGAGATTTAATTTATGCAGTTATGCTAGGTGTACACGATCTGTATCCATTGGTGAGCCTTTTGATTCATAATTCTCTTATTCGGCTATTTTTCATAGTGGGTTTCCTTGCCGAAACACGAAAGATACATGACGAAACAATTTGGATGTTTTTGACAGTTCCCCCTGCATACTATGCCCATCTTGCTGCATTTAGAGCTCGATTCTACATGGAGCCAGACACGTCAGATAGCGGGTCAATGACGAGTGGAGCTGCAGCTGGACGTGGTGGCGCTCGTAGCTCTCACCCATCGGTGGCATCGGCAGTGAGACCTTTGCCTGCGCTGAAGGAGAATGTTAAACGAGTTATGTTTTACTGCTAAGAGCTTTTATTTCTTTCAAGTCTTTGGTGTTTGATCTGAACTACTTTGCTGGATTTATTTCTGTTTCTGTTTCTGTTTCTGTTGTGGGACATGGATATTTGGAGTTTGGGGTCTGTTTATCATGATGTGTTGAACAGTAATGTCTTGGACTTTTTATCCTCTGGATGTAACAAGTCTTTTTAGTGCAATGAAAACCTTGTGTTGAAGTTGGTCATATTCCTTGTTCAACAGAGTATCAGCAGGAATCTATGACATTCTCTATCTTATATTTGTTCAAATAATTATTTGTAATATCTTTCTTATTATGTTATTAAAAGTGTTACTTTAATTGTTGAAATTGATAAGTACACTCATCATGTTTCTGTTTCTGTTTCTGTTTCTGTTTCTGTTTCTGTTTCTGTTTCTGTTTCTGTTTCTGTTTCTGTTTCTGTTTCTGTTTCTGTTTCTGTTTCTGTTTCTGTTTCTGTTTCTGTTTCTGTTTCTGTTTCTGTTTCTGTTTCTGTTTCTGTTTCTGTTTCTGTTTCTGTTTCTGTTTCTGTTTCTGTTTCTGTTTCTGTTTCTGTTTCTGTTTCTGTTTCTGTTTCTGTTTCTGTTTCTGTTTCTGTTTCTGTTTCTGTTTCTGTTTCTGTTTCTGTTTCTGTTTCTGTTTCTGTTTCTGTTTCTGTTTCTGTTTCTGTTTCTGTTTCTGTTTCTGTTTCTGTTTCTGTTTCTGTTTCTGTTTCTGTTTCTGTTTCTGTTTCTGTTTCTGTTTCTGTTTCTGTTTCTGTTTCTGTTTCTGTTTCTGTTTCTGTTTCTGTTTCTGTTTCTGTTTCTGTTTCTGTTTCTGTTTCTGTTTCTGTTTCTGTTTCTGTTTCTGTAGTTTGGGGTCTGTTTATCATGATGTGTTGAACAGTAATGTCTTGGACTTTTTATCCTCTGGATGTAACAAGTCTTTTTAGTGCAATGAAAACCTTGTGTTGAAGTTGGTCATATTCCTTGTTCAACTAAGTATCAGCGGGAATCTATGACATTCTCGATCTTATATTTGTTGCGTGAGCATGTTACTTTAGTTGTTGAAATTGACGAGTACACTCCTCATGGGGGAGAAAAGGAGGAAGAAAGGAATAAAAAAGAGTCCTCTCAGATGAATGTTGCTAAAGAATCTTGCTCTTCTTTGCCATCATCTTTGTGTCTCCCTTCAACCTCTATAATAAACAAACAATGCATAAACAGAAAATCCAAAAAAGCTTCTTTTCTGTATCAAAGTACTTCTTGCAATGGCCTCTCTCAAAGCTTTGAAGCTCTCCGATTCAATGTCCGACAACACGGCGGACGAGATGAATAAAAGCCGGTTTCATCTGAAGAAATGCTTTGCAAGGTACGATTTATTTCGTTTTGGCATTGTTAATCGAACAATTATACTGGGAAAGAAAAAATGAAAAATAGGACAAGACCGATTCGGAAAAAAAACTGGCCAAAAGAGAGAATTTAATATGAAATTTAAATTAAAACTGCGAATTTTGTTACTCGAGTAAAAGAAAACCTTAAAAGCCGTCGGCTCGACTGTTTCCGAGAAAGACTAATTTCTGTTCAAATAGGTTTTGTCAACGTGGGAAGAGGTTGATGAAACGCAATCACTTAATGAAAGAGGTGGAGAAAACAGTAAGAGATAGACGTGAAAGGAAAATGGTTTTGGAAGGAGTTCTTGGATATATCCTCAGTTGTACTCAGGTCTCTCTCCTCTCTCTCTCTCTCTAAAGATGCATGAAGATGAGATTTTGACATGAGAACATGCAGGAAGCAGCTGTTGTTCCGCCACACGTGGCTCTTTCCGTGAGGCCGAATCCCGGGTTTTGGGAGTTCATAATGGTGAATGCAGATACCTTGGACACAAATGACCTCTCCACTTCAGACTACTTGAAATTCAAAGAAATGATCTTTGATGAAAATTGGTATGACTTTTCCTAATCTCTAAGAATTTGAAACTTTTTTTTTGAACAAGAAAACTCGGGTTTTAATACGCGATTCGACGTGCAGGTCGAAGGATGAAAATGCCCTCGAAATAGATTTTGGAGCCATCGATTTCTCTACTCCCCTCTTGACTCTCCCTTCCTCCATTGGTAATGGACTTGGCTTTATATCGAAGTCCATTGCTTCGAGGTTGAGCCGAAACTCGGAAGATGCCAAAATTCTTGTCGATTATCTGCTTTCTCATGTCAAAATTCTTGCCGACCATGACCATCGAGGAGAGGTAGTATATTTTACGTCCAAAAATCTCTAAACGATCAAATTAGTGATGACCCTTTAGCATTAAAAAGTTTTCGATCGAGTCGTAATTTAAAATTTGCTCGAATAATTCGCAGAAGCTGATGATCAATGAGACACTTGACAATGTTTCCAAACTTCAAGCAGCTTTGATTGCTGCTGAAGTTTATGTTTCTTCACTCCCTAAAAACACATCATATCATGAATTTGAGAAAAGGCTAGAAGAGTGGGGATTTGAGAAGGGATGGGGTGACACTGCAGAGAGAGTGAAAGAGACAATGAGAGCTCTTTCAGAGATTCTTGAAGCACCTGATCCATTAAAAATGGAGTCTTTCTTTGGCAAACTTCCTTGTATTTTCAACATTGTGATCTTCTCTCCACACGGTTATTTCGGTCAGTCGGACGTGCTCGGACTTCCCGACACAGGCGGCCAGGTAAAGAAACTATGTCGATATCATCAGACCAATCAATCGAATATTGATTAATACGTAAATCGATCGAAAAATTACTCGAAAAATGAAAATGGCTCATCTACTCGGATCGATTAATAGGTTTTTCTTGCCTTTTGTGGTTGAGGAAATAGGTAGTTTACATTCTAGATCAAGTGAAAGCTTTAGAGGATGAGTTGCTCCTCAGAATTAAGCAGCAAGGCCTCAGTGTGAAGCCTCAATTCTTGTGGTAGGTGAAATAAGAAACAAAACCAACATAATTCGAATGCGATTTAACGTGTTTTTCGATTCGTATTTTTTAGGTAACACGATTAATACCAGAAGCTCAAGGGACGAAGTGTGATCAGGAAATGGAGCCCATAAACAACACAAATCATTCTCATATTCTTAGAGTTCCATTCATGACAGAAAACGGCGTTCTTCGCCATTGGATTTCTCGATTCGACGTTTATCCGTACCTCGAAAGATTTACACAGGCATGCAAACAATTTTCTTAAAAACAAATTAATAACAACCGAAAGATTGAGATTCTGTTTGTCAAGAAAAATAGTTTAAGGATGCAAATAACTCGTCTAAATTGTTTTTCTAGGATGCAACTGCTTAAGATTTTGGAGGTGATGGGGAGAAAACCAGACCTTGTGATTGGGAATTACACTGATGGAAACTTGGTGGCCTCTTTAATGGCTAGGAAGCTTGGGATAACTCAGGTTAGAACTTGTTTTAATATGGGATTTAAGGATCCAAAGTAAAGAACTGAATTGATGGAAAGCAGGGGACTATAGCACATGCATTAGAGAAAACAAAATATGAAGATTCAGATGCAAAATGGAAAGAGTTGGATCCAAAGTACCACTTTTCGTGTCAATTTACCGCCGATTTGATCTCGATGAATGCTGCTGATTTCATCATAACGAGCACATATCAAGAAATCGCGGGAACGTAAGTTGAATTTTCTCTCCCGAGGCCTTTTCTCGAGAAAACTCTAATGGTGATCGGTTGTGGTTTTTCGCAGCAAGGATCGGCCGGGTCAGTATGAAAGCCACTCGGCTTTTACGATGCCTGGACTTACTCGAGTCGTCTCTGGAATAAGCGTGTTTCATCCGAAGTTCAACATTGCTTCTCCGGGTGCCGACCAATCTCTCTACTTTCCTCACACGGAAAAATCGAGACGGCTTACCAATTTTCGCGACGAAATTGAGGAGTTGCTTTATGGCAAGGACGAAAATAACCAACACATGTAATGTTACTCCCATTTTCTTGGGAAGATCTCTACTTTTCCAAAATTTTGACTGAAGTTTTCAGTTGAATTATGTGTCTTTTTTCAGTGGTTTCTTGGAAGATAGGAAAAAACCGATACTTTTTTCGATGGCACGGCTCGACACCGTGAAGAACATCACGGGATTGACCGAGTGGTTTGGGAAGAACAAGAAGCTGAGGAGCTTGGCGAATCTCGTGATCGTAGCGGGATTTTTCGACCCGTCTGATTCTGAAGATAGAGAAGAAATAGCCGAGATAAAGAAGATGCATTTGTTGATTAAGAAATACGAACTCAAGGGGCAGATCAGGTGGATTGCGGCTCAAACGGATCGCCTCCGAAACGGAGAGCTCTACCGTTCCATTGCTGACACAAAGGGAGCTTTTGTGCAGCCTGCCAAGTACGAGGCTTTCGGCCTGACCGTGATTGAGGCTTTGAACTGTGGATTGCCAACTTTTGCGACAAACCAAGGTGGCCCGGCCGAGATAATCGTAGATGGTATCTCGGGTTTCCATATCGACCCGAATGATGGCGATCAATCAACTAAAACAATGGCCGATTTCTTTGAAAAATGCAAGGGCGACGACGAATATTGGAACAAGATATCGAAAGGGGGGCTTGATCGCATAAACGAATGGTATGCGTGATGATATTTGAAGCTGTTTTTGCATCAATTCGTCTGACTTATTTTACGTGATTTTGTTATGGGTGAAGCTATACATGGAAGATTTATGCAAACAAGGTCTTGAACATGGGTTCTATGTACGGATTTTGGAGGCATCTCACCAAGGACCAGAGGCTTGCCAAGCAAACATACATCCAAATGCTTTTTAGCCTTCTCTTCAAAACTTTAGTAAGTTTTCTGATCTAATCCAGTCTACAGAAGAAAAGGGCACAATTTTGAACATTTCTCTGCCGATTTTGCAGGTGAAGAACATGGAGCAGCCATTGAAGGGGGAAACAGAGAAGCCAGAAGCTTCAGAGTCAGGGACAAGGCAAGAAAGAGAAGCAAACACAAAGCAGAAGAAATGGAAAGGAGAGTCAGAAGAAAGCGGAGAAAGCTCAAAGCAAAGGCAATGCCCAAGTTGGTGCTGCGGCTTACTTCTTGCCTTTCTTCTTTCTGTCTCTTTCATCCTCCTCAAACCTGTTCCCATTCCTCATTCTCTGGATGAACATCAGAGAATCTAATTACATTCAATCTATTCATCAAATTCAAAATTCATAACGTGACAATCCAAAAATGCAGAAGAAGATGAAGTAAACTAGTATATTTTGAACGGATCATGCCAAGGAATCTTCAAAATAACATGGTAGAGCACGGGTTTGACATTTTATTATTCGGAGTTTACAGAGTTCATAACCAGCGTAATTAAACAAATCAAACGCCCCTATCACGAGAAACCTCACTAAAGAAATAGGAAAATTATCAATTTTAACCCTGTACTATACACGTTTTTTCAATTCGGCTCCTGTACTGGCAAATCAAACCCTGTACTTTGATTCTGTTATCAGTTTTGACCTTCTATCAACAATTTTATTAAACCCTCATTGAAAAAACTAACAAACGATCTTGGATTCTGTTGAAATTTTTACCACATGCTCACTACTTTAATGAGAAGATAATCTGGAAATTTTTGTGATTTTTTAACACATGTACGATTTATTAAAATTTTATTTTAGTATTTTATAAAAATATTATAATAAATCATACAAATTTTAGAAAATCACAAAACTTTTTCTATTATCTACCCATGATAGTTGAACATATAGAAAAATTTTCAAATAAATTAAATGTTGTTCGGTATTTTTTTAAAAATTAATTTATAAACTAAAGAAGAAACTGAGATTAATTTAAAAGAATAATAAAAAATATTGGATTTATTTGAAACTTTTTTCAGATGTTTACCATATTATGAGTAGATAATACAAAAAATTGCATAATTGTTTAAAACTTGTATGATTTATTATAATATGTTTAAAAAATACTAAAATAAAATTACAATAAATCGTACATGTGTTAAAAAATCACGAAAAATTCTAGATTATTTTCTCATTAAGTAGTGAGCATGTGGTAAAAATTTCAACTGAATTCAAGATTTTTTGTTAGTTTTTTCAATGAGTGTTTAATGAAATTGTTGATAGAAGGTCAAAACTGATAACAGAATCAAAGTATAGGGTTCGGTTTGCCGGTTTTTATAGTACAGGGGCCAAATTGAAACAATGTGTATAGTACATGGTTAAAATTGATAATTTTTCAAAGAAATATATATATATATATATGTACATGCTTCAAATGAGTCTAACACTTGTATGATTTATTATAAGTATTTTATAAAATAAATGAATAAAATTACAATAAATGGTACAAGTGTTAGAAAATCACGAAATGTTTTAGAATTTCTTACCGTGATGTGATGAATATGTGGTAAACTTTTTAAGTAAATTCAATATCATTTGGTATTTTGTTTTAAATTAATCTCAGTTCTTTTTCACTTTATAATTAAGTTTACAAAATACCAAACATATTGAATTTTATAAAATAATTTATAATAATTTACCATAAAGTTTTGGCCACACTATTTTCTGCGACGTGTTTTGATCTTTGGATATTCTCCTCATCAAACTTAGTTGTCATAGTTTTCACCAATGGTATTCTTAATGTGAGAAATTTATTTGGAGTTTGTGTTCTTGATTTGCTTTCCCGACTAGTTTTGAATTCCTTATTGATTGAAACCATCTCAAAATTACTTTTTTAGGAAGATGACTGGCTTAAGAAGATCTTTTTAAGATGTTTGTAATTATTCTTCTTGGGGACATCCACGAAAATAGTCGTGTTCCGAAAAAGAAAAGTTGTTTTATGAGTGCAGTCTATTCAATACGAAAAGTTGGTTTTTTTTTTTTTTTCTTATGTTTTTGCTTAAATTTTTGTGTGGTTTCTTATCTCGATGTTGCAGGAGGAGTGACTTCTATGGATTCCTTTCTTCAAAAATTAAGAGATCTTCATTCGTCCCTCTGATGATCAATATATATATATATATATATATATATATATATATATATATATATATATATATATATATATATATATATATATATATATATATATATATATATATATATATATATATATATATATATATATATATATATATATATATATATATATATATATATATATATATATATATATATATATATATATATATATATATATATATATATATATATATATATATATATATATATATATATATATATATATATATATATATATATATATATATATATATATATATATATATATATATATATATATATATATATATATATATATATATATATATATATATATATATATATATATATATATATATATATATATATATATATATATATATATATATATATATATATATATATATATATATATATATATATATATATATATATATATATATATATATATATATATATATATATATATATATATATATATATATATATATATATATATATATATATATATATATATATATATATATATATATATATATATATATATATATATATATATATATATATATATATATATATATATATATATATATATATATATATATATATATATATATATATATATATATATATATATATATATATATATATATATATATATATATATATATATATATATATATATATATATATATATATATATATATATATATATATATATATATATATATATATATATATATATATATATATATATATATATATATATATATATATATATATATATATATATATATATATATATATATATATATATATATATATATATATATATATATATATATATATATATATATATATATATATATATATATATATATATATATATATATATATATATATATATATATATATATATATATATATATATATATATATATATATATATATATATATATATATATATATATATATATATATATATATATATATATATATATATATATATATTTCTTACCGTGATGTGATGAATATGTGGTAAACTTTTTAAGTAAATTCAATATCATTTGGTATTTTGTTTTAAATTAATCTCAGTTCCTTTTTCACTTTATAAATTAATTTTACAAAAATACCAAACAATATTGAATTTTATAAAATAATTATAATAAATCTTACCAATAAAGTTTTGGCCACACGTATTATTGCTGCGACTGGTGGTTTGATCTTTGGATACGATCTCGGTATTTCAGGTTGGGATTTCTCCTCATCAAACTTAGTTGTCATAGTTTTCACCAATGGTATTCTTAATGTGAGAAATTTATTTGGAGTTTGTGTTCTTGATTTGCTTTCCCGACTAGTTTTGAATTCCTTATTGATTGAAACCATCTCAAAATTACTTTTTTAGGAAGATGACTGGCTTAAGAAGATCTTTTTAAGATGTTTGTAATTATTCTTCTTGGGGACATCCACGAAAATAGTCGTGTTCCGAAAAAGAAAAGTTGTTTTATGAGTGCAGTCTATTCAATACGAAAAGTTGGTTTTTTTTTTTTTTTTCTTATGTTTTTGCTTAAATTTTTGTGTGGTTTCTTATCTCGATGTTGCAGGAGGAGTGACTTCTATGGATTCCTTTCTTCAAAAATTAAGAGATCTTCATTCGTCCCTCTGATGATCAATATTGTAGACAGTCAAACCCTAACGCTCTTCACTTCCTCCCTTTATTTGGCTGCTTTGTTGTCCTCTGTGGTTTCTTCTTTTGTGACTCGTCTTTTTGGAAGACGGACCACTATGCTTTTGGGGGGAGTTCTCTTTTGGCCGAATCTTTCCTAGGTTTGGCATTGATGTGCCAATCAGGTATCCATTCAAGATCTTTCTTTTCTTTTTTTTTTTTTTTGTGATTTTGTTAAAGATTTTATCTGCATATTGATTTTGTGTTTTCTTTAACTTGGGTTATTCATTTGACAGTCCGGGGCCAATCTACGCTACTCTCTGAAATGCCCCTTATAAATTTCGAGGAGCATTGAACATGTTGTTTCAACTCTCAATCACGATTGGGATTCTCGTTACTTATCTGCTCAACTATTTCTTTGCTAAGATCGAGGGCGGGTGGGGATGGAGGTTGAGCTTGGGAGGAGCAATGGTTCCAGCTTTAATCATCATCATTGGCTCCTTCTTCCTCCCCGACACTCCCAACTCTCTGGTCGAACGAGGTAAATACGATGAAGCAAAGACTCAGCTCCTTCGGATCCGAGGAGTTGAAAACTGGTGCTGAGGTGAGGATGCTGAGTTTGAGGATCTAGTTGCAGTTAGTGAAGCTTCCAAGTTAGTGAAACATCCATGGAGGACTCTCCTGACGAGGAAGTACAGGCCCCATCTCACATTCGCCTTCTTCATTCCTTTCTTCCAGCAATTTACAGGCATGAACGTCATTACTTTTTACGTGCCAGTGTTGTTTAGAACAATTGGATTTGGAAGCAACGCTTCTCTCATGTCTTCCGTCATCACTGGTGCTGTCAATTCTATCGCTACTTTGGTCTCCATCGCCACAGTCGACAAGTTAGGAAGAAGATTCCTTTTCATGCAGGGGGGGAGCTCAAATGTTCATCTCTCAGGTATGAGATTTTTTTTGAAGTTTGTACAAATCCTGTTCTCCGGCCTGGAGAGCAATCCCCTGTTCTCCCGCCCGTGATAGTCAATAATTGGTTACGGGTTGCAGGAGTACGGGGGACTGTTTTGTGAGTACGGTCCCTCTTTCTCCCGCAGCCCGTTATCAACCAATAATTTAATTATGGACTGTAGGAGAACGGGAGCCGAGCTAAAATGAACGGCCCCCGTGTCTTTTTCACCTACAACGCAATTGCACGACGGGTTCTACACTCTCGCGTCGACCACCATATAGAACGAGGGCTGTTTTTTTTAGATCGGTCCCCCGTTGGGCACGTCTGGGGAACATGAAATTAGATCCCTGTTAGAACGGGGGCAGCACTTTTAAAACAGTCCCCCGTTTTGTATGTAAAATACATAACTAGGGGTTAAAGGTTGACCACCAGTGGTTGAATTGTTAAATTTTTTATAATTTAAAGTTTGATTTGTTATGATTAATACTGTATGCGTTTTCTTTTTAAATCATAGTTTAAGGATGAATTTAGATTTTATCCATTAAATTAAGCATAATCGTCACACGTAAATATTATAATTAAAAATAATAATGATGACAGCCAAGAAGCCGTAGACAATTTCAAACAATAGTTTGAATATTAAATCCAAATATTATTTAAAAATAAATAAACAAATGTAACTATTATTATAGTACTTTATTCTTTTATAATTATGATATAAAATAATAAATATTTTGAAAAATTAATAAAATAATAATAGAGATGAAGAACAATAACTATGATATATTACAAAATTAAGTATGCAAATTTATGAGATGACTTAACATGTAATATCTTATGTCTCTTTGCGATGATAAAAATTCTATAAAATTTTGAAGCTATAATTTTGAAGCAGGCAGAGCCAGGACTCTCGTGAGATTCAGGGTAATATCCATTAGGGGTGTACGTGGTCCGATCCGGTCCGATTTTGAAAAAAATTAAGACCGGACCAATAATATTTGGTTTTCATTTTTTAAAACCGATACCATAAGAAAAAAATTTAAGGACAGGACCAGAACCGGACCAGAATTTCGGTTCTGGTTCTGGTCCGGTTTCGGTTTTCTCATTAAAAAATATTTTTTTAATAAAAAATTTCAAACTAAAAAATTTCAAACGAAACTTCAATTTTTGTCAACAGTGCAGTGCATTTACACCAACTTTCACCTCCTTTTGAAAAAAGAAAAACATAAAATTATAAAAGAGTTGCATTTATGATGGCCCGATCTGAGATTCAACTCTGGAAATGCTAGAATTTTAAGTCATGGGCACTGGGCAGAAAAACAACAATGAAACACCGATGATTGGCAGCAAAAAATTAACAGCAAAAAAATGCTCTGGAAATTAACAGAAAAACGATGAAAAATTCAGAGAAAGAGCAACACAAAATTAACAGCGCTCTCGGTCACATCCGAAGAGTCTCCCAAAAACAGCAGCACAATGAATGTAAAATAGAGATACGAAGTATGAACGATGAGCTGGAGGGAAATGGAATACCTATTCTTACTCAGAGTTTCAGAGAGCTCCGATTCAGATTGAAGACGTCGGCGACGGCTGAGAGAGAAGGTTGAATGATAGATTGAAGGCTTTGGCTTCGGCTTCGGCTTCAGCTTCGGCGTAGGCGAGCGAGACAGTCTCTCCTCTCCTCTCCTCTCCTCTCTTCTGAACTGAATTTCGAATCGACAGAATGAAAATTAGGGTTTTTCGACACAAACTGAAAAATCTTCAGTTTTTCTATGTTTTGTGGTCCGGTTCTGGTTTTCGGGTTTTTGTCATTAAACCCGAAAATCGAACCGAAATTCATTTTTTTTAAGAAAACTAGACCAGAACAGGATCAAAAAGGTCGTTTCTGGTCCGGTTCTTCGGTCCGGGTCGGTTTTGTACACCCCTAATACCCAGCTGACCGCTGTTCTTAAAAGCCTTGCACAAGCACTCAGGCTTAGTCTTCAGCACACTCCCTAGCCCTTTGCAGCACTTTCCTTCCGGCTTTCTCGCCGTGCTGTTAGTCGAGACGAAGGACATACAGTCCACCATGCTCAAGATTAGACTCGAGCAGTATGAGAAGAGAGTAGAGGAAAAATAGAAGGGTAATTTGAAATTTTAGAATTTTCAAATCTAAGAAAGGAGGTCACATGTTCTGCGCGTGATCAATTTAACGAAAAATTGAACAGAAAGCTTTGAATTACAAATGACGTATACGATCGGGTCTAATTGGACAAAAAAAATATTAGAGATCAAATGACAAAAAACCTCATACGATAAAGTCTGAATTGAACTTTTTCTTTATCTTTTTTGTTGCATCCTTTGACGTAAAGCTTTGTTAGAGAGAGAGAGGATTGCAACCCATGGACCAACCGTGCTATCATATTTTTAAGAGGCCCCAACATATTGCATACTAGATCGCATATTGTCATTAGATTAAAGTAAAATATAAAATGGTTGGCGTCGTGATGCCCCAAGTTGGTAGTCATGGCGCCTCACGATCTATTAAAAAAACAAACCAACATGAATGCACGGTCGTCCCAAGGCTCCAAGGTTTGGGGACCTGAACTTGGACTCAAAATAAGGGTGACTCGAGCCAATTCAGGACGATGATTACCTTGAGTGAGATCGCCCACTCCGTAAATGACACAAGTAAAGTCAAATTTGACCAAACTTACATTGATGACATAATTTATGGCAGTATGACCAATTATAGGATAGATCAGGCCAAAAAAAAATTTAACATATCATAGGTTAGGACCCCATAAATTCAGCATTTAAATTGCACTTTTAACTTTATAAAAAAACAGGGTTTTTTTTTTTAAAAAAAACCCTAAAGTTAAGGTTGTTTTTTAAAAAAACCTTATGTTTTACTGTTCAATATAAAAAACCCCCCAGGTTTTGGAAATGGGCGAAAAAAACTTTTTAGTCCGGACTGTGTAGTGGCCGCCGAACGGAGGCCGGCCGGTCTAATTGGACCGGCCGGCCTCCATTTTTTTATTTTAAAAAAATATAAAGGAGGTCGACTGGTCCAGTTGGCCAGGTCGGCCTCCAGTGTAAACCGGCAGACTCGTGACTTTGGTCACGGGTATTGGCCTTTTCGTGGAGGCCGGCCTAGTCCACGTGGAGGCCTGCCTCCACTCCCCTATTTATACCCTCCACCCCCTCCATTTTCAAATCACTCTCAACTCTCTCAACTCTCACCACTCTCTCAACTCTCAACTCTCAACTCTCTCTCAACTCTCTCAACTCTCACCACTCTCTCAACTCTCACCACTCTCTCAACTCTCAACTCTCTCAACTCTCAACTCTCTCAACTCTCAACTCTCACCACTCTCTCAACTCTCAACTCTCAACTCTCACCACTCTCTCAACTCTCAACTCTCAACTCTCAACTCTCAACTCTCTCAACTCTCAACTCTCAACTCTCTCAACTCTCAACTCTCTCAACTCTCAACTCTCACCACTCTCTCAACTCTCAACTCTCTCAACTCTCAACTCTCTCAACTCTCAACTCTCAACTCTCAACTCTCTCAACTCTCAACTCTCTCAACTCTCAACTCTCAACTCTCAACTCTCTCAACTCTCAACTCTCAACTCTCAACTCTCAACTCTCAACTCTCAACTCTCAACTCTCAACTCTCAACTCTCAACTCTCAACTCTCAACTCTCAACTCTCAACTCTCTCAACTCTCAACTCTCACCACTCTCTCAACTCTCAACTCTCAACTCTCTCACTACCATGTTCTATGGGATGAGAACGAGTTCACAGCTGATGGGTTGCAATCCCTGACCAATAACCTTTGCTACACGTAAGTTGACAATCCTGCCACTGCTCAGAAAATGCTCTTCTATTGATTCCTGAATTATTGGAGAGGTTTACTAAAATTGAGATTTAATTTATGCAGTTATGCTAGGTGTACACGATCTGTATCCATTGGTGAGCCTTTTGATTCATAATTCTCTTATTCGGCTATTTTTCATGGTGGGTTTCCTTGCCGAAACACGAAAGATACATGACGAAACAATTTGGATGTTTTTGACAGTTCCCCCTGCATACTATGCCCATCTTGCTGCATTTAGAGCTCGATTCTACATGGAGCCAGAGACGTCAGATAGCGGGTCAATGACGAGTGGAGCTGCAGCCGGGCGGGGTGGCGGTCGTAGCTTTCGCCCATCGGTGGCAACGGCAGTGAGACCTTTGCCTGCGCTGAAGGAGAATGTTAAACGAGTTATGTTTTACTGCTAAGACCTTTTATTTCTTTCAAGTCTTTGGTGTTTGATCTGAGCTACTTCGCTGGATTTGTTTTTGTTTCTGTTTCTGTTTCTGTAGTGGGATATGGATATTTGGAGTTTGGGGTCTGTTTTGTTAGGATTAGACGCTCTAATCCACCTGTAACGAACGATTCAGAAATACCGAAAAAGAAAAAACGAGAAAATAATGGACACCGAATTTACGTGGAAACCCTAGAAAGAGAAAAAACCACGGGCAGAGGAGAGAATCACTAATAACAATTCGGTACAATGAGTTTTGCGACTCAAACATCAATGTATAGAGAAAACCTAAAACTCTAATATTGATATACGGGCCCAACCCGGCCCACTAGAATTCGGGTCACACCAAATTCTAACAAACTCCACCTTGACACGAATTCCACAAGAGAGATCTAACGGGCTACTCGGCCCAACAAAAGCGAATCCAGAACACTGAACTCTGACAATCTCCACCTTCAACGAAATTCCGGTGCAAGGAAACGAATCTGCAAAACACCATTAAAAAAGCTCCTCTACCACAATGGCCCCAGATGGGCCACCTCAGCATCCGATACCGATCAAGTTTAAGCCCCGCTTAAACTTGAGAGATTTACCTGAGAAGAAATTGCATCTCCTCCTCCATGGTATCACTGAACTATCAGAGTTGCTGCAACGAACTCTATCTGAACATGTCGAAGACTCCACACAGGAATTGTTACCCTCGAACACATTCAATGCATAACCTACAGTTTCATCATATCGTCCCGAAGTTTTAACCTTCCGCATTGTTCTGCCTTTGACGATACTATTCTGACGTGAAACTGAACCTGATGACTGAACATCTGTAATAGGCTGACTCACCGGCTCTGATGTACCATCAGATCCCAACCTGAACTTCACCCGAGAACCTGACTTCTTCCGAGTCTTCTCAACCTTTCTCTTAGAAGGTGAATTCACAAACTTTGCAGCCTTATTACCCATCACATTTACTGTGGAACCCGCGATCTTCGCATGCATCACATATAATGAGGAGCATTTTTCTCCTCTCGCCACAATCAATGAACCTCTAGTAAGCTTCCATTTTCCATCACGAAAGGTGTTGCCAAAACCTTCGTCGTCGAGCTTGCCAGTCGAGACCAAATTCTTGCGGATATCCGGGATGTGCTTCACACCTCTCAAAACCAAGGTGTTGCCTATGTTGGTCTCCAAACACACATCTCCCATACCAATGGCTTTTGCAATGCCATCATTTCCCATCCTCACACTTCCAAAGTCATCCGAAGTGTAGGATGTAAAGAAATCTCTCCGCGAAGTGGCATGTATTGAAGCGCCACTATCAATCACCCAACTCGTATCTTGGCAATCAAAATTTACAACATCCTCGTTGTACACACTAAAGGACTCCTCGATGGCTGTATCTGCCTCCTCATCTGTGTCACCCTCTTCGAATATCTTTTCCTTTCCTTTGGCAACCAGATTCTCCCGAAGAAACTTGTGACAAAATCTCTTTATGTATCCTTTCTTGCCACAATGATAACACTCAAAGTTGGTGTGTTTTCCAGACTTCCTCTGATTTCGATTTCTGTTGCCCAAACCTTTTCTTTGACTTCTGCCTCTACTTTCAACATTCAGAGCTGAACCTATCGATGTTACACCAGAATCAATCTTACGAACCTCCTCGGCAAGAATACGATCCCTCACATCGGTGAATACCAGCTTAGCACTTCCAACTGAGTTACTAACTGCAGCTCTCATAGGCTCCCAGCTATTCGGTAGAGACACCAACAAAATTAGGGCACGAACCTCATCTTCAAAATCAATATCCACTGATAACAACTGATTCACAATAGTATTGAACTCATTCAGATGCGCTGCGACAGAAGCACCATCAATCATCTTTAGATTAAAAAGCTTCTTCATAATAAATACCTTATTATTCGCAGACGGTTTCTCGTACATATCAGACAGAGCCTTCATTAGACTTGCGGTAGTCTTCTCCTTCGCCACGTTGTGAGCAACGCTTTTGGCTAGCGTCAATCGGACGACTCCCAAAACTTTTCTATCAAGGAGATTCCATTCACCGTCTTCCATCTTCTCTGGCTTCGCACTCAGAGGAAGATGAAGATCTTTCCCGTATAAGTAATCCTCGATTTGCATTCTCCAGAATGCAAAATCTGTCCCATCGAATTTTTCAATAATGTATCCTGTGCTATCTTCGCCTGACATCGTTATCAATAATCAATGCCCAAAACAGATATTTCCAGATCAATTATTCAAACCCAATAATCAATCTCCACAATACCCGTAGATCCGCCAAATAAATTATCCGAGCCCGAAAAAATATCTGAATTAATAACCTTGCCCAAATATTTTTCCAAAAATTGCTCCCTTTTAAAATCAGAATAAATCCCGTAAAATATTCTGAACACAAAAACGCCCAACAAACCGATACTTTCCCGATTAATTATTCAATCTAATAATTAATCTCCACAGCAGATCCGGCCAAACAATTGAGAATTTTCATTCCCCCATAATCCTCAATTCAAATCCTCAATTTCACCCCGAAACAAAGGCTGATATTTTAACCCCAAATATCACAGAAATCTGCTGTTCGACGAAAGCAACAAATTCAATCGGAGGTTGCTGCTGTTCTTCAACAACGACAGACAACAGAGGAGGACGAATCTTCCTCGTCGGGTGGCGGCGACGCTTCTCCTCTCTCAGTGCAGCGTCGGTGCTTCTGTCGAACGACGGCTTTCTCTTCTGAAAGCCCTTCTTCTTTCTCTGGTCTTCAATGGAGTGGCAGAGAGCTCGGGCTCCTCCTTCGCGCGGCGAACAGAACAGGCTCCTCTGTTCTCTGACGCGCGCGCGGCTTTGATCGGCGGCGGATGTGCGCGCGACGGCGGCGGGTTTACGGGCGGCGGCTGGGCTTCGCGCGGTCGGCGACGGCGGTTCTGGTCGGCGGTGTCTCCTCTGTTCTTCTCGGCTCGGTCGCTCTCCTTCTGGTTCTTCGCGGCGAGCAACAACTGAACAGAGCACAAATATTGTTCTGTTTTTTTCTTTTTTTTTTTATTTTTAATTTCCAATTTCTTTTTCTCTTTGCAAAATTCCACCGAAATTACACAATCGATAACCTTCGAATAATCAAACCCTGATTTTCGAAAACACAGAAAATTGCAAACCTGAAATCGATCGATACCGTTCGAAGAATCAAACCCTGATTTTCGAAAACCACTTCAACCTCGAAGCTCTGATACCAGTTGTTAGGATTAGACGCTCTAATCCACCTGTAACGAACGATTCAGAAATACCGAAAAAGAAAAAACGAGAAAATAATGGACACCGAATTTACGTGGAAACCCTAGAAAGGGAAAAAACCACGGGCAGAGGAGAGAATCACTAATAACAATTCGGTACAATGAGTTTTGCGACTCAAACATCAATATATAGAGAAAACCTAAAACTCTAATATTGATATACGGGCCCAACCCGGCCCACTAGAATTCGGGTCACACCAAATTCTAACACGTTTATCATGATTTGTTGAACAGTAATGTCTTGGACTTTTTATCCTCTGGATGTCTTTAGTGCAATGAAAACCTTGTGTTGAAGTTGGTCAAATTCCTTGTTCAACAAAGTATCAGTAGGAATCTATGACATTCTCTATCTTATATTTGTACAAATAATAAAGTCACGTGAACATGTTCCTTGAAATTGTTACTTTAATTGTTGAAATTGACAAGTACACTCATCATGGGAGAAAAGGAGGAAGAAAGGAATAAAAAAGAGTCCTCTCACATGAATGTTGCTAAAGAATCTTCCTCTTCTTTGCCATCATCTTTGTGTCTCCCTTCAACCTATATAATAAACAAACAATGCATCAACAGAAAATCCAAAAAAGCTTCTTTTCTGTATCAAAGTACTTCTTGCAATGGCCTCTCTCAAAGCTTTGAAGCTCTCCTATTCGATGTCCGACAACACAGCAGACAAGATGAATAAAAGCCGGTTTCATCTGAAGAAATGCTTTGCAAGGTACGATTTATTTCGTTTTGGCATTGTTAATCGAACAATTATACTGGGAAAGAAAAAATGAAAAATAGGACAAGACCGATTCGGAAAAAAACTGGCCAAAAGAGAGAATTTAATATGAAATTTAAATTAAAACTGCGAATTTTGTTACTCGAGTAAAAGAAAACCTTAAAAGCCGTCGGCTCGACTGTTTCCGAGAAAGACTAATTTCTGTTCAAATAGGTTTTGTCAACGTGGGAAGAGGTTGATGAAACGCAATCACTTAATGAAAGAGGTGGAGAAAACAGTAAGAGATAGACGTGAAAGGAAAATGGTTTTGGAAGGAGTTCTTGGATATATCCTCAGTTGCACTCAGGTCTCTCTCTCTCTCTCTCTCTCTAAAGATGCATGAAGATGAGATTTTGACATGAGAACATGCAGGAAGCAGCTGTTGTTCCGCCACACGTGGCTCTTTCCGTGAGGCCGAATCCCGGGGTTTGGGAGTTCATAATGGTGAATGCAGATACCTTGGACACAAATGACCTCTCCACTTCAGACTACTTGAAATTCAAAGAAATGATCTTTGATGAAAATTGGTACTTTTCCTAATCTCTAAGAATTTGAAACATTTTTTCGAACAAGGAAACTCGGGTTTTAATGCGCGATTCGACGTACAGGTCAAAGGATGAAAATGCCCTCGAAATAGATTTTGGAGCCATCGATTTCTCTACTCCCCTCTTGACTCTCCCTTCTTCCATTGGTAATGGACTTGGCTTTATATCGAAGTTCATTGCTTCGAGGTTGAGTCGAAACTCCGAAGATGCCAAAATTCTTGTCGATTATCTGCTTTCTCATGTCAAAATTCTTGCCGACCATGACCATCGAGGAGAGGTAGTATATTTTACGTCCAAAAATCTCTAAACGATCAAATTAGTGATGACCCTTTAGCATTAAAAAGTTTTCGATCGAGTCGTAATTTAAAATTTGCTCGAATAATTCGCAGAAGCTGATGATCAATGAGACACTTGACAATGTTTCAAAACTTCAAGCATCTTTGATTGCTGCTGAAGTTTATGTTTCTTCACTCCCTAAAAACACATCATATCATGAATTTGAGAAAAGGTAAAAGCTTATTAAAGTTCTTCCACTCTAAATTAATATCTAAATTACATTTTCTCATTTTTTTTAATTTAATTTTTTGTAAAATAAGGCTAAAAGAGTGGGGATTTGAGAAGGGATGGGGTGACACTGCAGAGAGAGTGAAAGAGACAATGAGAGCTCTTTCAGAGATTCTTGAAGCACCTGATCCATTAAAAATGGAGTCTTTCTTTGGCAAACTTCCTTGTATTTTCAACATTGTGATCTTCTCTCCATACGGTTGTTTCGGTCAGACGGACGTGCTCGTACTTCCCGACATAGGCGACCAGGTAAGAAACTATGTCGATAACATCAGACCAATCAATCGAATATTGATTAATACGTAAATCGATCGAAAAATTACTCGAAAAATGGAAATGGCTCATCTGCTCGGATCGATTAATAGGTTTTTCTTGCTTTTTGTGGTTGAGGAAATAGGTAGTTTACATTCTAGATCAAGTGAAAGCTTTAGAGGATGAGTTGCTCCTCAGAATTAAGCAGCAAGGCCTCAGTGTGAAGCCTCAAATTCTTGTGGTAGGTGAAATAAGAAACAAAACCAACATAATTCGAATACGATTTAACGTGTTTCGATTCGTATTTTTTAGGTAACGCGATTAATACCAGAAGCTCAAGGGACGAAGTGTGATCAGGAAATGGAGCCCATAGACAACACAAATCATTCTCATATTCTTAGAGTTCCATTCATGACAGAAAACGGCCTTCTTCGCCATAGGATTTCTCTATTCGACGTTTATCCGTACCTCGAAAGATTTACACAGGCATGTAAACAATTTTCTTAAAAACACGATTCTGTTTGTCAAGAAAAATAGTTTAAGGATGCAAATAACTCGTCTAAATTGTTTTTCTAGGATGCAACTGTTAAGATTTTGGAGGTGATGGGGAGAAAACCAGACCTTGTGATTGGGAATTACACAGATGGAAACATGGTGGCCTCTTTAATGGCTAGGAAGCTTGGGATAACTCAGGTTAGAACTTGTTTTAATATGGGATTTAAGGATCCAAAGTAAATAACTGAATTGATGGAAAGCAGGGGACTATAGCACATGCATTAGAGAAAACAAAATATGAAGATTCAGATGCAAAATGGAAACAGTTGGATCCAAAGTACCACTTTTCGTGTCAATTTACCGCCGATTTGATCTCGATGAATGCTGCTGATTTCATCATAACTAGCACATATCATGAAATCGCGGGAACGTAAGTTGAATTTTCTCTCTTGAGGCCTTTTCTCGAGAAAACTCTAACGGTGATCGGTTGTGGTTTTTGGCAGCAAGGATCGGCCGGGTCAGTATGAAAGCCACTCGGCTTTTACAATGCCTGGACTTACTCGAGTCGTCTCTGGAATGAGCGTGTTTCATCCGAAGTTCAACATTGCTTCTCCGGGTGCCGACCAATCTCTCTACTTTCCTCACACGGAAAAATCGAGACGGCTTACCAATTTTCGCGACGAAATTGAGGAGTTGCTTTATGGCAAGGACGAAAATAACCAACACATGTAATGTTACTCCCATTTTCTTGGGAAGATCTCTATCTTTTCATAGTTTTGACTGAAGTTTTCAGTTGAATTATGTGTCTTTTTTCAGTGGTTTCTTGAAAGATAGGAAAAAACCGATACTTTTTTCGATGGCACGGCTCGACACCGTGAAGAACATCACGGGATTGACCGAGTGGTTTGGGAAGAACAAGAAGCTGAGGAGCTTGGCGAATCTCGTGATCGTAGCGGGATTTTTCGACCCGTCTGATTCTGAAGATAGAGAAGAAATAGCCGAGATAAAGAAGATGCATTTGTTGATTAAGAAATACGAACTCAAGGGGCAGATCAGGTGGATTGCGGCTCAAACGGATCGCCTCCGAAACGGAGAGCTCTACCGTTCGATTGCTGACACAAAGGGAGCTTTTGTGCAGCCTGCCAAGTACGAGGCTTTCGGCCTGACCGTGATCGAGGCTTTGAACTGTGGATTGCCAACTTTTGCGACAAACCAAGGTGGCCCGGCCGAGATAATCGTAGATGGTATCTCGGGTTTCCATATCGACCCGAATGATGGCGATAAATCGAGCAAAACAATGGTTGATTTCTTTGAAAAATGCAAGGGCGACGACGAATATTGGAACAAGATATCGAAAGGGGGGCTTGATCGCATAAACGAATGGTAGGCGCGATGATATTTGACGCTGTTTTTCCATCAATTCTTCTTACTTATTTTACGTGATTTTGTTATGGGTGAAGCTATACATGGAAGGTTTATGCAAACAAGGTCTTGAACATGGGTTCTATGTACGGATTTTGGAGGCATCTCACCAAGGACCAGAGGCTTGCCAAGCAAACATACATCCAAATGCTTTATAGCCTTCTCTTCAAAACTTTAGTAAGTTTTCTGTTTGAGTGCAAGAAAGTGTCAAGAGATGCATGAGAGAGAGCATAGATTTGTTTAAGTAGTGGGCACGATCAGCTTCTTTTTTGGCTCTAATTTCTAATCTAATTCGGTCTCCAGAAGAAAAGGGCACAATTTTGAACATTTCTCTGCCAATTTTGCAGGTGAAGAACATGGAGCAGCCATTGAAGGGGGAAAAAGAGGAGCTGTATGGCACGAACTGGGTGGACGCCCAACTGAAACGCGAGATTAAGCGATCAATCTTGGAAAGGTCCACTGTCAAATCTAAGCTGAGTGCAGAAGTTTTAGCACAAATCCAGAACCTCCTCGTAGTAATAAATATAGAGAGTACAAACAGTAGTAGAAGAACTATCTAAACAAAATAATTACATGCCAAAATAAAGTGAAGCCTCAAATGTGTTCTTACATAATAGTACAAAGGAAAGGAAAACACAGAGATGCAATCCAAGGAAATCCCGACTCAGATCAGGTTCACTTCTTACCCTTACTTCCCTTACCTGAAAAGAATAATAACAGGTCGTTGAATGAGTGACAACTAAATATAAGATAGTACACACACCAATATCAAAACATGCATGCCAGTTTCAGTAGTAATGGCAGGGGGTGAATCCCTTCATCTATTCGCAGGGGTGAATCGCAGGGGGTGAATCCCTTCACCGATTCGCAGGGGGTGAATCCCTTCCAATCAAGTGTGGGGGAGTACCACAGAACCTGGGAAAAATTCTCTGATACTCTCAACGAATGGGCCCAGCTAAGAGTGCCAGACGATTACCTCCATATTATGTTTACCATATTTTATTTATATAGATTATGACATATTGTTTATAAATTATCATATATTTACTTATGATCAATATATATATAATTATATTTTATTGAGTAATTAATTAGGAAAATTATCGATTTTAACCTTGTACTGTACCCTAATTTTAGATAGGCCCCCTATACTAAACAAACCGGCAAACCGAACCTCGTACTATGATTATGTTATCGGCTTTAACCTTTTTTAACATCCACGTTAAGTGCATTGAGTTTAATTTAATAAAAAAAAGACTATATATATATATATATATATATATATAAAAGAAAATGTGAGAAGTATATAAAGAAACTACATTATTGAATTTATAATATTTGTTTCTTTTAATATTTATATTTTAATTTATCATTATTATATTTTATTGAGTAATTAATTAGGAAAATTATCGATTTTAACCTTGTACTGTACCCGTAATTTTAGATAGCCCCCTATACTAAACAAACCGGCAAACCGAACCTCGTACTATGATTATGTTATCGGCTTTAACCTTTTTTAACATCCACGTTAAGTGCATTAGAACCAACGACATTGGATTTATCTGCAACTTTTATCACATGTTTAGCACATTATGGAAAGATAATCTCAAAGTTTTCGTGGTTTTCTAACACTTGTATGATTTATTATAATTATTTTATAAAATATATAAATAAAATTACAATAAATTGTACAAATGTTAGAAAATCACGAACATTTTTGAATTATTTTACATGATATGATAACTATGCGGTAAAATTTTTAAGTAAATTCAATATCGTTTGGTATTTTGTTTTAAATTAAACTCAGTTCCTTTTTTACTTTATAAATTAATTTTACAAAAAAATCAAACGATATTGAATTTACTTGCAAAGTTTACCACATATTTATTACATTATGAGAAGATAAGTTAAAAATTTGCGTGATTTTTTTAACACTTGTATGATTTATTATAATTTTATTTATTTATTTTATAAAATAATTATAATAAATCATACAAGTGTTATAAAATCACGAAAATTTCCAGATTATCTTTCCATTATGTGGCAAACATGTGGTAAAATGTTCAAGTACATCCAATGTCATTTGATATTTTTTTATAAAATTAAACTCAATGCACTTAACGTGGGTGTTGAAAAAGGTCAATGCCGATAACGGAATTATAGCACGGTGTTCGGTTTGCCGATTGTTTTAGTATAGGGGGCTACCTGAAATTACAGATATAATACATGGTTAAAATCGATAGTTTCCCAATTAATTAAATTTTTACAATATTGATTATTATTAAGAGAAAAAAGGTGCACATGAAACCATTGTAATAGTAGTAATCAATATATCTTTAATTTATATAATTTAATTATTATATAATTTATCGTTTTTCTCTGGACATTTAGATTTAAGTCTGTTTAAGTTAATTTAAATTGATTTGGCTATTCAATCATCTTCTTTGCTTTAGATATAATTTATCATAATCTTTATCTCTATATTCAAATGAAATGTTAATTATCTCTAAATTATTTTGATTATAAAATTACGGAAACAATAATTGAAACTGTTCACAATATTTTCAACTACTTATTTGACTCAAAAAGAAAACAGATTTTCTCCTGCATATTGATAATATTCCTCGCATTAGGTGGACCCCATGCTATTTGATTCTATGTTTTCTTTAATTTCGAATAATAAATTAATTTTTTCAAAAAATATAAGATATAAAATAGATAATATTATCAAGCAGAAAAGTTAATTTTCAATTTAATTCTAACGTGACCAAGAGTTGAAACGAAAGATAAAATAAATCCTAATGCTATTAGGAATCCAATTTCATCTCTATAAACGCAACACCTTTGGCTTCCATTCCTCATTTTAATTTGGGAAATTACCAAAAACAACCACAAACTACGGTTGTTTTTCAAATTCAACCACAAACTAATTTTTTTAACAATTAAAACCACAAAGTATCGAAAATGTGCAAAAAACGACCACCCCAGACGGACGCAAAAAAACACCGTCAGTCCGGGTCACTGTTCACGTGAACAGTGCCGGACGGACGGTAAAAATACCGTCCGTCTGGGTCACTGTTCAAGTGAACAGTGACCTGTTTACGTTCGTTTTCCGTTTATAAATTAATTTTTAAAAATATTAACGCTATGGATTTACTTAAAATTTTTATCACATATTCACAACCTATGAGAAGATAATCTGAAAAGTTTCGTGATTTTTACAATACTTATATGATTTATTATATAATTTTTTTACGTATGTTTTATAAAATAATTCTCTAAAATTATAATAAATCGTACAAGTGTTGATCCATGTTGTCCTTAATAGAAGAGATGGCAGTACCTAAGCTGGCTATGTTGGACTGCAAAGCATTAAACTGGTCCCTCATTGATGGAAAATCTCCTTTGATAAGCAAGGGGAGAGGGAGGAACAGAGGTTGGTTGGACTGGTGTGGAAGGTTGGACTGGAAGAGCAGGGTGGACTTGAGGGGAAAGGTGTGGGATATCTTGTTGGACTGGAGAAATAGGTGGGACTGTTGGAGGCAGACACCATGAGTGTAGGTGGAGGAGAGGGTGGAGAGAATGAGGGGACAGAGAATGGAGTGGAATGTGCCACTAATGTAGGAGGTGGAGGAGGAGGAGGAGGAAGACTAGGAGGAAAGGATTCCATGGAGGAAGGTGTAACGCCCCGAGTTTTCTGAACCCGGTTTGTTACTCGTAAACCTGAATATTACTAAGAAACCTTGGACCGAATTTAAAACTTCGTTCGAAATTCAAATTTGAACGTTTGATAAAACATGAAAATTTGCAGCGGAAAAATCTTTGAGCAAAATAGAGTTGAGCAAAACTATGTAACAGTGTTTGAATAATCGATTAAAATATTAAGAAAATAATTCAGCTGGAAGAGATGAAAGTTTAGGCGTGAGATACTTAAAATTTATAAAAAGACAAACGCATCATCCGATGAACAAAGTCAACGGAAGGAACTGACGTAGAAAACAAAAGGCTTCTCCTGATAACAAAACGACAAGGTTTCGGCTACATCATCCAGTCACAAAACCACAAAATACTTCCTACATTCACCGGTGACGTCAGCCGGATGATTTCCTCATCCGATCGACTTTATTCTACATCCACCGGTCACAAACGACAAAATACTTCCTACATCCACCGGTGACGTCAGCCGGATGATTTCCTCATCCGATCGACTTTATTCTACATCCACCGGTCACAAAACGACAAAATTCCTATTTATATCTTCCGATGGTTTCCACTGAAGACATCATCCGATGACTTTACTGAAAACATCTTCCGATAGACAACAGAACAACAACTCAACTACTCCTTGCTATGCAAGCACAACTCTAATTACAGAAAGGAAATTACTTGCTTTACTGAAACCATTCAAAAACAATTCAAATCATTGCATTACTCAAATCCAGTAAGAACCAACATTCGAGACTCAACAGAATGCTGTCATCAGAAAATCTCAAAAACTTATTCAAAGTATTGAAACCACTACTGTCATGATAACTTAACATTTCTAAATTTAAACACTGTCAACTAAACCTTCACACCATTAGACATCAGTTAAACCGCCTCATCAAATACCAGATCCGTGGCATGAGTGTGCTCCTCCAACCAGCCTATCCCTCAATGAACTCTGAGTAATCACCTGCTATCACTTCTTCCCCTACATCACAAAACTCATCTATTAGCCTAATGCTAAATAAGTGAAGCATTATTGAAATAAAATGCTGAAATGTAAATCTTAATCATGCAGTCTCTACTTTCTCAACTCAGTTACATTCGCGTTCAACATAATTTGATCTCAATATTCCATTGAGAGTGAGATCAATTCTCCCAAAGTAATAAATCCTCTACATCAATTAAGGGGCGGATTAGTTCCCTTAATAGCTATCATGATCCCGAGATTCCCTTGGGAGTGGGATCAACTCTCCCAATGTAATAAATTCTCTACATCAATTAAGGGGCGGATTAGTTCCCTTAATAGCTATCATGATCCCCAGGTTCCCTTGGGAGTGAGATCAACTCTCCCAATGTAATAAATCCTATACATCAATTAAGGGGCAGATTAATTCCCTTAATAGCTATCATAACACTTTATGTTCATACCTTACCATTCATTTCATGAAAATTCATTTTCGTATTCATTCAAAATTATGATGCATGACATACAGAAAACACTCAATATGCAAAGACCTACTGTTTGTGATGTAGGCCCGATGGCACACACATTACTTCACTTACCTGGCTTCCCGAGAGGTTTCTGGTTGTAGGATATTCCAAGAGCTGGTTCACCTAAAACATAAGCACCACATTACTCAAACTTCATTCTAAACATTCGGAAATCTAAGGGGCTAGTCCCGGGAGCTCGTTTCTCACTATTCTCGGTTCATCGCTAAACCCCAAATTCCATCCCTCACTCACGGCACTTCTAAAACGCATACATTGTCATCCTTCAGCTATCTAGACACTAAAATAACAAGTAATTGAATCAAAACTCACCTTGGTTGGAGGAAAATCGGGCAGGGAAATCGCTTAGAGGTTCCTGCTGGATAGCTGATGGCCGAGAGAAAAAGGGTAAACAGAATGGCGGCTACAGTGCATTAAACCCAAAACCTCTTTCCTTAAATACGTTATCCACTTCCCAAATTGCTAATTATCTTTTGTCCTTGTATAGTTATTAACTAACCTAATTTACTTTCTCTCTCAATTTTTTCATAAAGTTAGCACATCATAATTGGTATATTAAATTTGGTTTAATAGAACCGGATGCTACAATCTACCCTCCTTAAAAGAATTTTGTCCTCAAAATTTAGTACCTGAATTAGTTTGGATATTGGTCCATCATGTCTTGCTGGCGCTCCCAAGTTGTCTCCTCTAAGTTCTGGTTGTGCCACAAGACTTTCACTAGTGGAACTTCCTCGTTGCGCAACACTTTCACTGCATAGTCTAGGATCCTTACTGGTTTCTCTTCATAAGTAAGAGTGGGGTGAACTTCGATACTCTGTGGTTCCACAACTTGGGATAGATCTCTAACACACTTCTTCAGCATGGAAACATGGAACATATTATGGATTCCCTTTAAAGAGGTTGGTAGCTGTAGTTGATAAGCTGACTTTCCAATCCTTTTCAAGATTAAGAAGGGTCTAATATATATGGGGTTCAACTTGCCTCTCTTTCCAAATCTCACAACTCCTTTGAAAGGTGAGACATTAAGGAAAACTTCATTACCAACATCAAATTCCAGTTCTCTTCGCCTTTTGTCTGCATAGCTTTTTTGTCGGCTTTGAGCTGTTAAAATTCTCTGTCGGATGAGGGCAATCTTTTCCACTGTTTGCTGCACAATATTAGGACCAATCAATTGTGCTTCTCCAACTTCATCCCAATACAATGGAGATCTGCATTTTCGTCCATATAACGCCTCGTATGGTGCCATGCCTATTGTTGCTTGAAAACTGTTATTGTAAGAGAACTCAACCAATGATAAATACTTACTCCAAGAACCTTGAAATTCTAAAACACATGCACGAAGCATATCCTCCAACGTTTGGATAGTCCTCTCGGATTGTCCATCAGTTTGAGGGTGAAAAGCTGTGCTAAAACTAATCTGTGTTCCCATAGCCTTGTGCAAATTTTGCCAAAACTTAGATGTAAATCTAGAGTCATGATCTGAAACTATAGTGCTTGGAACTCCATGCAGTCTAACAACTTCATGCACATACAACTCAGCAAGCTGATCCATCGAGTAGGTCACCTTTATCGGTAGGAAATGAGCTGATTTAGTTAGACGGTCGACTATTACCCAAATTGCATCGTGACCCTTTGCTGTTCTAGGTAATCCTATAACAAAATCCATCGTTATTTGTTCCCATTTCCATTCGGGAACTGGTAAGGGTTGCAATGTTCCAGCAGGCCTCTGATGTTCAGCTTTGACTTGCTGGCAGACCAGACATGACTCCACATACTCCGCCACACTTCTTTTCATACCTAGCCACCAATAATGTTGCTTGAGGTCTCTGTACATCTTTGTACTTCCAGGGTGGACAGAAAATCTGGAAGAATGTGCTTCAGAAAGAATCTCATCTCGAAGTTCTTTAATGGTAAGGACAAACCATCTACTTCTAAATTTAAGGATCCCTTCATTGGAATAGTTGAAATCTGAATTGACAGTAGATTCAAGGCTTAATCTGTACTTGCAGCACTCTTCATCAGTTGCCTGGGCTTCCTTGATTCTTTCTAGAATAGTAGGTTTCAAGGATATGGTAGAAAGTATGGCTGATATACTGTGCACAGCTTCTAAGTTAAACTTTTGGAATTCTGACTCTAAAGCTAATGGTATATTGAAAATCATGGTTAGGGTTGGTGTTATTACTCTACTCAAGGCATCTGCCACAACATTAGCTTTGCCGGGATGGTACTTTATCTCGAAATCATAGTCCTTTACAAATTCCAACCATCGACGTTGTCTCATGTTTAGTTCCTTCTGTGTGAAAATATACTTCAGGCTCTTATGATCTGAAAATATCTCGCAAGATTTTCCATACAAGTAATGCCTCCAAATCTTGAGTGCAAATACTACTGCAGCTAATTCCAAGTCATGTGTAGGGTAATTCTTCTCATGTGTCTTTAGCTGTCTAGAAGCATAGGCTATTACCTTACCATCTTGCATTAACACACATCCAAGTCCAACCTTGGAAGCATCACAATAAATGCTAAACTTACCATTATCAACTGGAAGGGTTAAAATCGGAGCATTGGTTAGTTCTTGTTTCAAGGTCTGAAAGCTATGTTTACATTCTTCAGTCCACACATACTTCACATTTTTCCTTGTTAGCCTAGTAAGGGGTGTTGCAATCTTTGAAAATCCCTCAATAAATTTTCTATAATATCCTGCTAGTCCGAGAAAACTCCTAACATCTGTAGCACTCTTCGGTTGGGGCCACTTCTTAACTGCTTGAACCTTTGCTGGATCAACAGATATTCCATCTCCAGAGATAACATGCCCTAAAAAGTGAACTCGATCCAACCAAAATTCACACTTAGAAAACTTGGCATAAAGTTGATGCTGTCTAAGTACTCCTAACACCAAACTCAAATGC
Organism: Begonia masoniana; assembly: GCA_022432975.1. NCBI lineage: Eukaryota > Viridiplantae > Streptophyta > Magnoliopsida > Cucurbitales > Begoniaceae > Begonia > Begonia masoniana. The sequence continues at coordinate 1,520,016 of CM039509.1, forward strand.
CTTTCATGCTCATCCTTAGTGCTAGAATAGATTAGAATGTCATCTATAAACACAATGACAAACTTGTCCAAATACTCATGAAACACTCTATTCATGAGATCCATAAAGGCTGCCGGTGCGTTTGTCAATCCAAAGGACATGACCAAAAACTCATAATGTCCATACCTTGTACGAAAAGCTGTCTTAGGGATATCCTCAGTTTTAACCTTCAACTGGTAATAACCGGACCTAAGGTCAATCTTAGAGAAAACTCTTGCACCCTTAAGCTGATCAAATAAATCATCAATCCTCGGCAGTGGATACTTGTTCTTGACAGTTAGCTTATTCAATTCTCTATAGTCTATGCACATACGCATTGATCCGTCTTTCTTTTTGACAAAAAGGACAGGTGCACCACACGGTGAAAAGCTAGGGCGTATGAACCCTTTCTCCAACAGATCCTCTAACTGCTTCTTTAATTCATTAAGTTCTGTAGGTGCTAGTCTATATGGATTCTTAGACACAGGCTCAGCGCCGGGGTAAACATTTACAACGAATTTAATTTCTCTATCTGGTGGCAAGTCAGGAAGGTCGTCTAGGAATACTTCTGGAAAATCTTGGACAACTAAAACATCTTGGGGACTTGATTTTTCTACTAGTTGTGTGTCTAAAACATTGGCCAAAAAACACAAATACTCTCTGCATGGGGAGGGTCTACAATCGACAGAAGTCATCACAGTCATTTCCTTACTCCTTCTCAGAGCTTGGAATGCATGGCTTAAACCACCAGGGAGTTGGACGAACTTTCGCGGGGCTTCCTTTGGTCCAGAACATTTCAATTCAGCTTCCTCCACCTCCAAGGCTGTGGACACAATTTCACTGAAAGGCAAGCCTCTAAAACCCGAAAACTTGACTCCTCTGTACACCTCTGGCTTCAGTCCGTTCATAAATTGAAACACTTTATCCTCATTTTTGTGAACAAGGTGTCTAGCGAACCTGGACAAGGACTCAAATTGTCTAACGTACTCTGCCACAGATCCTGACTGCTTCAAATTCAGGAACTCCACCTTCTTTGTGGCCTGGATGGTGCTGTTAAAATACTTTTAAAAGAAAATGTCCTTGAACTGAGACCAAGTCATAGCCAGAATATCAGTGGTGGTCTCAATTGTTTCCCACCAAAGTTGAGCGTCTCCAGCAAAATGAAACGTTGCCAGGGTGACCTTGTCTCCTTCTCCGACGTTGGCACATCGGAGCATGCTTTCAATCTTCCTCAACCACTCTTCAGCAACAATCGGGTTAGATGATTTTCCATCAAATGTGGGCGGCTGAAGCCTCCTGAATCGGTCTCCTGAATGTTCATTGCTAGAACCCGAATTGGCACTCCCTTGAACTTCTCGGTTCAGCGACACTCCTAGCTGATCGAACTGCTGACGTACTAAGTCTGTTTGCTGACGTACCAAATCTGTCAGCTGCCTAATGACACTAGGTTCCTCCTCACTCCTCAAGTTTGGCATTTCCCTCGGTATCCTAGGTCTTCCTGGGCGTCTGACCATTATACTGAATTCCTGTACAAGGTTAACTACTTTCTTAAACATCTAATTACTAAGGTTAACATAAACACTTACAGTTGTTGGAGTACTTCCATGCAACGATTGGCACTGATGAGTAATCTTTTGAACGGTTTAACTGAATGTCTCTGATACCATACTGTAACTGTTGACTTAAATAGAGTTTAAGTCTAAATATGTTTTTGATGATGTATTTGAATGATAATTAAGTAATTTGATTATGTTTATAAAATGAGAAGATTGAATTATGCATTGATTTTAATATGTTGGAAATGCCCTTAAAAAGGGTATTTTAGTTGTCTAATGAATCGGGTTAAGTGTACAGGACTGAATAAGTAAAATAGGGCTGAAAACTTCATCTGCCGATGAACTGTTAAAAGTACACATACCAATGGTGTTTTCAAGTTATTCCTGCCGATGACACTTGAAGTTCCTCATACCGATCGCTAAACGACAAAAGACAAAGTCGTTCAAAGCTGCACATGCCGATTGCTAAACGACAAAGAAGTGCTACTCATGCCGATCGCTAAACGACAAAGAAAAGAATTGCTTCTACCGATGGTATTGTTGAGCAACTCATCAAGAATGCTTCTGCCGATGGCGCTTTGAAGCTGCTTCTGCCGATGGCGTTTGAAGCTGCTTCTACCGATGGCACATGAAGCAACTCACACCGATGGCGCTTTTGAAGACGTTCATGCCGATGGCTTACAAGTTGCATCTGCCGATGGAGTCTTCAACCGATGAAGTTCAAGATGCATCTGCCGACGATTTTTCAAGGTGCATCTACTGATGGAATTCAAAGCCCTCATCTGCCGATGGCTTTCAAGCTGCATCTGCCGATGGCACTTTCAAGCTGTTCCTGCCGGTGAAATTTCAAGGTGCATCTGCCGATGACTTCTCAGAATACATCTGCCGATGAATTTACAAGATACATTTGCCGATGACGTGGCGATCTGTTTTAAAGCTGTTTAAACCGGTGATCTTCCGCCAGACTTTAAAATAGCCGCGAAGCTACAGTGACGTCGTTTTCAGCATTAACTCCAGAACTTTAATGGCGACGACGACTTGCAACTACAGACGGCAACGGCTACCTGAAATTGTACGAAAGCTGCTCCAACGGTAACAAAGTTTCTATTATTGGATAAGGAGCATTGAAGTCAAGCCGATTCCGAAGACAGAGTATTTAAGCCGAGATTAGAGCACAAAGATACAACTTTTGCAATTTGAATTCCTGAGCCCTAACTTGCGAAATTTTATCATACTCTGTTTTATTCCTACACCTCTCGATTTAACTTGAGATTCAATCATTGTGAGAGTGTAATCTGAGCTTACCATTTACGAACTCAACATTCTGTAAAGGCAGTGGATTGACACCCGTCAAGTTCAATCCAGATTTGTAAAGGCAGTTGATCGGAGCCCAGAATTCCGATCTGTTTATTCTCGAGGAGAAGGTTAAGGATCTTCAAGGGGTGAACCTTGAAGCGTGGATGTAGGCTGGGTTGAGCCGAACCACGTAAAAATTACTGGTGTCATTTTTCTCTTACTCTCTCTTTTATATCTGCTGTTGATTAACATTGCTAATAGTTTTAAGTAAATTTTTAAAATGGTCTAATTCACCCCCCTCTTAGACAATCTCGATCCTACAATTGGTATCAGAGCAAGGTTATCATTGTCTAAGCAGTCTTTTAATCATTGTGTGATATATTTACAATGGCAATGGCATTCAACACTAACTCCACACACGTAGAAGGTCAAGCTACAAATAGGCCTCCCTTCTTTGATGAGAGTGATTATGTTTACTGGAAGGCAAGAATGAAAATATTCATTCAAGCCATGGACTATGAGCTATGGAACATTATAGAATATGGTCCATTTAAAGCTATGAAAACTGTAGATGGCCAAAGTGTTCCTAAGATTTCCACTGATCTAACTGAATCAGATAAAAGAAATCTAAGCCTTAATGCCAAGGCAATAAACACTCTGTATTGTGCCTTAAATAGAGATGAATTTAATAGGGTACAAGGGTGTGAAAGTGCTCAAGAAATTTGGCACTTATTAGAGGTTACTCACGAGGGAACAAATCAGGTAAAAGAGAGTAATTGAATATGCTTGTACATGAGTATGAGTTATTTTCTATGCCGAAAGATGAATTTGTATCCTCTATGTTTACAAGGTTTACTAACATCACCAATGGCTTAAAAGCTCTTGGTAAATCATATTCTTGTGAAGAACAGGTCAGGAAGATTCTTAGATATCTTCCAAGAAGTTGGCAGCCAAAGGTGACTGCCATACAGGAAGCAAAGGATCTCAAGATTCTAAAACTTGAGGAACTCATTGGATCTCTCATGACACATGAGATCACAATGAGGTCAAACGAGAAGGAAGACCTCAAGGAGAAAGAAGCTACAAAAAGAAAAGACATTACTATGAAAGCTTCTTCCAGTAAACAAGATGTGTCTGAGGAAGAAGAAGAAGATGATGATGAGGATATCGCCCTCATTACTAGGAGGTTCAGCAAATTCCTCCAAAGAAAAAGAATGCAAGGAAGGAGATTTACAAAGGGTGAGAAGTCTCAAAAAGACAAGGAGATCACATGTTTTGGGTGTGGAAAGCCTGGCCATATGAAGGCAGATTGTCCACAAGCAAAGAAGTATCCCAAGAAGTTTAAGAAGAAGGCTATGAAGGCAACTTGGGATGATAGTGAAGAAGAGACTTCTTTATCAGAAGATGATGAAGTAGCAAACCTGTGCTTCATGGCGCATGAGGACAAGGTTAGTTCTTCTCCCTCTAGTATTTTAAGTGACAGTGATAGTGATGACGATGAGGGTAATCTAATTGATGCCTTCAATGACTTGGTTAAACAATTTGGCATGCTTAAGACCAAGTATAACATGTTGAAAAAGGAAAATGCGAGCCTAATTGAGAAGCACGCCAATGAACATAGTGTGAAGATAAGGAAATCTCTGTACTTAAAAAGAAAATGAGACGTTAAATAGACTTGTTCTGAATTTCACTGAAGGTAGTAAAAATCTGAACATGTTATTGAGCAGCCAGAGAGTGCAGTTTGATAAAATTGGCCTAGGTTATGACGGGATTAGTAAAAAGAAAACATATAAAAAGCTTTTTGTTAAATCCACTGTCTGTCATGCATGCAATGAAGTATGACATAAATCATTTGTGTGTCCTTTAAAAACAAATAATATGAAAACTGGCAGTAAGTTGCAATGGGTTCCCAAAGGAACCAAAACTAACACTAGGACCCAAAAGATTTGGGTACCTAAGAAGACTACTTGATCTCTGTTTTGCAGGATGATGTGTCTCCAATAAAGAATCAGTGGTACCTGGACAGTGGACTGTTCTAGGCACATGACTGGAGATGCATCTATGTTTGCTGTTGTCAACAAAAAGAAAGGTAATGTCACTTTTGGTGGAAACCAGAAGGGTAAAATGTTGGCATTGGCAATATAAGTAATCCTGATAATATTATTATAGAAAATGTTCTGTTAGTCGAAGGTCTGAAATATAACCTGCTGAGCATCAGTCAATTATGTGATAAGGGTTACAAAGTAGTCTTTAAGAAAAACTCCTGTATTATTCAGGATATATCTAATAGCAAAGTTCTCTTTACTGGTTTCAGAAAAGAGAATATCTACGTTATTGACTTAGATAATTTTGTTTGTGATAATGAAAAATGTTTTGCTGTGAATTCTTCTAATGACTGCTGGATTTGGACATAGGAGATTAGGTCACGTAGGAATGGATACCTTAGCTAAGATTACTAAGGAGAATTTAGTTAGAGGAATCCCTAAGATATCCTTTGTGAAGGATAAGGTCTGTGATGCCTGCCAAATGGGTAAGCAGATCAAAAGTTCCTTTGCATCAAAGAATGCAGTTTCCACTTCCAAGCCTCTCCAACTCCTTCATATGGACCTCTTCGGTCCTTCTAATATTGCTAGCCTAGGTGGCAAATTCTATGCCTTTGTCATTGTTGATGATTTTTCTAGATTTACTTGGGTTTAATTTCTGAAATCAAAAGATGAGACTTTTGATATCTTTTCTAGCTTTAGGAAAAGAGTTCAAAATGAAAAGGAGCTCACCATTATTGCTATTCGTAGTGATCATGGTGGAGAATTTGAAAATGAAAAATTCAAACTCTTGTGTCTCAAGAATGGAATTGAGCACAATTTCTCTTCTCCTAGGACCCCTCAGCAAAATGGTGTTGTTGAGAGGAAAAATAGATCTCTCCAAGAGCTTGCTAGGACTATACTTAATGAAAATTCACTTCCTAAGTATTTCTGGGCTGAAGCTGTTGCAACAGCCTGTTATGTGCTTAATCGGGTCTCCATAAGACCTATTCTTGAGAAAACTCCATATGAGCTCTGGAGTGGAAAAACTCCTTCTGTTAAATACTTTAGAGCCTTTGGTAGCAAATGCTTCATTCTTAACACTAAGGATAACTTAGGAAAATTCGATTCCAAATCTGATCTTGGAATTTTTCTGGGTTATTCCCTTTCCAGCAAAGCTTATAGAGTATTCAATAGAAGGACTCTAGTTGTAGAGGAATCTGTTCATGTTAACTTTGATGAGTCCCCTCAACCTAAAATCAATGTGGATGAGGATGATTCTTTGGATAATCAACTAGATTCCCTTTCCTTAGAAAAACCAAGTGATTCTCTTCAAGTAGAAAATCCAATAGAACCCCCCTTTACATCTCTAGAAGTTGTTCCTGTCAAGGATGAAAATCCTGCTCTTCCTAAAGATTGGAAATATGTCAAAAATCATCCAATAGATGAAGTTTTAGGTGATCCTTCTTTAGGAGTTAAGATTAGAGCTTCTCTTAGGAATCTCTGTGCCAATGTGGCATTCATTTCACAAGTAGAGCCTAAGAAATTTGAAGAAGCCGAGGGTGATGAAAATTGGATTATGGCCATGCAAGAAGAGTTAAATCAATTTGAAAGGAGCAAGGTATGAGAACTTGTTTCACGGCCTAAAGATCATCCCATTATTGGAACAAAATGGGTTTTATAAGAATAAATTGGATGAAAATGGGATTGTTGTGAGAAACAAGGCTAGACTAGTGCTAAGGGATACTCTCAAGAAGAGGGTATTGATTTTGAGGAATCTTTTGCCCCTGTAGCTAGATTAGAGTCAATTAGGATGCTCCTAGCTTTTGCTTGCTACAAAAATTTCACACTCTTTCAAATGGATGTAAAGAGTGCATTCTTAAATGGTTATATTACAGAAGAAGTTTATGTTGAGCAGCCCTTAGGTTTTGAAGCTTTTGACAAACCCGACCATGTCTATAAGTTAAGGAAAGCTCTCTATGGTCTTAAACAGGCTCCTAGAGCTTGGTATGATAGGTTGAAGAACTTCCTTGTGGAAAAGAATTTCAAAAGGGGTAACACCGACTCAACTCTATTTACCATGCAAAAGGATAAGGATATTCTGTTAGTTCAAATTTATGTCGATGACATTATTTTTGGATCAACAAATGTCAATATGTGTAATGAGTTTTCCTCCCTCATGCAAAGTGAATTTGAAATGAGCATGATGGGGGAGTTAAAATTCTTCTTAGGATTCCAGATTAATCAAACTCCTGATGGAATTTCTTCTGTCAAGAAAAGTACATTAAGGAACTCCTTAAGAAATTTGGTTTAGAGTCTGTCAAATCCTCTAGAACTCCCATGAGTACCACTACTAAATTGGACAAGGATGAAAATGGTATAAGTGTGGATATCAAGAAATATCGTGGTATGATTGGTTCACTGTTATATCTGACTGCAAGTAGGCCAGATATTCTATTTAGTGTTTGTTTATGTGCTAGATTCAGGCTGCCCCTAAGGAGTCTCATTTATCTGCAGTAAAAAGGATTTTCAAATATTTAAGTGGGACTTATGATTTAGGTTTAGTGGTATCCTAAGGGAACTTCCTTTGATCTGATTGGATACTCAGATTTTGACTATGCTGGTAGTCTAGTAGATAGGAAAAGCACCAGTGGAACATGTCAATTCCTTGGTGAATCTTTAGTTTCCTGGTATTCTAAGAAACAGAATTCTGTTGCAATATCAACTGCAGAAAGTGAATATATTGCTGCTGGCAGCTGCTGTGCACAAATGTTATGGATGAAACAGACCTTCGAAGACTATAATCTGTTTATGATAGGATTCCTATTAGGTGTGACAACACCAGTGCAATTAACGTTTCTAAAAATCCTATTCAGCATTCTACAACTAGCATATAGATGTTAGATATCACTTCATTCGAGATCACATTCAGAGAGGTGATATATCTTTAGAATTTGTCAATTCTGTTGATCAACTAGCTGACATCTTTACTAAGCCTTTGGATGAAAAGACATTCAACAGTATTAGAATAAGGCTAGGCCTCATTCAGGTTGAGAAAAACTAAGTTTATTACTCTGTTGAAAAATCCTGAGTGTTAGAGCATTTCCTTCTGTGATGGCATCGGTAGATGCTGTGTTTTTCAATAGGCATCGGGAGATGTATGTCTATCGGAAGGCATCGGTAGATGCTATGTTTTTCTATAGGCATCGGAAGATGCATTTGCATTTCTTTAATCTACCGACATGTGTGACCCATCGGGTTAATTTGTCTTACACGTGTGACTCCATCTCGTCGGGCGATGCCCTATTCTCTTTCTTAAACTCTGTTTCTTCTCAACGACGCTTCACATTTTGCGCTCTTTCTGAAAACCCCTGCCCTACCAGTTCCTTCTCTCTCTCGAGTCCTATTCCCTCAATGGAGTTTCCAGGTTCATCTTCCCCGTGCAGCTTCCAATCCGGCCATGGAAAAGGCCAAAGAATCCGCTCGCCCTCCACGAGAGATTCCTCGCGCCAAAGAGTGGCCATCTCTTTTCTTTCTGACCAAGGCTGCTGAGTTAATGTACCATGACGACTATAGGTACAAAACTTTAATTCCCAGTCGAGGGATTTTCTTTGATGATTAGCAGGCATGCATATTATAGAACCCTTGAAGGAGCTCGGGTTATTAGGTTTATTTGACCGGAATCCTTTTATTACCCTGAAGCAATCTGAATGTTCTATGCAAATATGAGTTTCACTTCGGATTTCTCTATTATAAATAGCTATGGGTATAACAACATATAAAATTACCCCCCAGTTCATTAATGCCTTTTTGGAGTGCTCTCCATTTAGATAGCCGCTTACCATATGACCGGCACTGGAGCTCCTTTCTTGGTACCTCTGAGGGTCTCAGTTTTCTAAAACGTATAGTTCTTGACCCAAACCATACACCTGACCCTCTTAAAGGCAAACACCTGACTGCAAGAGCCAGGTTATTTCATCAGATGATAGGGTATAATATAGTTCCTAAGGGTGGCCACCATGATGAGGTGAGTGCCATGGAGATTTTTGTTCTGTATGCACTGTTCCAAAAGGCCCCCTTCAATCTAGGATATGTTGTGGTTATATGATGATCCATCTGTGACATCCAGGCTACCTCGTTACCTTACAACCTCTCTATTAATGAAAGATTTAGCTACCTTGAGGTTGTATCCCTGATGATGGATGACCCTATCACTCTTAAAACACAGTTTACTATTCCCAGACCACCTTGGACAAAATGGGATTAAGAGAACCAGAACCGGGAGCTTGTGCTGAATGTTCCTAAGCGAGCTCCTGCTAAGGCAACTGTTGCCAAAAAAGGAAAGAGAAAACTTGACCTGTTAGATGAGTCCCTTGCTGAAGGAGGGGATGACTCTGAGTTCCCTGTTTTTGATAATTCCCCCTCTCATTCTCAAAGCTCTAGCTTTCAGCCTCCTCCTTTAGTGCGAACGCGTCGTGTCCCTTCCTTAAGATACTTCTTTCTGAGGACATCTCTACTCCCACCTCTGTGCCTCTACCTCTTCCAGCAATCCACCATCTCCTCCGCCTTGCCCGTCAGTTACCGCTCCTGCCTCCTATCCTCCTCCCTCTCCAGTCCAACAGGAAAAATTCTCGATATCTCAACGAAGGGCCAGCTAGAGTGCCAGACGATTACCTACATATTATGTTACCATATTTATTGATATAGATTATGACATCTGTTATAATTATCAGATATTCACTTATGATCATATAATTATATTATATATATATATAATATATATATATTATAATATAATATAAAAAGAAAATGTGAGAAGTATATAAAGAAACTACATTATTGAATTTATAATATTTGTTTCTTTAATATTTATTTAATTTATCATTATTATCGTTTATTGAGTAATTAATTAGGAAAATTATCGATTTTAACCTTGTACTGTACCCGTAATTTTAGATAGCCCCCTATACTAAACAAACCGGCAAACCGAACCTCGTACTATGATTATGTTATCGGCTTTAACCTTTTTTAACATCCACGTTAAGTGCATTGAGTTTAATTTTATAAAAAAATACCAAACGACATTGGATTTATCTGCAACTTTTATCACATGTTTAGCACATTATGGAAAGATAATCTCAAAGTTTTCGTGGTTTTCTAACACTTGTATGATTTATTATAATTATTTTATAAAATATATAAATAAAATTACAATAAATTGTACAAATGTTAGAAAATCACGAACATTTTTGAATTATTTTACATGATATGATAACTATGCGGTAAAATTTTTAAGTAAATTCAATATCGTTTGGTATTTTGTTTTAAATTAAACTCAGTTCCTTTTTTACTTTATAAATTAATTTTACAAAAAAATCAAACGATATTGAATTTACTTGCAAAGTTTACCACATATTTATTACATTATGAGAAGATAAGTTAAAATTTGCGTGATTTTTTTAACACTTGTATGATTTATTATAATTTTATTTATTTATTTTATAAAATAATTATAATAAATCATACAAGTGTTATAAAATCACGAAAATTTCCAGATTATCTTTCCATTATGTGGCAAACATGTGGTAAAATGTTCAAGTACATCCAATGTCATTTGGTATTTTTTTATAAAATTAAACTCAATGCACTTAACGTGGGTGTTGAAAAAGGTCAATGCCGATAACGGAATTATAGCACGGTGTTTGGTTTGCCGATTGTTTTAGTATAGGGGGCTACCTGAAATTACAGATATAATACATGGTTAAAATCGATAGTTTCCCAATTAATTAAATTTTTACAATATTGATTATTATTAAGAGAAAAAAGGTGCACATGAAACCATTGTAATAGTAGTAATCAATATATCTTTAATTTATATAATTTAATTATTATATAATTTATCGTTTTTCTCTGGACATTTAGATTTAAGTCTGTTTAAGTTAATTTAAATTGATTTGGCTATTCAATCATCTTCTTTGCTTTAGATATAATTTATCATAATCTTTATCTCTATATTCAAATGAAATGTTAATTATCTCTAAATTATTTTGATTATAAAATTACGGAAACAATAATTGAAACTGTTCACAATATTTTCAACTACTTATTTGACTCAAAAAGAAAACAGATTTTCTCCTGCATATTGATAATATTCCTCGCATTAGGTGGACCCCATGCTATTTGATTCTATGTTTTCTTTAATTTCGAATAATAAATTAATTTTTTCAAAAAATATAAGATATAAAATAGATAATATTATCAAGCAGAAAAGTTAATTTTCAATTTAATTCTAACGTGACCAAGAGTTGAAACGAAAGATAAAATAAATCCTAATGCTATTAGGAATCCAATTTCATCTCTATAAACGCAACACCTTTGGCTTCCATTCCTCATTTTAATTTGGGAAATTACCAAAAACAACCACAAACTACGGTTGTTTTTCAAATTCAACCACAAACTAATTTTTTTAACAATTAAAACCACAAAGTATCGAAAATGTGCAAAAAACGACCACCCCAGACGGACGCAAAAAAACACCGTCAGTCCGGGTCACTGTTCACGTGAACAGTGCCGGACGGACGGTAAAAATACCGTCCGTCTGGGTCACTGTTCAAGTGAACAGTGACCTGTTTACGTTCGTTTTTTTTCCGTTTTATAAATTAATTTTTAAAAAATATTAAACGATATTGGATTTACTTAAAATTTTTATCACATATTCACAACATTATGAGAAGATAATCTGAAAAGTTTCGTGATTTTACAATACTTATATGATTTATTATAATTTTTTTACGTATGTTTTATAAAATAATTCTCTAAAATTATAATAAATCGTACAAGTGTTGATCCATGTTGTCCTTAATAGAAGAGATGGCAGTACCTAAGCTGGCTATGCTGGACTGCAAAGCATTAAACTGGTCCTCATTGATGGAAAATCTCCTTTGATAAGCAAGGGGAGAGGGAGGAACAGAGGTTGGTTGGACTGGTGTGGAAGGTTGGACTGGAAGAGCAGGGTGGACTTGAGGGGAAAGGTGTGGGATATCTTGTTGGACTGGAGAAATAGGTGGGACTGTTGGAGGCAGAGAAGTCACCATGAGTGTAGGTGGAGGAGAGGGTGGAGAGAATGAGGGGACAGAGAATGGAGTGGAATGTGCCACTAATGTAGGAGGTGGAGGAGGAGGAGGAGGAAGACTAGGAGGAAAAGGATTCCATGGAGGAAGGTGTAACGCCCCGAGTTTTCTGAACCCGGTTTGTTACTCGTAAACCTGAATATTACTAAGAAACCTTGGACCGAATTTAAAACTTCGTTCGAAATTCAAATTTGAACGTTTGATAAAACATGAAAATTTGCAGCGGAAAAATCTTTGAGCAAAATAGAGTTGAGCAAAACTATGTAACAGTGTTTGAATAATCGATTAAAATATTAAGAAAATAATTCAGCTGGAAGAGATGAAAGTTTAGGCGTGAGATACTTAAAATTTATAAAAAGACAAACGCATCATCCGATGAACAAAGTCAACGGAAGGAACTGACGTAGAAAACAAAAGGCTTCTCCTGATAACAAAACGACAAGGTTTCGGCTACATCATCCAGTCACAAAACCACAAAATACTTCCTACATTCACCGGTGACGTCAGCCGGATGATTTCCTCATCCGATCGACTTTATTCTACATCCACCAGTCACAAACGACAAAATACTTCCTACATCCACCGGTGACGTCAGCCGGATGATTTCCTCATCCGATCGACTTTATTCTACATCCACCGGTCACAAAACGACAAAATTCCTATTTATATCTTCCGATGGTTTCCACTGAAGACATCATCCGATGACTTTACTGAAGACATCTTCCGATAGACAACAGAACAACAACTCAACTACTCCTTGCTATGCAAGCACAACTCTAATTACAGAAAGGAAATTACTTGCTTTACTGAAACCATTCAAAAATAATTCAAATCATTGCATTACTCAAATCCAGTAAGAACCAACATTCGAGACTCAACAGAATGCTGTCATCAGAAAATCTCAAAAACTTATTCAAAGTATTGAAACCACTACTGTCATGATAACTTAACATTTCTAAATTTAAACACTGTCAACTAAACCTTCACACCATTAGACATCAGTTAAACCGCCTCATCAAATACCAGATCCGTGGCATGAGTGTGCTCCTCCAACCAGCCTATCCCTCAATGAACTCTGAGTAATCACCTGCTGTCACTTCTTCCCCTACATCACAAAACTCATCTATTAGCCTAATGCTAAATAAGTGAAGCATTATTGAAATGAAATGCTGAAATGTAAATCTTAATCATGCAGTCTCTACTTTCTCAACTCAGTTACATTCGCGTTCAACATAATTTGATCTCAATATTCCATTGAGAGTGAGATCAATTCTCCCAAAGTAATAAATCCTCTACATCAATTAAGGGGCGGATTAGTTCCCTTAATAGCTATCATGATCCCGAGATTCCCTTGGGAGTGGGATCAACTCTCCCAATGTAATAAATTCTCTACATCAATTAAGGGGCGGATTAGTTCCCTTAATAGCTATCATGATCCCCAGGTTCCCTTGGGAGTGAGATCAACTCTCCCAATGTAATAAATCCTATACATCAATTAAGGGGCGGATTAATTCCCTTAATAGCTATCATAACACTTTATGTTCATACCTTACCATTCATTTCATGAAAATTCATTTTCGTATTCATTCAAAAATATGATGCATGACATACAGAAAACACTCAATATGCAAAGACCTACTGTTTGTGATGTAGGCCCGATGGCACACACATTACTTCACTTACCTGGCTTCCCGAGAGGTTTCTGGTTGTAGGATATTCCAAGAGCTGGTTCACCTAAAACATAAGCACCACATTACTCAAACTTCATTCTAAACATTCGGAAATCTAAGGGGCTAGTCCCGGGAGCTCGTTTCTCACTATTCTCGGTTCATCGCTAAACCCCAAATTCCATCCCTCACTCACGGCACTTCTAAAACGCATACATTGTCATCCTTCAGCTATCTAGACACTAAAATAACAAGTAATTGAATCAAAACTCACCTTGGTTGGAGGAAAATCGGGCAGGGAAATCGCTTAGAGGTTCCTGCTGGATAGCTGATGGCCGAGAGAAAAAGGGTAAACAGAATGGCGGCTACAGTGCATTAAACCCAAAATCTCTTTCCTTAAATACGTTATCCACTTCCCAAATTGCTAATTATCTTTTGTCCTTGTATAGTTATTAACTAACCTAATTTACTTTCTCTCTCAATTCTTTCATAAAGTTAGCACATCATAATTGGTATATTAAATTTGGTTTAATAGAACCGGATGCTACAATCTACCCTCCTTAAAAGAATTTTGTCCTCAAAATTTAGTACCTGAATTAGTTTGGATATTGGTCCATCATGTCTTGCTGGCGCTCCCAAGTTGTCTCCTCTAAGTTCTGGTTGTGCCACAAGACTTTCACTAGTGGAACTTCCTCGTTGCGCAACACTTTCACTGCATAGTCTAGGATCCTTACTGGTTTCTCTTCATAAGTAAGAGTGGGGTGAACTTCGATACTCTGTGGTTCCACAACTTGGGATAGATCTCTAACACACTTCTTCAGCATGGAAACATGGAACATATTATGGATTCCCTTTAAAGAGGTTGGTAGCTGTAGTTGATAAGCTGACTTTCCAATCCTTTTCAAGATTAAGAAGGGTCTAATATATATGGGGTTCAACTTGCCTCTCTTTCCAAATCTCACAACTCCTTTGAAAGGTGAGACATTAAGGAAAACTTCATTACCAACATCAAATTCCAGTTCTCTTCGCCTTTTGTCTGCATAGCTTTTTTGTCGGCTTTGAGCTGTTAAAATTCTCTGTCGGATGAGGGCAATCTTTTCCACTGTTTGCTGCACAATATTAGGACCAATCAATTGTGCTTCTCCAACTTCATCCCAATACAATGGAGATCTGCATTTTCGTCCATATAACGCCTCGTATGGTGCCATGCCTATTGTTGCTTGAAAACTGTTATTGTAAGAGAACTCAACCAATGATAAATACTTACTCCAAGAACCTTGAAATTCTAAAACACATGCACGAAGCATATCCTCCAACGTTTGGATAGTCCTCTCGGATTGTCCATCAGTTTGAGGGTGAAAAGCTGTGCTAAAACTAATCTGTGTTCCCATAGCCTTGTGCAAATTTTGCCAAAACTTAGATGTAAATCTAGAGTCATGATCTGAAACTATAGTGCTTGGAACTCCATGCAGTCTAACACTTCATGCACATACAACTCAGCAAGCTGATCCATCGAGTAGGTCACCTTTATCGGTAGGAAATGAGCTGATTTAGTTAGACGGTCGACTATTACCCAAATTGCATCGTGACCCTTTGCTGTTCTAGGTAATCCTATAACAAAATCCATCGTTATTTGTTCCCATTTCCATTCGGGAACTGGTAAGGGTTGCAATGTTCCAGCAGGCCTCTGATGTTCAGCTTTGACTTGCTGGCAGACCAGACATGACTCCACATACTCCGCCACACTTCTTTTCATACCTAGCCACCAATAATGTTGCTTGAGGTCTCTGTACATCTTTGTACTTCCAGGGTGGACAGAAAATCTGGAAGAATGTGCTTCAGAAAGAATCTCATCTCGAAGTTCTTTAATGGTAAGGACAAACCATCTACTTCTAAATTTAAGGATCCCTTCATTGGAATAGTTGAAATCTGAATTGACAGTAGATTCAAGGCTTAATCTGTACTTGCAGCACTCTTCATCAGTTGCCTGGGCTTCCTTGATTCTTTCTAGAATAGTAGGTTTCAAGGATATGGTAGAAAGTATGGCTGATATACTGTGCACAGCTTCTAAGTTAAACTTTTGGAATTCTGACTCTAAAGCTAATGGTATATTGAAAATCATGGTTAGGGTTGGTGTTATTACTCTACTCAAGGCATCTGCCACAACATTAGCTTTGCCGGGATGGTACTTTATCTCGAAATCATAGTCCTTTACAAATTCCAACCATCGACGTTGTCTCATGTTTAGTTCCTTCTGTGTGAAAATATACTTCAGGCTCTTATGATCTGAAAATATCTCGCAAGATTGTCCATACAAGTAATGCCTCCAAATCTTGAGTGCAAATACTACTGCAGCTAATTCCAAGTCATGTGTAGGGTAATTCTTCTCATGTGTCTTTAGCTGTCTAGAAGCATAGGCTATTACCTTACCATCTTGCATTAACACACATCCAAGTCCAACCTTGGAAGCATCACAATAAATGCTAAACTTACCATTATCAACTGGAAGGGTTAAAATCGGAGCATTGGTTAGTTTTTGTTTCAAGGTCTGAAAGCTATGTTTACATTCTTCAGTCCACACATACTTCACATTTTTCCTTGTTAGCCTAGTAAGGGGTGTTGCAATCTTTGAAAATCCCTCAATAAATTTTCTATAATATCCTGCTAGTCCGAGAAAACTCCTAACATCTGTAGCACTCTTCGGTTGGGGCCACTTCTTAATTGCTTGAACCTTTGCTGGATCAACAGATATTCCATCTCCAGAGATAACATGCCCTAAAAAGTGAACTCGATCCAACCAAAATTCACACTTAGAAAACTTGGCATAAAGTTGATGCTGTCTAAGTACTCCTAACACCAAACTCAATGCCTTTCATGCTCATCCTTAGTGCTAGAATAGATTAGAATGTCATCTATAAACACAATGACAAACTTGTCCAAATACTTATGAAACACTCTATTCATGAGATCCATAAAGGCTGCCGGTGCGTTTGTCAATCCAAAGGACATGACCAAAAACTCATAATGTCCATACCTTGTACGAAAAGCTGTCTTAGGGATATCCTCAGTTTTAACCTTCAACTGGTAATAACCGGACCTAAGGTCAATCTTAGAGAAAACTCTTGCACCCTTAAGCTGATCAAATAAATCATCAATCCTCGGCAGTGGATACTTGTTCTTGACAGTTAGCTTATTCAATTCTCTATAGTCTATGCACATACGCATTGATCCGTCTTTCTTTTTGACAAAAAGGACAGGTGCACCACACGGTGAAAAGCTAGGGCGTATGAACCCTTTCTCCAACAGATCCTCTAACTGCTTCTTTAATTCATTAAGTTCTGTAGGTGCTAGTCTATATGGATTCTTAGACACAGGCTCGGCGCCGGGGTAAACATTTACAACGAATTTAATTTCTCTATCTGGTGGCAAGCCAGGAAGGTCGTCTAGGAATACTTCTGGAAAATCTTGGACAACTAAAACATCTTGGGGACTTGATTTTTCTACTAGTTGTGTGTCTAAAACATTGGCCAAAAAACACAAATACTCTCTGCATGGGGAGGGTCTACAATCGACAGAAGTCATCACAGTCATTTCCTTACTCCTTCTCAGAGCTTGGAATGCATGGCTTAAACCACCAGGGAGTTGGACGAACTTTCGCGGGGCTTCCTTTGGTCCAGAACATTTCAATTCAGCTTCCTCCACCTCCAAGGCTGTGGACACAATTTCACTGAAAGGCAAGCCTCTAAAACCCGAAAACTTGACTCCTCTGTACACCTCTGGCTTCAGTCCGTTCATAAATTGAAACACTTTATCCTCATTTTTGTGAACAAGGTGTCTAGCGAACCTGGACAAGGACTCAAATTGTCTAACGTACTCTGCCACAGATCCTGACTGCTTCAAATTCAGGAACTCCACCTTCTTTGTGGCCTGGATGGTGCTGTTAAAATACTTTTAAAAGAAAATGTCCTTGAACTGAGACCAAGTCATAGCCAGAATATCAGTGGTGGTCTCAATTGTTTCCCACCAAAGTTGAGCGTCTCCAGCAAAATGAAACGTTGCCAGGGTGACCTTGTCTCCTTCTCCGACGTTGGCACATCGGAGCATGCTTTCAATCTTCCTCAACCACTCTTCAGCAACAATCAGGTTAGATGATTTTCCATCAAATGTGGGCGGCTGAAGCCTCCTGAATCGGTCTCCTGAATGTTCATTGCTAGAACCCGAATTGGCACTCCCTTGAACTTCTCGGTTCAGCGACACTCCTAGCTGATCGAACTGCTGACGTACTAAGTCTGTTTGCTGACGTACCAAATCTGTCAGCTGCCTAATGACACTAGGTTCCTCCTCACTCCTCAAGTTTGGCATTTCCCTCGGTATCCTAGGTCTTCCTGGGCGTCTGACCATTATACTGAATTCCTGTACAAGGTTAACTACTTTCTTAAACATCTAATTACTAAGGTTAACATAAACACTTACAGTTGTTGGAGTACTTCCATGCAACGATTGGCACTGATGAGTAATCTTTTGAACGGTTTAACTGAATGTCTCTGATACCATACTGTAACTGTTGACTTAAATAGAGTTTAAGTCTAAATATGTTTTTGATGATGTATTTGAATGATAATTAAGTAATTTGATTATGTTTATAAAATGAGAAGATTGAATTATGCATTGATTTTAATATGTTGGAAATGCCCTTAAAAAGGGTATTTTAGTTGTCTAATGAATCGGGTTAAGTGTACAGGACTGAATAAGTAAAATAGGGCTGAAAACTTCATCTGCCGATGAACTGTTAAAAGTACACATACCAATGGTGTTTTCAAGTTATTCCTGCCGATGACACTTGAAGTTCCTCATACCGATCGCTAAACGACAAAAGACAAAGTCGTTCAAAGCTGCACATGCCGATTGCTAAACGACAAAGAAGTGCTACTCATGCCGATCGCTAAACGACAAAGAAAAGAATTGCTTCTACCGATGGTATTGTTGAGCAACTCATCAAGAATGCTTCTGCCGATGGCGCTTTGAAGCTGCTTCTGCCGATGGCGTTTGAAGCTGCTTCTACCGATGGCACATGAAGCAACTCACACCGATGGCGCTTTTGAAGACGTTCATGCCGATGGCTTACAAGTTGCATCTGCCGATGGAGTCTTCAACCGATGAAGTTCAAGATGCATCTGCCGACGATTTTTCAAGGTGCATCTACTGATGGAATTCAAAGCCCTCATCTGCCGATGGCTTTCAAGCTGCATCTGCCGATAGCACTTTCAAGCTGTTCCTGCCGGTGAAATTTCAAGGTGCATCTGCCGATGACTTCTCAGAATACATCTGCCGATGAATTTACAAGATACATTTGCCGATGACGTGGCGATCTGTTTTAAAGCTGTTTAAACCGGTGATCTTCCGCCAGACTTTAAAATAGCCGCGAAGCTACAGTGACGTCGTTTTCAGCATTAACTCCAGAACTTTAATGGCGACGACGACTTGCAACTACAGACGGCAACGGCTACCTGAAATTGTACGAAAGCTGCTCCAACGGTAACAAAGTTTCTATTATTGGATAAGGAGCATTGAAGTCAAGCCGATTCCGAAGACAGAGTATTTAAGCCGAGATTAGAGCACAAAGATACAACTTTTGCAATTTGAATTCCTGAGCCCTAACTTGCGAAATTTTATCATACTCTGTATTATTCCTACACCTCTCGATTTAACTTGAGATTCAATCATTGTGAGAGTGTAATCTGAGCTTACCATTTACGAACTCAACATTCTGTAAAGGCAGTGGATTGACGCCCGTCAAGTTCAATCCAGATTTGTAAAGGCAGTTGATCGGAGCCCAGAATTCCGATCTGTTTATTCTCGAGGAGAAGGTTAAGGATCTTCAAGGGGTGAACCTTGAAGCGTGGATGTAGGCTGGGTTGAGCCGAACCACGTAAAAATTACTGGTGTCATTTTTCTCTTACTCTCTCTTTTATATCTGCTGTTGATTAACATTGCTAATAGTTTTAAGTAAATTTTTAAAATGGTCTAATTCACCCCCCTCTTAGACAATCTCGATCCTACAATTGGTATCAGAGCAAGGTTATCATTGTCTAAGCAGTCTTTTAATCATTGTGTGATATATTTACAATGGCAATGGCATTCAACACTAACTCCACACACGTAGAAGGTCAAGCTACAAATAGGCCTCCCTTCTTTGATGAGAGTGATTATGTTTACTGGAAGGCAAGAATGAAAATATTCATTCAAGCCATGGACTATGAGCTATGGAACATTATAGAATATGGTCCATTTAAAGCTATGAAAACTGTAGATGGCCAAAGTGTTCCTAAGATTTCCACTGATCTAACTGAATCAGATAAAAGAAATCTAAGCCTTAATGCCAAGGCAATAAACACTCTGTATTGTGCCTTAAATAGAGATGAATTTAATAGGGTACAAGGGTGTGAAAGTGCTCAAGAAATTTGGCACTTATTAGAGGTTACTCACGAGGGAACAAATCAGGTAAAAGAGAGTAAATTGAATATGCTTGTACATGAGTATGAGTTATTTTCTATGCCGAAAGATGAATTTGTATCCTCTATGTTTACAAGGTTTACTAACATCACCAATGGCTTAAAAGCTCTTGGTAAATCATATTATTGTGAAGAACAGGTCAGGAAGATTCTTAGATATCTTCCAAGAAGTTGGCAGCCAAAGGTGACTGCCATACAGGAAGCAAAGGATCTCAAGATTCTAAAACTTGAGGAACTCATTGGATCTCTCATGACACATGAGATCACAATGAGGTCAAACGAGAAGGAAGACCTCAAGGAGAAAGAAGCTACAAAAAGAAAAGACATTGCTATGAAAGCTTCTTCCAGTAAACAAGATGTGTCTGAGGAAGAAGAAGAAGATGATGATGAGGATATCGCCCTCATTACTAGGAGGTTCAGCAAATTCCTCCAAAGAAAAAGAATGCAAGGAAGGAGATTTACAAAGGGTGAGAAGTCTCAAAAAGACAAGGAGATCACATGTTTTGGGTGTGGAAAGCCTGGCCATATGAAGGCAGATTGTCCACAAGCAAAGAAGTATCCCAAGAAGTTTAAGAAGAAGGCTATGAAGGCAACTTGGGATGATAGTGAAGAAGAGACTTCTTTATCAGAAGATGATGAAGTAGCAAACCTGTGCTTCATGGCGCATGAGGACAAGGTTAGTTCTTCTCCCTCTAGTATTTTAAGTGACAGTGATAGTGATGACGATGAGGGTAATCTAATTGATGCCTTCAATGACTTGGTTAAACAATTTGGCATGCTTAAGACCAAGTATAACATGTTGAAAAAGGAAAATGCGAGCCTAATTGAGAAGCACGCCAATGAACATAGTGTGAAGATAAGGAAATCTCTGTACTTAAAAAGAAAAATGAGACGTTAAATAGACTTGTTCTGAATTTCACTGAAGGTAGTAAAAATCTGAACATGTTATTGAGCAGCCAGAGAGTGCAGTTTGATAAAATTGGCCTAGGTTATGACGGGATTAGTAAAAAGAAAACATATAAAAAGCTTTTTGTTAAATCCACTGTCTGTCATGCATGCAATGAAGTAGGACATAAATCATTTGTGTGTCCTTTAAAAACAAATAATATGAAAACTGGCAGTAAGTTGCAATGGGTTCCCAAAGGAACCAAAACTAACACTAGGACCCAAAAGATTTGGGTACCTAAGAAGACTACTTGATCTCTGTTTTGCAGGATGATGTGTCTCCAATAAAGAATCAGTGGTACCTGGACAGTGGCTGTTCTAGGCACATGACTGGAGATGCATCTATGTTTGCTGTTGTCAACAAAAAGAAAGGTAATGTCACTTTTGGTGGAAACCAGAAGGGTAAAATTGTTGGCATTGGCAATATAAGTAATCCTGATAATATTATTATAGAAAATGTTCTGTTAGTCGAAGGTCTGAAATATAACCTGCTGAGCATCAGTCAATTATGTGATAAGGGTTACAAAGTAGTCTTTAAGAAAAACTCCTGTATTATTCAGGATATATCTAATAGCAAAGTTCTCTTTACTGGTTTCAGAAAAGAGAATATCTACGTTATTGACTTAGATAATTTTGTTTGTGATAATGAAAAATGCTTTGCTGTGAATTCTTCTAATGACTGCTGGATTTGGACATAGGAGATTAGGTCACGTAGGAATGGATACCTTAGCTAAGATTACTAAGGAGAATTTAGTTAGAGGAATCCCTAAGATATCCTTTGTGAAGGATAAGGTCTGTGATGCCTGCCAAATGGGTAAGCAGATCAAAAGTTCCTTTGCATCAAAGAATGCAGTTTCCACTTCCAAGCCTCTCCAACTCCTTCATATGGACCTCTTCGGTCCTTCTAATATTGCTAGCCTAGGTGGCAAATTCTATGCCTTTGTCATTGTTGATGATTTTTCTAGATTTACTTGGGTTTAATTTCTGAAATCAAAAGATGAGACTTTTGATATCTTTTCTAGCTTTAGGAAAAGAGTTCAAAATGAAAAGGAGCTCACCATTATTGCTATTCGTAGTGATCATGGTGGAGAATTTGAAAATGAAAAATTCAAACTCTTGTGTCTCAAGAATGGAATTGAGCACAATTTCTCTTCTCCTAGGACCCCTCAGCAAAATGGTGTTGTTGAGAGGAAAAATAGATCTCTCCAAGAGCTTGCTAGGACTATGCTTAATGAAAATTCACTTCCTAAGTATTTCTGGGCTGAAGCTGTTGCAACAGCCTGTTATGTGCTTAATCGGGTCTCCATAAGACCTATTCTTGAGAAAACTCCATATGAGCTCTGGAGTGGAAAAACTCCTTCTGTTAAATACTTTAGAGCCTTTGGTAGCAAATGCTTCATTCTTAACACTAAGGATAACTTAGGAAAATTCGATTCCAAATCTGATCTTGGAATTTTTCTGGGTTATTCCCTTTCCAGCAAAGCTTATAGAGTATTCAATAGAAGGACTCTAGTTGTAGAGGAATCTGTTCATGTTAACTTTGATGAGTCCCCTCAACCTAAAATCAATGTGGATGAGGATGATTCTTTGGATAATCAACTAGATTCCCTTTCCTTAGAAAAACCAAGTGATTCTCTTCAAGTAGAAAATCCAATAGAACCCCCCTTTACATCTCTAGAAGTTGTTCCTGTCAAGGATGAAAATCCTGCTCTTCCTAAAGATTGGAAATATGTCAAAAATCATCCAATAGATGAAGTTTTAGGTGATCCTTCTTTAGGAGTTAAGATTAGAGCTTCTCTTAGGAATCTCTGTGCCAATGTGGCATTCATTTCACAAGTAGAGCCTAAGAAATTTGAAGAAGCCGAGGGTGATGAAAATTGGATTATGGCCATGCAAGAAGAGTTAAATCAATTTGAAAGGAGCAAGGTATGAGAACTTGTTTCACGGCCTAAAGATCATCCCATTATTGGAACAAAATGGGTTTATAAGAATAAATTGGATGAAAATGGGATTGTTGTGAGAAACAAGGCTAGACTAGTTGCTAAGGGATACTCTCAAGAAGAGGGTATTGATTTTGAGGAATCTTTTGCCCCTGTAGCTAGATTAGAGTCAATTAGGATGCTCCTAGCTTTTGCTTGCTACAAAAATTTCACACTCTTTCAAATGGATGTAAAGAGTGCATTCTTAAATGGTTATATTACAGAAGAAGTTTATGTTGAGCAGCCCTTAGGTTTTGAAGCTTTTGACAAACCCGACCATGTCTATAAGTTAAGGAAAGCTCTCTATGGTCTTAAACAGGCTCCTAGAGCTTGGTATGATAGGTTGAAGAACTTCCTTGTGGAAAAGAATTTCAAAAGGGGTAACACCGACTCAACTCTATTTACCATGCAAAAGGATAAGGATATTCTGTTAGTTCAAATTTATGTCGATGACATTATTTTTGGATCAACAAATGTCAATATGTGTAATGAGTTTTCCTCCCTCATGCAAAGTGAATTTGAAATGAGCATGATGGGGGAGTTAAAATTCTTCTTAGGATTCCAGATTAATCAAACTCCTGATGGAATTTTCTTCTGTCAAGAAAAGTACATTAAGGAACTCCTTAAGAAATTTGGTTTAGAGTCTGTCAAATCCTCTAGAACTCCCATGAGTACCACTACTAAATTGGACAAGGATGAAAATGGTATAAGTGTGGATATCAAGAAATATCGTGGTATGATTGGTTCACTGTTATATCTGACTGCAAGTAGGCCAGATATTCTATTTAGTGTTTGTTTATGTGCTAGATTTCAGGCTGCCCCTAAGGAGTCTCATTTATCTGCAGTAAAAAGGATTTTCAAATATTTAAGTGGGACTTATGATTTAGGTTTGTGGTATCCTAAGGGAACTTCCTTTGATCTGATTGGATACTCAGATTTTGACTATGCTGGTAGTCTAGTAGATAGGAAAAGCACCAGTGGAACATGTCAATTCCTTGGTGAATCTTTAGTTTCCTGGTATTCTAAGAAACAGAATTCTGTTGCAATATCAACTGCAGAAAGTGAATATATTGCTGCTGGCAGCTGCTGTGCACAAATGTTATGGATGAAACAGACCTTCGAAGACTATAATCTGTTTTATGATAGGATTCCTATTAGGTGTGACAACACCAGTGCAATTAACGTTTCTAAAAATCCTATTCAGCATTCTACAACTAAGCATATAGATGTTAGATATCACTTCATTCGAGATCACATTCAGAGAGGTGATATATCTTTAGAATTTGTCAATTCTGTTGATCAACTAGCTGACATCTTTACTAAGCCTTTGGATGAAAAGACATTCAACAGTATTAGAATAAGGCTAGGCCTCATTCAGGTTGAGAAAAACTAAGTTTATTACTCTGTTGAAAAATCCTGAGTGTTAGAGCATTTCCTTCTGTGATGGCATCGGTAGATGCTGTGTTTTTCAATAGGCATCGGGAGATGTATGTCTATCGGAAGGCATCGGTAGATGCTATGTTTTTCTATAGGCATCGGAAGATGCATTTGCATTTCTTTAATCTACCGACATGTGTGACCCATCGGGTTAATTTGTCTTACACGTGTGACTCCATCTCGTCGGGCGATGCCCTATTCTCTTTCTTAAACTCTGTTTCTTCTCAACGACGCTTCACATTTTGCGCTCTTTCTGAAAACCCCTGCCCTACCAGTTCCTTCTCTCTCTCGAGTCCTATTCCCTCAATGGAGTTTCCAGGTTCATCTTCCCGTGCAGCTTCCAATCCGGCCATGGAAAAGGCCAAAGAATCCGCTCGCCCTCCACGAGAGATTCCTCGCGCCAAAGAGTGGCCATCTCTTTTCTTTCTGACCAAGGCTGCTGAGTTAATGTACCATGACGACTATAGGTACAAAACTTTAATTCCCAGTCGAGGGATTTTCTTTGATGATTTAGCAGGCATGCATATTATAGAACCCTTGAAGGAGCTCGGGTTATTAGGTTTATTTGACACGGAATCCTTTTATTACCCTGAAGCAATCTGAATGTTCTATGCAAATATGAGTTTCACTTCGGATTTCTCTATTATAAAGAGCTATGTGTATAGCAAACATATAGAAATTACCCCCCAGTTCATTAATGCCCTTTTGAAGTGCTCCCATTTAGATAGCCGCCCTTACCAGTATATGACCGGCACTGAGCCTCCTTTCTTTGGTACCTCTGAGGGTCTCAGTTTTCTAAAACGTATAGTTCTTGACCCAAACCATACACCTGACCCTCTTAAAGGCAAACACCTGACTGCAAGAGTCAGGTTATTTAATCAGATGATAGGGTATAATATAGTTCCTAAGGGTGGCCACCATGATGAGGTGAGTGCCATGGAGATTTTTGTTCTGTATGCACTGTTCCAAAAGGCCCCCTTCAATCTAGGATATGTTGTGGTTAGAAGGATGATCCAGGCTATGACATCCAGGGCTACCTCTTTACCTTACAACTTGCTGTTAATGAAGATTTTAGCTAAGCTTGAGGTTGTATTCCCTGAGGCTGAGGACCCTATCACTCTTAAATCCACCAGTTACTATTCCCAAACCACCTTGAGCAAAATGGGAATTAAGAGAACCAGAAACGGGGAGCTTGTGCTGAATGTTCCTAAGCGAGCTCCTGCTAAGGCAACTGTTGCCAAAAAAGGAAAGAGAAAACTTGACCTGTTAGAGGAGTCCACTGCTGAAGGAGGGGATGACTCTGAGTTCCCTGTTTTTGATAATTCCCCCTCTCATTCTCAGGCTTCTAGCTTTCAACCTCCTCCTTTAGTGCGAACGCGTCGTGTCCCTTCCTTAAGGATACTTCTTTCTGAGGACATCTCTACTCCCACCTCTGTGCCTCTACCTCTTCCAGCAAATCCACCATCTCCTCCGCCTGCCCTTCAGTTACCAGCTCTGCCTCCTATTCCTCCTCCATCTCCAGTCCAACAGGATACAGCTCCTCCATCTCCAGTCCAATTACCTCCTCCAAGTCCAATTGCTCCTACACATCCACCTGCTCCCCGAGTCCAACATTCCTCACCAATTCAGCAACCTGCTCCTGCCTCAGGATCTCCTTTCGTTTACCAGAGGAGAGTTTCTTTCAGTGAGGAAGAGTATACTGAGTTGAAGACCAGCATTGACAATCTTGCAACAGCCATTGATACTAAGATCACTCAACTCAAAAAGGATTTGAGCGTTGAAGCTGTTGTGGCTCAGGGTCTCTTGGATCAAAAATTGGATCGCAATAATGAGATTTTCACCCGTAACCTTTGGGCTCTCAAAACTCAAGTTGAGGCTCTTTGCCCTGCACCTCCGACTCCTTCCTGCCCCACTGAGCCCACCTCTGAAGATCTCTTCCTTCCATCTTTCAGGCCTGCAGTTGATGAAGACGTGCGCTTCATGTCTCTGGATATTCATGAAGCTGAGTTAAAGTTCATACCTTCTGCATCTTCATCTGCTCCTGCCTCTTCCTCTCTTCCTGCTGCCTCACCTGCTGGTTCATCTGTCGAGCCTCCATGTATGGACATGGTGGTGTATCAAGGCCCCTCTCCCTCTGCTGCTCCTCAGCCGGAGACTGCTCCCTGTCTGGAACTTGTGCCTTATCACCGCCCAATCTCTCTTGATTTTCACTCATTTCCAGCACTTGTCGAGGCTTATCTCAATTCCAACTACGATGTGTCTGCTTGGATTAGCCAAGCGTTTTGGAATCATTTTGTAGCTTTCTTTAAATAGCTAACTTTGTATGCATACACTTTTGTTAATATTCTAAAACGATTTTTCCTCTGATGTTTTTCTGAATTATGTTGCCTCCATTAATTCTGCTGTTCCTTTGAGTGTTTTTGATAATGTCAAAGGGGGAGAATATATTTGATGGATATATTTTGATATTGGATATGCATGTGAGATATGGAATATTGCATATTTTGG
Source organism: Begonia masoniana (assembly GCA_022432975.1). Classification (NCBI taxonomy): domain Eukaryota; kingdom Viridiplantae; phylum Streptophyta; class Magnoliopsida; order Cucurbitales; family Begoniaceae; genus Begonia; species Begonia masoniana. Next base: position 1,547,085 of record CM039509.1, read on the forward strand.
AACAATCTGGATATTTGAATTTTTTAGAAACTCTGGTATGCTCTGTGGTTGTTTTAGCATGTATGCATTTGCTATGGGGGAGATAGGATTATGGGAGAGAGTGACTTAATCAAATTAATATTTTGTCATCATCAAAAAGGGGGAGATTGTTGACTTAAATAGAGTTTAAGTCTAAATATGTTTTTGATGATGTATTTGAATGATAATTAAGTAATTTGATTATGTTTATAAAATGAGAATATTGAATTATGCATTGATTTTAATATGTTGGAAATGCCCTTAAAAAGGTATTTTAGTTGTCTAATGAATCGGGTTAAGTGTACAGGACTGAATAAGTAAAACAGGGCTGAAAACTTCATCTGCCGATGAACTGTTAAAAGTACACATACCAATGGTGTTTTCAAGTTATTCCTGCTGATGACACTTGAAGTTCCTCATACCGATCGCTAAATGACAAAAGATAAAGTCGTTCAAAGCTGCACATGCCGATCGCTAAACGACAAAGAAGAGCTACTCATGCCGATCGCTAAACGACAAAGAAAAGAATTGCTTTTGCCGATGGTATTGTTGAGCAACTCATCAAGAATGCTTCTGCCGATGGCGCTTTGAATCTGCCGATGGCGCTTTGAAGCTGCTTCTGCCGATGGCGCTTTGAAGCTGCTTCTGCCGATGGCGCTTTGAAGCTGCTTCTGCCGATGGCGCTTTGAAGCTGCTTCTGCCGATGGCGCTTTGAAGCTGCTTCTGCCGATGGCGCTTTGAAGCTGCTTCTGCCGATGGCGCTTTGAAGCTGCTTCTGCCGATGGCGCTTTGAAGCTGCTTCTGCCGATGGCGCTTTGAAGCTGCTTCTGCCGATGGCGCTTTGAAGCTGCTTCTGCCGATGGCGCTTTGAAGCTGCTTCTGCCGATGGCGCTTTGAAGCTGCTTCTGCCGATGGCGCTTTGAAGCTGCTTCTGCCGATGGCGCTTTGAAGCTGCTTCTGCCGATGGCGCTTTGAAGCTGCTTCTGCCGATGGCGCTTTGAAGCTGCTTCTGCCGATGGCGCTTTGAAGCTGCTTCTGCCGATGGCGCTTTGAAGCTGCTTCTGCCGATGGCGCTTTGAAGCTGCTTCTGCCGATGGCGCTTTGAAGCTGCTTCTGCCGATGGCGCTTTGAAGCTGCTTCTGCCGATGGCGCTTTGAAGCTGCTTCTGCCGATGGCGCTTTGAAGCTGCTTCTGCCGATGGCGCATGAAGCAACTCACACCGATGGCGCTTTGAAGCTGCTTCTGCCGATGGCGCTTTGAAGCTGCTTCTGCCGATGGCGCTTTGAAGCTGCTTCTGCCGATGGCGCTTTGAAGCTGCTTCTGCCGATGGCGCTTTGAAGCTGCTTCTGCCGATGGCGCTTTGAAGCTGCTTCTGCCGATGGCGCTTTGAAGCTGCTTCTGCCGATGGCGCTTTGAAGCTGCTTCTGCCGATGGCGCTTTGAAGCTGCTTCTGCCGATGGCGCTTTGAAGCTGCTTCTGCCGATGGCGCTTTGAAGCTGCTTCTGCCGATGGCGCTTTGAAGCTGCTTCTGCCGATGGCGCTTTGAAGCTGCTTCTGCCGATGGCGCTTTGAAGCTGCTTCTGCCGATGGCGCTTTGAAGCTGCTTCTGCCGATGGCGCTTTGAAGCTGCTTCTGCCGATGGCGCTTTGAAGCTGCTTCTGCCGATGGCGCTTTGAAGCTGCTTCTGCCGATGGCGCTTTGAAGCTGCTTCTGCCGATGGCGCTTTGAAGCTGCTTCTGCCGATGGCGCTTTGAAGCTGCTTCTGCCGATGGCGCTTTGAAGCTGCTTCTGCCGATGGCGCTTTGAAGCTGCTTCTGCCGATGGCGCTTTGAAGCTGCTTCTGCCGATGGCGCTTTGAAGCTGCTTCTGCCGATGGCGCTTTGAAGCTGCTTCTACCGATGGCACATGAAGCAACTCACACCGATGGCGCTTTGAAGCTGCTTCTGCCGATGGCGCTTTGAAGCTGCTTCTGCCGATGGCGCTTTGAAGCTGCTTCTGCCGATGGCGCTTTGAAGCTGCTTCTGCCGATGGCGCTTTGAAGCTGCTTCTGCCGATGGCGCTTTGAAGCTGCTTCTGCCGATGGCGCTTTGAAGGTGCATCTACCGATGGAATTCAATCCTCATTTGCCGATAACTTTTGGGATGCATCTACCGATGGCTTTCAAACTGCATATGCCGATAGCACTTTCAAGCTGTTCCTGCCGGTGAAATTTCAAGGTGCATCTGCCGATGACTTCTCAAATACATCTGCCGATGAATTTACAAGATACATTTGCCGATGACGTGGCGATCTGTTTTAAAGCTGTTTAAACCAGTGATCTTCCGCCAGACTTTAAAATAGCCGCAAAGCAAAAGTGATGTCGTTTTCAGTATTAACTCCAGAACTTTAATGGCGACGACGACTTGCAACTACAGACGGCAACGGCTACCTGAAATTGTACGTAAGCTGCTGCCGATGGCGCTTTGAAGCTGCTTCTGCCGATGGCGCTTTGAAGCTGCTTCTGCCGATGGCGCTTTGAAGCTGCTTCTGCCGATGGCGCTTTGAAGCTGCTTCTGCCGATGGCGCTTTGAAGCTGCTTCTGCCGATGGCGCTTTGAAGCTGCTTCTGCCGATGGCGCTTTGAAGCTGCTTCTGCCGATGGCGCTTTGAAGCTGCTTCTACCGATGGCACATGAAGCAACTCACACCGATGGCGCTTTGAAGCTGCTTCTGCCGATGGCGCTTTGAAGCTGCTTCTGCCGATGGCGCTTTGAAGCTGCTTCTGCCGATGGCGCTTTGAAGCTGCTTCTGCCGATGGCGCTTTGAAGCTGCTTCTGCCGATGGCGCTTTGAAGCTGCTTCTGCCGATGGCGCTTTGAAGCTGCTTCTGCCGATGGCGCTTTGAAGCTGCTTCTGCCGATGGCGCTTTGAAGCTGCTTCTGCCGATGGCGCTTTGAAGCTGCTTCTGCCGATGGAGAAGGTCAAGGAATATTCAAGGGGTGAACCTTGAAGCGTGGATGTAGGCTGGGTTAAGCCGAACCACGAAAAAATTACTGGTGTCATTTTTCTCTTACTCTCTCTTTTATATCTGCTGTTGATTAACATTGCTAATAGTTTTAAGTAAATTTTTAAAAGGGTCTAATTCACCCCCCTCTTAGACAATCTCGATCCTACAGTAAATACGATGAAGCAAAGACTCAGCTCCTTCGAATCCGAGGAGTTGAACACGTGGATACTGAGTTTGAAGATCTAGTTGCAGCTAGTGAAGCTTCCAAGTTAGTGAAACATCCATTGAGGACTCTCCTTACGAGGAAGTACAGGCCCCATCTCACTTTCGCCTTCTTCATTCCTGTAAATGCAAAGATTTGCATGTGTTGGCATTTGATTTTTTGGCAATTTATTATGAAAATAATATTTTATTCACAATTATTCAAATTAGTGATTTATTTCTTGGTAAACAATAAATAGCTTATTCAGATTATGAGATGGTATTATATGAGCAATCATGATGATTCTGTGGAAGAGAAAAATAAGGAAACAAGAATATTAGGAAAGATATGGAAAAATGTATATGCACTTGTTTTTTGGAAAAGTTTTATTTGGAAAGGAGATTTGATGTAGATTTGACACGATTTGTTGGACTTCGAGCTCCCATGATTAATGGGATACTTTCATGAATTTTTGGATGAATATCTGAGTTGTTATGGAAACTTTCCTAAAGTGTCACATGGAGTGTCACACAACTGAATTTGTTAAGATTTGTTTTCCTTATTTATTGCGGCGGTAAATCGATTTGGTAACTGAACGAATTGAAGATATGGAAGTTACCAAGGCTATTTAAGGTTTTCGTTTTCTGTGAAAACTGATTGACGACGGAGTTTTGATTTTCGTGGGAAAAGCTTTATTCGTTTCTTATGCTGTTGGTTTTCTTTCACTCTCATCACTTCTGCGTTTGAGTTAGTGATTGTTTTACACACTCGACTTAATCTGTGGATTCCATCGTTCTACTGAGTGTGTTGTGTATTACATCCAAGGACTTTGATCTGGTGTTCCAGGAGGTGTCCCAGGAGGCAATATTATTTGTTCTTAATTGAAGCTCAGTCTCGGGAGGAGGCTGCATCTGAACTCGGGAGGTGTTCTGTTTCTTAGACAAGGGGAGCTTGTCGTTCTTGATCGTGGGCGAGGGGATCTTGCCATCACACGGGTTTCGGAAGGAACCAACAACAAAGGGATCTTGTTGTTATCTAGATCTCGGGAGAGGTCGTTCTAAAGTCGAGAGGATCTCGCAAAAACAGTTTCCTTGGGGAAGTTAGCTTGAGGCGGCGACAAAGATAAGAGGGAGTCTTTATTTGTATAAGTCCGATTATCTTGTAATTTCGTGAACTCAAAGAAATGTTTTTATATCTGGGCGTGGCCTCGCAGACGTAGGCTGGTTGCCGAACTGCGTTACCAACCTTCTGTGTCATTTATTTCCGCATTTTTATATTGTCCATTATTGCATTTATCATCGGTGTCACACGTAACACCCTGTAACACCCTGTGTGACGTCGCAGAACTAATCGTAATTTTTCAATTGGTATCAGAGAGGATCGCTTCCGTTTCTTAAGTGAGATCCGAGGGACAAGATCACAGTTTGTGTGCGATGGATTCTATGAAAGAAGGAGGTTCTACAATGCGTCCACCATTATTGGATGGGAGTAATTATGCGTATTTGAAAGCAAGGATGAGGGCATTCATTAAAGCTATTGACGAGAAGGCTTGGAGATCTATTCTAACAGGTTGGAATCCTCCTATGAATACGGATGCAAAAGGTGTTATTACTCCTAAGCCGGAAGAAGATTGGTCGGCTAATGAGGATGCTTTGGCAAATAGTAATTCGAAAGCTCTCAATGCTATCTTCAATGGCGTTGATCCAATACAGTTCAGACTCATCTCCACATGCGAATCGACAAAAAGGGCATGAGAAATTCTTCAAACCACCTATGAAGGAACATCTACGGTAAAGTTGTCTAAAATGCAAATGTTAACCACTCGATTTTGAGAATCTGAAGATGCAGAAAGATGAGACCATTGGCGAGTTCAACGCCAAAATATGTGACATAGCAAATGAAACGTTTGTTCTCGGTGAGATGATTTCTGAAGAAAAACTTGTGCGAAAAACTCTACGGTCTTTGTCACAAAGATTTGCTTATATAGTTACTGCCATAGAAGAAGCCAAAGATGTATCTAAAATGAAGTTAGAAGAGTTGATGGGATCACTCAGAACTTTCGAAATGAATCTTGAAGGAGAGACCGAAAATAAGAAGGCAAAGGGAGTTGCTTTGAAAACAGAGGTACAGAATTACAACCAGTGTGATGAAGATGACTTGGAGGAATCACTAGCCCTGTTTTCGAAGAATTTCAGCAAATTTATGAAGAGATTTGGAAGAAATACACGCGGTGTCAAGCAGGGTGTCACACACTTCAAAAATGGTTCTTCAAGCAACAAGAATCACAGAGAAGAAAATTATGTGTCTGATCAACCATTCAAGAACAAAGGCATTCAGTGCAGAGAGTGTGAAGGTTTCGGGCATATACAAGCAGAATGTGCTAATACCTTAAAGAAAAAGAAGAATTCTCTGAATGCACCTTGGAGTGAGGATGAGTCAAAGAATGAAGATGAATTTCAGAGCAACCATGTGGCGCTTGTTGGAAAAGCAGAACGTGAAGAAAATGACAGTGTTATAGGCGGTGTCACAGACAGTTTTTCTAATAGTAGTGATGAAGACGAAGAACCAGTCACAGAAGAAGATCTTATTGGAGAATATAAGTTTCTGCATGAGAAATGGACCGAGCTTGTTAAAGTAAATCAACTTCTACACGCACAGATTAGAAATTTGAAGGATGAGAAGAATAATCTTCAAAATGTTATTGATGATTTGGAGACAAAGCTGAAAGCAAGTAAGGATGAAGCTAATAATCTAACCAATGAGATAAGTCTCATGAAGAAGAACGTCAAAATGCTGAATTCGAGTTCGTCTAATCTTGATGATATTTTGAATGTTGGAAAATCAAGCGTAAATCGCTTTGGACTGGGTTTTAAAGGTGAAAGCTCTATTGCACAGACTGTTGCAGTAAAAAAAAATTGCTCTGTGATGAAATTCGTAAGGGCAAGTTCGGTGTCTCAGCCGGTGTCAGACAAGGGGTTTGATTACAAAGCTAAGCAAGGTGCTAACAGAATTCGAAGAACTAACAGAAAATCAAAGTCCTATAACTTATATCATGCTGCAAGCAGAAAAGGTAACATTTATGGTTCTGTGTGTCACTAATGCCAACGTCGTGGTCATATTCGTCCTAAATGCTTTACTTATCTTGCTGACTTAAGATTGAGTTCTGTTAGAAACGCCTCCTCTTATAGATTTCCTTATAAAAAATGGGTGAAGAAATCAAATTTAAAGTGCAATGTTACACATCTTTCACTAAAGGCGATCGGAACCAATGCATGGTATTTTGATAGCGGATGTTCTAGACATATGACAGGTGAAGAAAGATATTTGAAGAATTGAGGTCTGCCTTAGACCTATGTGTCATATGAAGAGGTTCTTCTATATTGTAAGTTTTTTTTATTTTGCTTTCATAAAAAAAATAAAAAAAAAAGGAAAAGCAAAAAGAAAAAGAAGGGATTTCTTTTATTGCTAATATTTCATTTGAGACTTTTGGTCTGTAACTTCAAGCATGACACAAGGAGTTCTATGAAGCTTTCAGTGATTTTATGGAAATTTGGAGTTAATCTCAAATATATTGATGGAGACTTTTATGGGATTTGATCGTAGCTATATCCTTGGGTTTATTTCCCAACTTATTTGAAGATTTTGGATTTATTTTCTAAAATTTATGGGAAGTATGAGATATTTTTGTGGAATCTTGGATTTATTTTCCAATTTGAGTGCGTATTTATGGTTTATTTCCATAAACTCAAAACGACTATTTTCTATCTATCTCTCTCTAACAGTTCAAGGGATATTTGTTCGAGTTCTGCCACTGGACCTGTGCTGCCACTAGATTAATTCTGTGAAGTTTTTCTCTCATTTTTATCAAGATAACTTTTGATGTCACTGGAGGTGTCAGACGCATCTAGCCCTGTGGTAAAGATTTTTCTGCCTTGCAACTTACTGCTAAGCATGCTAACCTACAGAAGATTGCTATGAGAAACTGTCCTCTTACTTCTCTGGGAATTGATTGTGAATCATGCCGATTGTAAGAATAAATGGTTAGCTCTTCCGCTTCCTTGTTTGAATTATGGTATTCTTTCTTCTCCACAAGCTGTAATTTGGATAAAAAGTTGTTGATAAGGATCAGGAGGAGATTAAGAAATAGCTACAAGCTTCCAGCAGATGATCAGGTTAATGTTCTGGATGGTGTTCCAGAGGGTGTTCCAGCTCTCGACAATGTTTTTAATTTTAACAATGCTTCTGATTTGGCATTGTTGTCTTGTTTTATCAAGCTACTTCAAGGTGAACTGAAATTTTTGAATGATCAGCAAATGGTAATTGAAAATAGAAAATGGAAAGATAGTTGCTATTGAATGCTTGATGACCTTGTCGGAAAAATGTCTGCAAAGGAAGCTGCTGGTAATATTTTCGAGAGAAATGAAGCTGCTAATGTGAAGGAATTGGTTAAGAAGATAAAAAAAAACGTTGAAAAGTCAGGAGTTTCAACTAAGGTCACTGAGGATGTCACTGAAGTAGTAGTGGAGGATGTTCCAGTATTTTATGTTGAAGAAGAATCTGTCCAAGGAAAATAATACTAGCGAGCTGTTGCCAACAACTACAATCGGGTTGGTCTTTCTTCTGATGATATTTCCTCTTTGGATAACATTTTTACAATTTGGGTATTATATTTCCTGTGTTTTGACTATTTCACTATGGTACTCATATGGCAATTCTGATTCTTATCTGGTGATAATGGTGCCTATATTGGTGCTGGTGATGCTTATTGTTGTTTATGATGATATTGGTTATCTCCCTATGGTGATTATTTGGTACTTATGATGCTTTTATAGAGGTTGATATTCTCTGATATACATGTTTGTCTTTTTATGGCAAAAAGGGGGAGTATTTTGAGATCTATGGATTTATGGTGATATGCTCTGATCTCTGATGATGGTATTATGAGTGATATGTTTTATGATGATTGAAGTCTCAATTCAGGGGGAGTTACTTTCAGGGGGAGTTATTGGAGTTCTTGAAATTATTGTTTATATTGATTTTGCCAAAAAATGCCAAAGGGGGAGATTGTAAATGCAAAGATTTGCATATGTGTTGGCATTTGATTTTTTGGTAATTTATTATGAAAATAATATTTTATTCACAATTATTCAAATTGGTGATTTATTTCTTGGTGATCAAGAAATAGCTTATTCAGATTATGAGATGGTATTATATAAGCAATCATGATGATTCTGTGGAAGAGAAAAATAAGGAAACAATAATATTAGAAAAGATATTGAAAAAGGTATATGCACTTGTTTTTTGAAAAAGTTTTATTTGGCAAGGAGATTTGATGTAGATTTGGCACGATTTGCTGGACTTCAAGCTCCAATGATTAATGGGATGTTTTCCTGAATTTTTAGATGAATATCTGAGTTGTTATGAAAACTTTCCTAAAGTGTCACACGGAGTGTCACACAACCGAATTTGTTAAGATTTGTTTTCCTTATTTATTGCGGCAGTAAATCCGATTTGGTAACTGAACGAATTGAAGATATGGAAGTTACCAAGGCTATTTAAGGTTTTCGTTTTCTGTGAAAACTGATTGACGACGGACTTTTGATTTTCGTGGGAAAAGCTTTATTCGTTTCTTATGCCGTCAATTTTCTTTCACTCTCATCGCTTCTGCGTTTGAGTTAGTGATTGTTTTACATACTCGACTTAATCTGTGGATTTCATCGTTCTACTGAGTGTGTTGTGTATTGCATCCGAGGACTTTGATCTGGTGTTTCAGGAGGCAATATTATTTGTTCTTCATTGAAGCTCAGTCTCGGAAGGAGGCTGCATCCGAACTCGGGAGGAGTTCTGTTTCTTAGACAAGGGGAGCTTGTCGTTCTTGATCGTGGGGGAGGGGATCTTGCCATCACACGAGTTTCGGGAGGAACCAACAACAAGGGGATCTTGTTGTTATCTAGATCTCGGGAGAGGTCGTTCTAAAGTCGAGAGGATCTCGCAAAAACAGTTTCCTTGGAGAAGTTAGCTTGAGGCGGCGACAAAGATAAGAGGGAGTCTTTATTTGTATAAGTCCGATTGTCTTGTAATTTCGTGAGCTCAAAGAAATGTTTTTATATCTGGGCGTGGCCCCGTAGACGTAGGCTGGTTGCCGAACTGCGTTACCAACCTTCTGTGTCATTTATTTCTGCATTTTTATATTGTCCATTATTGCATTTATCATCGGTGTCACACGTAACACCCTGTAACACCCTGTGTAACACCGCAGAACTAATCGTAATTTTTCAATTCCATTCTTCCAGCAATTTAAAGGCATGAACGTCATTACTTTTTACGCGCTAGTGTTGTTTAGAACAATTGGCTTTGGAAGCAATGCTTCTCTCATGTCTTCCGTCATCACTGGTGCTGTCAATTCTATCGCTACTTTGGTCTCCATCGCCACAGTCGACAAGTTTGGAAGAAGATTCCTTTTCATGCAGGGGGGAGCTCAAATGTTCATCTCTCAGGTATGAGATTTTTTCTGAAGGAGTTTGTACAAATTAATGCTTTCAACTTCATTTTTTAACTGTTGTCGGTTCCAGGTTGTTATCACGATTGCCATTGCTTGCAAATTTGGAATAAATGGAAACCCTGGAGTGCTGCCAGATTGGTACGCATATGGAGTGGTGACCTTCATCTGCGTGTACGTGGCTGGATTTGCATGGTCATGGGGGCCACTTGGATGGTTGGTTCCGAGCGAGATCTTCCCCCTTGAAGTTCGATCGGCAGCTCAGAGTATAAACGTTGCGGTCAATATGTTATGCACTTTCTGCATCGCCCAAGTGTTCACTGCCATGCTTTGCCACATGAAATTTGGCTTGTTCATCTTCTTCGCCATATTCGTTTTAATAATGAGCTTCTTCGTCTACACCTTGCTGCCAGAAACTAAGGGAATTCCGATCGAAGAGATGACGAGCGTTTGGCAAAAACATCCTCACTGGAGCAAGTTTGTGGATCCAAAAGACACTACTAGGGTGATCGGAGCAACCGAACAAAACGTCTGAAAGCTATTTAAAATCTTCTACAATTTTTATATATTTTTTTTTGTTTTTATCATCTGTTTTAGTCAGGGATATTGATTTTACATTGGTGTTTTTTTCACGTTAGACTCTTTAATTATTGTTATTATTTTTTTGAATTTATAGTTTATTTTTGCCTTGAAAACTTTTTTCTCTGTAACATAATTATATGGAAATCATCGTTCTACAAATTTACATCAACAAAACACCATTTGGAGTATTAGAAAAAAACAAAAAAGTGTCACAACCCCATCTGGAGGTATGGAGACAGCTTACGCAATGTAACTCCATTCAATATTATCTAACTCACCAAATATTATCCAACTCCATTCAAAAAAATCGAGGGCGATGACTGGTTCCTTAAATAGGGCGGGAGATTAGGGACCGCTCTCTCATAACGGTCCCCTGTTCTCCTGGCCGGAGAGCAATCCCATGTTCTCCTGGCCGGAGAGCAATCCCATGTTCTCCCTCTGGTGATAACAAATAATTGGTCACGGACTGCAGGAGAACGGGGAACCGTTTTGTGAGTACGGTCCCTCATTCTCTCGTAGCCCGTGATCAACCAATAATATGATCACGGACTGTGGGAGAACGGGGGCCAAGCTAAAATGAACGGCCCTCGTGTCTTTTTCACGTGCAACGCAATTGCGCGGCGGATTCTACACCCTCGCGTCGACCACTATATAGAACGGGGGCTGTTCTTTTTAGATCGGTCCCCCATTGGACATGTCTGGGGGGACATGAAATTAGATCCCCGACGGAACGGGGGATCGCGATTTTAGAACGGTCCTCTATTCCGTGTGTAAAATACAGAACGAGCGGTCATCGATCTACCGCTAGGGGTTAAATTGTTAGGTTTTCGATAGTTTAATATTTGATTTGTTAGGGTTTATCCTATAAAGATTTTTTTTGTAAAAAAAAAAATAATAGTTTGAGGGTGAAATTAGATTTTACCCATTAAATTAAGCATAATCGTCACACTTAAATATTATAATTAAAAATAATAATGATGACAACCAAGACTCCGTTGACAATTTCAAACAATAGTTTGAATATAAAATCCAAATATTATTTAAAAATAAATAAATAAATAAATGTAACTATTATTATAGTATTTAATTCTTTTATAACCATGATATAAAATAATAAATATTTTGAAAAATTAATAAAATAATTATAGAGATGAAGAACAATAATTATGATAGATTACAAAATTAACAATGCAAATTTATGAGATAACTTAAAATGTAATATTTTATATGTCTCTTTGCGATTATAAAATTTCTATAAAATTTTGAAGTTATTTTTTTTGTTGCATCCTTTGACGTAGAGCTTCGTTAGAGAAAGAGAGAGAGAGGGACGATATGCGACGAGCTATTATATTTTTAAGAGGCTTAAACATATTGCATACTAGACCGCATATTGTCATTAGATTAGGTAAAATATCAAATGGTTGGCGTCGTGACGCCACAAGTGGGTAGTCACGGCGCCTCACGATCTATTAAAAAAAAAACCAATATGAATGCACGGTCGTCCCACGGCTCCAAGGTTTGGGGACCTGAACTTGGACTCAAAAAAAGAGTGAGTCGAGCCAATTCAGTACGATGATTACCTTGAGTGAGATTGCCCACTCCGTAAATGACACATGTAAAGCCAAATTTAAGCAAATTTAGGTTGATGACATAATTGATGACAATATGACCAATTATAAGATAGATCAGGCCAAAAAAAAAAATTAAGATATCATTTGTTAGGAACCATAAATTCAGCATCTAAATTGCACTTTAATTTATAAAAAATTTAAAATTTTGAAAGGTACGTTTGAAGCCTAATCAAACTCCATTGAGAAATTACCAAAAATGGCCACAAACTACGTGTGTTTTCCGATTCCAACCACAAACAAAATTTTTTAACAAATCAAACCATCACGTATTGAAAATCTGCTAAATATAACCACGCCGGACAGACGGACGTGGATTGAGTCCGTCCATACGTAATTTGGCCCAAACCCTGACGGACGGAAACAATTAGCGTCCGTCCCCAGTTTGTCGTTCAATCAAAATCTGCCACGTAGTCGCCATGTAGCCCGTTCGGACTCTGTAAATCACCTTCCGTCCGGGTTAACTTAAAACTTTTCCGGACGGACGGTATATTTTCCCGTCCGTCCACAAAAAGCGTCTGAAAACCAGCGAAAAAGGGAAAGTTGGATTTTTCACCTGCGACAAAAACATCAACAGAAGGCAACGAAATTAGACTTTTCACTCGAAACTTTCAAATTTTTCGTAGATTTACGAAAAAAAGCGTTTATGGTAATTTCTTTATCAATTCTGATTCATTTTCTTAAAGTTTTAACATAAATAACGTTAGAATCCGAGCCCTAATTCGATAAAGGGAAAAATGTGGCAATCGGACGGACGGGAAAATATAGCATCCGTCCGGGTCTTCATTTAATGATACCCGGACGGACGCGTAAAAAGGAGTCCGTCTGGGTATCTTCATTTAATGCGACCCGGAAGGACGCGTAAGAAGGAGTCCGTCCGGGTCTCTTCATTTAATACGACCCGGACGGACGAGTAAAAAGGAGTCCGTCCGGCCGAAACCAAATATACTAAATTTGTTTTTTTTTTTTTTTTCTTTTTCAATTTTTCTGTTCGTTTATTGGGTGTATATGAAATTATATTATTGTCAAAACTATTTTGTATTCAATACATAGGATATTGTTTAACTTGAATAACATTTTAATTTTTTTTATAGATAATTGTCGCAAATGGCTGAGAGATTGGATGATGTAAATGAGCCTGCGAACATAGACTGGTATATGGAGGAGGACGCTCCCATATACGGTGATATTCAAGTATTTGATCACTTAGAGGGTGATGGAAAAATACAAGTGTGTTCAATTTCAAAAACTTTAGACGATGAGCTATGAACACCATTCAATTCTGAGGATGACGAGGTGCAAAGCAAACAAACAAGGGCTGCAGATTCTGTTGATTTTGCTTTGAGTAGACAATATATATCTTTGCAGGCCATTAGAAATCAAATACGAGATTATTCTTTGAAAAAATGATATGATATCAAGATTGTTAAAAGTGGGAGGAACAGATTGACGACAAAATGTGAATGAGTAGATTGTCAATGGCATCTGCAAGCGTCGGCCATGCAAAATGAGGCCACCTTCCAAATAAAGTCATATTGTAATGATCACAATTGCGTAAGGGTATTGGATAATCGACACGCTACAGCAAAGTGGTTGGCAACAACTTATTCAGATAGGTTCAAAAGTCAACCTGACTGGCCCATTCATGATATTATCGAGACAGTGAGGTGGGAACACAAAGTTAACATTAAGCGAAGCCTTGTGAGAAGAGGAAGAACCCAAGCAAAAGAAGTTAATTACGGGAGGAACGAAGAACAACTGAAGATACTTCGTTCTTACGGAGCTGAAATATTAAGATCAAATCCAGGTAGCACACTGGTAATAGATGGTGACCTGGTCGTTGAGGATAGAAAGGAGAAGATAATGTTTAAAAGAATGTATATGTGTATGGCTGCTTGCAAAGCAGGTTTGTTGAATATGGACAGACCTCTTATTTGTTTAGATGGATGTCATGTGAAGGGAGCCTGCCCCGGCCAATTACTCACGGCCGTGAGTATTGATGGCAACAATGATATATATCCCATTGCTGTTGCCAACTTGGAATCAAAATCCCAAGTCTCGTGGAAGGTGGTTTTTGGAGCTATTGCGAAACGACTTAGGCATTGACGAAGGCCGAGGATGGACATTTGTGTCGGATCGACAGAAGGTATATTGTAACGACGCCTTTTCCCAGCAAGATATTGTCCACTCTGGGGATTGGGCCGCAGCCCAATATCCTCCCCTCACGGCTTTGTTTGGCGAGAACTTCCCGGAAGGTCACTCAACCTAGAATTGCTCTCGCCAAAGCACTTTTAACTTCGGAGTTCTTATGGGATCCGTTGCCAATTGTGCTCCAAAACGCGTCTTGCTATGTTGTGAGGGTCTCTTTACATATGTTTCATTTCCACATACTTTCCCAAGCGATGTGAGATTGTGACGACCCCACTTTCAACGACCGAACCCTCCGGCCCAACCCTCTGGGATCCGCGGAGTTTTAACCCACCTCCAGCCCCAACCTGGGCCCTCGAGCCTCTGAGGATCCGCGGAGCATGGGTGGTTCCACCACATACGTGTCAAGTCGGGTCATCACATATATATTGTTATTACTCTTATTATTTGAATCGGCAGAAGTTATTGTTTTAATCTCAGCCTGTTTTTCTTTAAAATTGCAGTGATTGTTGAATGCTGTGGACGAGATATTTGGTTTAGCCGAACACCGTTTCTGCCAAAGGCATATGTATGCAAACTACAAAGGACAATTTCGGGGCCTAGCATATAAAGATGTGATGTGGAATGCAGCAAGGGCAGCCACAAGAGAATATTTTGAGATAGCAATGAGGAAAGTCTATGAGCTCAATAAAGATGCCCATGCATGGTGTCACGGTCCTACTTTCGAGGGGCTTAACGAGACCGTGCGGCACCCAATATTGCACTTGTACTGGGTCAGCCAACGAGCGTGCCAACGGCACCGAGTGCCCACTTCGTTAGAGCGCTTGTGTCTAACGAGTAAGCAACGAGCGAGCGAGATTAATCGAAACGAGCATCATTGAGCATAGTGTGCATAAAGAGAGCGTATGTAAAAAGCTTGTTCATTGATTGACAGCAAATTACATCAGTTGGTAGGGGGGTCTACGTGCAGTCATGCCTCTCCCCCTAAAGAGCAATCCGGACCATCTCCACTATAGCAGGAGTAGACATGCTATGTGGGCGAGGAGTCACTTGCTAAAAATAGAAAGAAAAAGAGTACAATGGAAATACTAAAAAAGGAAATAAACTAGACTAACAGCAGGGGCGGCCATGGGCAACATTCCTTGGACAAGCCCGGACCTTGACATTCTCCCCTATTTGAGTTGTTGACGTCCTCGTCAACTCTGCTTCTACTTGAATTCTTCGATCATCTTTGATGAGTTCTCCAAGTCTTCTGTCTTTCTTCAAGATACATCATCGTCTCTTAGTGCTTCCACCTGATGAGATATCCTGGTACTTTCGTCGCCTGACGTCAACTCTGCTTCTGTTTGAGTTGTTCCTGGTACTTTCGTCGACCTGACGTCAACTCTGCTTCTGTTTGAGTTCCTCGATCTTCTTTTGATGAGGTCTTCAAGTCTTTCTTCTTTCTCCTTGATACTTTGTCATCTCCTGGATCTTTCCACTTGATGAGACATTCCTGACACTTTTGTCGGCCTATTCTGTTGCTTCGATCTGCGAAGACTTCTTCAACTTCTTTCTTCTTGTGGTTGCTGATAGAGATACTTGGTCTAGAGATGTCATTTCTTTCTTGGTTCTCGTCGGTTGGATGATAGGGCTTTAAGTTGTTGACATGGATGACAGGGTGAACTCTAAGCCATGCTGGAAGATTAACTCGGTAGGACATTCTCCCGACCTTCTCGATGACTTCAGCAGGACCTCCATACTTTCTGAAGAGCCGCTTGTCTTTCTTATTCCTCATGCAAAATTGTTCGGGTAACAACTTAACCAGTACTAAGTCGCCGGCCTTAAACTCCATTGGCTGTGGTTTCTTAGCTACCCATCTCTTCATGTGCTTAGAAGTTCGCTCCAAATAAGCGCGAGCTGTCTCTGTATTGTGCTTCAATCTTTTCTGGAACTGCATAGCAGAAATCATCTTCATGTTGATAGCCCTTGGTGGTTTAAGAATCGCCTGAACAACAGTTGAGTTGTTACTCGTGATTACTAAACATTTCGTTGAGGGTATTGGGATGGCTTTATGTTTTATCAAGAACTCCATCCCCAAAATAATATCGAAGTCGTCCATCTGTGCTACGACGAAGTCAATGAGTCCCGTCCATGAGCCAAGCTTCAACTTGACTCTCCTTACAATCCGAGCACTGGCACCACTTTCGCATTCACCGTTTTCATCCTACCATCATTCTTTTCTAGCTTCAAATCCAGACGGAGAGCTTCTTTCCTTGTAATGAAGTTATGAGTAGCTCCCGAGTCAATCATCGTACTTTTAGCAGGTCTGTTATTGATGAATGACTCAACATACATGAGACCTTTATCTGGGATCTTCCTCAGCTTTTCCATCTGTTGTTGTATAGCTGACAAGAAAGTCATAGTCCCAACTGCAGCAATCTCGGTAGATTCTTCTTCAACAGCTTCTTTAGTTGAGTCATCATCCCGAATTGCATCTTGCAAAGCAGTTAAGGCTGATCTATGCGGACACTCGGCTACTCGATGGAGTCCCTTGCACAGAAAACATGATATAGGCCTATTCGTTTGTCGTTGGTTGTTAGCATTTCTTGGTACTTCATAACCTTCTCTTTGGACAAACGGTTTCCTTTCATCAGTTCCTGTGTTCGGTTTCTGAAACTTGTTGGCGTTTGAGTAACTGGGAGTGTTCTTATCTGGCCCAGGGCTCTCGTTGTTATAATCAAACAATCGCTCTGCCGCTGCAAGAGCACTTGAAAGATTTTGCACCCTTTGTTCGTATAGTTTGGTTCTGGCCCACGGTTGGAGACCTTCAATGAAAGCGAAGATCTTATCCTTTTCCGACATATCTCTAATATTCAGCATGAGTCCTGAAAACTGCTTGACATATTCTCGAATGTTTGCAGTCTGCTTCAGCTCTCAAAGTAGTCTACGAGCGTTGAACTCAACGTTCTCTGGAAAGAATTGAAGGACTGGAATTGTCTAAGAGGGGGGTGAATTAGACTTTTAAAAATTAATCTAATAATCAATTAGTGTAACTCTCTAAATTTGTTTAATAGCAAATCAGGTAATATCAAAAATAAAGAGAGAGTAAGAGAGATTCAACACCAGTACTTTTTACGTGGTTCGGCCAAACTGCCTACGTCCACGCTCCAAGGCTCACCCCTTGAAGATCCTTACACTTCTCCTCACGAGAAATAACAGATCGGGATTACGGGCTCCGATCAACTGCCTTTACAATTCTGGATTGAACTTCACGGGCGTCAATCCACTGCCTTATACAGATTTGAGTTTGTAAAATATTAAGCTTACACTACAATCTCACAAAGGTGAATCTCAAGTTAGGATTGAGAGATGTAGAGAAGAATACAGAGTGTGCAAAAATGACTTTCGCAGCTAGGGCTCAGAATTCAAATTTTGGCAAAAGTTAGTCTTCGAGCCTTTTCTTCTGCTTATATACTCTGTATGAATTTGCTTCACAGAATTGAATGCTTCTTTCTTCAAAATGGAGATAAGTTACCATTGGGAAGCATCTGTACTGAAGCAGATATCCGTTGCTTCTGAAAATGATGTTCGTCGTCGCCATTAAAGGTCTGGAGTTAATGCTGAAAACGACGTCACTGTAGCTTCGCGGCTAACTTTGAATTCTGGCGGAAGTTCACCGGCAGATGCAACTAATGAGCGGAGACACGTCATCGGTGAATGCTGCTTGAAATGCCATCGGCAGATATATCCTTGAATTCCATCGGCAGAAGCATCTTCAACTTCTATCGGCAGAAGCATCTTTAAAACTCCTCGGCAGAGACAATTCGTAAAACTCATCGGCAGAGACAATCCGTGAACTTCATCGGCACATTCTATCTTCAAAGCCATCGGCAGATGTTTCTTTAAAAACCATCGGCAGATGAACTCTTGAAATTGTCGTCTAGTGATCGGCATGTGCAAGCTTGAATGACATCGGTATGAGTAGCGTCAAATGCTATCGGTAGATCCATCTTGACAAGTCATCGGCAGATATCTTCAAAACCGCTTCGGCAGATGAAACAAATAAGCGCTGACCACGTCATCGGTAGATGTCTTCAAAACTGCTTCGGCAGATGAAACAAATAAGCGCTGACCACGTCATCGGTAGATGTCTTCAAAACGTCATCGGTAGATGTCTTCAAAAACGCTTCGGCAGATGAAACAAATAAGCGCTGACCACGTCATCGGTAGATGTCTTCAAAAACGCTTCGGCAGATGAAACAAATAAGCGCTGACCACGTCATCGGTAGATGTCTTCAAAAACGCTTCGGCAGATGAAACAAATAAGCGCTGACCACGTCATCGGTAGATGTCTTCAAAAACGCTTCGGCAGATGAAACAAATAAGCGCTGACCACGTCATCGGTAGATGTCTTCAAAAACGCTTCGGCAGATGAAACAAATAAGCGCTGACCACGTCATCGGTAGATGTCTTCAAAAACGCTTCGGCAGATGAAACAAATAAGCGCTGACCACGTCATCGGTAGATGTCTTCAAAAACGCTTCGGCAGATGAAACAAATAAGCGCTGACCACGTCATCGGTAGATGTCTTCAAAAACGCTTCGGCAGATGAAACAAATAAGCGCTGACCACGTCATCGGTAGATGTCTTCAAAAACGCTTCGGCAGATGAAACAAATAAGCGCTGACCACGTCATCGGTAGATGTCTTCAAAAACGCTTCGGCAGATGAAACAAATAAGCGCTGACCACGTCATCGGTAGATGTCTTCAAAAACGCTTCGGCAGATGAAACAAATAAGCGCTGACCACGTCATCGGTAGATGTCTTCAAAAACGCTTCGGCAGATGAAACAAATAAGCGCTGACCACGTCATCGGTAGATGTCTTCAAAAACGCTTCGGCAGATGAAACAAATAAGCGCTGACCACGTCATCGGTAGATGTCTTCAAAAACGCTTCGGCAGATGAAACAAATAAGCGCTGACCACGTCATCGGTAGATGTCTTCAAAAACGCTTCGGCAGATGAAACAAATAAGCGCTGACCACGTCATCGGTAGATGTCTTCAAAAACGCTTCGGCAGATGAAACAAATAAGCGCTGACCACGTCATCGGTAGATGTCTTCAAAAACGCTTCGGCAGATGAAACAAATAAGCGCTGACCACGTCATCGGTAGATGTCTTCAAAAACGCTTCGGCAGATGAAACAAATAAGCGCTGACCACGTCATCGGTAGATGTCTTCAAAAACGCTTCGGCAGATGAAACAAATAAGCGCTGACCACGTCATCGGTAGATGTCTTCAAAAACGCTTCGGCAGATGAAACAAATAAGCGCTGACCACGTCATCGGTAGATGTCTTCAAAAACGCTTCGGCAGATGAAACAAATAAGCGCTGACCACGTCATCGGTAGATGTCTTCAAAAACGCTTCGGCAGATGAAACAAATAAGCGCTGACCACGTCATCGGTAGATGTCTTCAAAAACGCTTCGGCAGATGAAACAAATAAGCGCTGACCACGTCATCGGTAGATGTCTTCAAAAACGCTTCGGCAGATGAAACAAATAAGCGCTGACCACGTCATCGGTAGATGTCTTCAAAAACGCTTCGGCAGATGAAACAAATAAGCGCTGACCACGTCATCGGTAGATGTCTTCAAAAACATAATCAAAAACAAATTATGACTTAAACACTCTATAAGTCAACAAGAATTGGTCTTTCAGCTGTTGTTTTAGTTCTTCCCAGGTATCAATCACACATTCGCCCATACTGATGTCATGGTATTTTGATCTCCACCAAAGTTTTGCATCATCAGTAAGATGCATTGTGGCCAGGGTCACTTTCGAATCATCATCCGTTTTAGTGGCCTTGAAGTACTGTTCCATGTCGAAGATGAAATTCTCTATTTCTTTTGCATCCCGGGCTCCCCCAAAGGGCTTTGGCTCTGGGATTTTCACTCAACTGAATTCAGCAGCAGTAGTGGTAGCCTGGGTTTGACTCCCCATGGCTCTCATAGTAAGGTTCAATTTAATGTTGATCTCGGCAATCTCAGCCCTAAGAGAATCAAACATTGTCCTGAAGTCCTCGGTTACTTGGGACACAGTTTCTGACAATCGGGTATGAGCGAGCTCGATCTCATCGACACGCTCCAGGACCCCGATTATCGCACTTGTGGAACTTTCCCCCGTGTAAACTCCTTTTCCCTTTTCTTGTTGGGATTCGAGGGCCTCCACCCGATTCATCAGCTCTGGAATCGGTAAGGCGTCTATTCTGTTGTGAATAGCAGCTACTTCAATAGGAAAATCAGACATTTCCTTCATTCGTTCTTCTATGAATCGAATGTTATCCGGTACGTCTTGTAGATACCGTAGTTCTTCCTCCAACTCGACAAGGCATTCGAGTTGATCCGATGGGCCACTCGGCCTTTCCATCGAACTTTTCTTCGGCATGATTTCTTACAATCTTGAGCCAACCTAGGCTCTGATACCAACTGTCACGGTCCTACTTTCGAGGGGCTTAACGAGACCGTGCGGCACCCAATATTGCACTTGTACTGGGTCAGCCAACGAGCGTGCCAACGGCACCGAGTGCCCACTTCGTTAGAGCGCTTGTGTCTAACGAGTAAGCAACGAGCGAGCGAGATTAATCGAAACGAGCATCATTGAGCATAGTGTGCATAAAGAGAGCGTATGTAAAAAGCTTGTTCATTGATTGGCAGCAAATTACATCAGTTGGTAGGGGGGTCTACGTGCAGTCATGCCTCTCCCCCTAAAGAGCAATCCGGACCATCTCCACTATAGCAGGAGTAGACATGCTATGTGGGCGAGGAGTCACTTGCTAAAAATAGAAAGAAAAAGAGTACAATGGAAATACTAAAAAAGGAAATAAACTAGACTAACAGCAGGGGCGGCCATGGGCAACATGCCTTGGACAAGCCCGGACCTTGACACATGGCTTCGACGAACACCACCTAGATTTTGGGCCAGTCATGCATTTTCGACAATTCCCAAATGTGACTTGGGCTTGAATAATTTATGTGAGTCCTTCAATTCAGTTCTTTTGCCGGCCCAGAACATGCCGATTTTGATGATGTTCGAGATGATTCGAAAGACCATGATGACACGCATTGTCAAAAAAACACGAGGAGATGCTCAAGGTAGAAGATGTTCTGTGTCCTAAGATTAGGAATAAGCTAGAGAGGCTGAAAGGGTCAGCTTACGATTGGAGTGCTGAGTTAGCGGGAAATGCACTGTTTCAGGTTTGTTCTACTTGTTCATACTGAATTTGTTTATGCACTGTTTCAGGTTAGCAACAACAACGAACAATATGTCGTTGACCTTAATGAAGGCGAGTGCGCATGTCGGGGGTGGGAGATTTCTGAATCCCTTGTGTGCAAGCCGTTGCATGCATTAATTTGATGAGAAAGCCGATGGAAGATTATGTTCATATATATTATCATCGGGACACATATCTGGAGATGTATTCGCACTTCATTCGTCCCATTAATGGGCAACAAATGTGGCCAGAACCAGAGAATAGGACCCCAATCGTTCCGGGTCAGAGAAGGCCTTAACCTGGTAGGCCAAAGAAGAAAATAATTCGCGATGTCGATGAGCCTTCTACCACTTCTCGTGGTCCGCGTGTTCTGACTTCTAAGAAGAAGTCTACGATGACGTGTTGTAAATGTGGACGTCAGGGGCATAACAGTCGAACATGTTATGAGAGGGGATCCACTTCACGTGCTTCTGCTTCGGGTGACACATTTATGGGTTTCCGAACCGCTGGCTGGACGCAGGTACATTTTTACTAATATTCTCATAAACAAAATTTCGCTATTATGTTCTAATATAACTCTCAATACGTGCAGGAATCTACTACAGGCAATGAGGAAAGCGGCCATGAGAGAGAATGATGGAAGACGATGACATACAGATGGTGGAGAGCGGATCATTTTTATTTTATGCATATTTGATGTATCTTATAGTTTGTACAGCAAATTTTATTTTATAATGGGAAATTATACCGTCCGTCCGGTTAATCTACTATAAGCGTTCCTATGTTGAAGTTATCAAACCAGTATGAGTAACAAAATTTAAAACCATTTCTATATTGTTTCTTTGTCAAATTTGGCGAAAAAAATCTAACAGAAAAGATTAAGATGTACATCGTAATGATGGATATCTTTGTCCGAAACTTCCACGAGAAAATGATTCGCTCGGACAACTATCTTTTTGCCCACGGTACCATATCCCAGTCATCTTTGAAGGCTCAGAGCCTTTGAAGAAACATGAGGTGGTGGATGCGGCTGCAATGTAGCCTTTTCAACTTTTCTAATAAGCAGATTCATTTCAGCAGGATCAGTGGACATTTGCGGATGTGAAGAAGAAGGCTCAGATCTCAAGGCAGGCCCAAGTGGGAGATTCCTTAGAAGCAGTAACAACAATAGATTGAGCAGATCGTTTCACATCACTCCCACCACTACTGCCTGAAATTTTTTCAACGCTGCTTCCACTTACGACAGAAGAAACACCACGACTATCGACCGATATTCCAGACTCACTTCCTCTCCTAATTCGATAATCGGCCGAATGATTCATCGCAGAAGACGGCCTCCTCGGCGACCGCCTCCACGACTACCACTTCCATGTCAAGGCATTGTATGACTGCTACACTACACAGGAGAAGCGGTTGTAGGAAGGAGAAATGCAGAGTGAAAGAAGAGGGAAAATCGCAGTAAATAGGGTCTAGGTCTAATAGAAGAAACGGGGCAGGGGCAGGGGCAGAGAAGACGTGTGGCGGAAGTTGGAATGTTTAAAAGTAGAAAAGTTCGTCTGTAGACGGTTTTACGCTTATAGTCGATTAACCGGACGGACGCTTTTAGCTGTGGTTGGAATCGAAGAATACTTATAGTTTGTGGTTAGAATTGGTAATGTCCCTTTTATAATTAAAGTGAGAAAAAAATTAGAAATTTGGACAGAGTTTCCTTTGTTTTTAGTCTCCCCCACAGCTAGTATCATCCTGCATATTTGAATATCCAAACAGTTTCAGTATTTTGCCTCAAACATCAATTGCATCCAATAAAAATAAATATAACTAATGTACATCAAATTAATGAATATCCAACTACAAGTACTACAAATTTTCATCATCCAAATACAGTAGTACATCATCAAAGTTTACAAAAAAATCTATGTCTCTGTGCATCGCCCTCTGTCGTCCCCTCTCTGCACGTAATAAAAGAAAGTTAGATTATAATGAGTTGAAATGTAATTAATAATGAGAAAAATAGGTTCAAATATACCTAAGCTTGGGCAGCGTCGCCATCTCCAGCCCCCAGCAGCACACCCTCGTCATCTCCACCCCTGGTCAGGATTACCTCATCATCGTCACCATCGCCTCTCCCAAGATCGTCGGGATCAAAGGCATGGACCTCCATCCAATCCTGGAAGATCTGTCTAGTCTCTCTCTGGTACTCCATCATATCTCTGAGGTACTCCATAATGTCTGCTCGACTAGACGCCGCCTCTGATCGAACAGTCTGCACCTCCGTTCTAACAGACGCCACCTCTGTTCGAAGAGCCTGCACCTCCGCTCGATCAGACTCTATCAGGATCCTAATAGAAGCCATATCTGTGGGAGGCACGATCTGAGGGGGGAGTTGCCCTCGACGAGGGTGTTGCAGCACAGGAGGGGGCCGATCATCATTCCCCTCCGTCCACCTTCCGTCGACCTCATGCAGCCTCATCTTCACCAAATGCAGCCTGCCAAATACATCCGCGGGCCGCTGTGGTATAGTTTGTGCCCCTGGCGGTAACTGAATCTGAAAATTCTCAATAATCTTCTGAATCAAGACAGTGTACGCGAGGTTCTTGGTCCGTGTGCGTGAGATCTCACTCATGTGACTCAGAATCACATAGCCGGGGTCCAAGAAGTTACCGCTATACAATTTCTCCATGACATAGAGACCCATGTAGCTAACATGATCTCTATGTCCAACGCGCGGTAGAAGGGTGTGTGCTAGAAGGTTGTGGATGACGTGAGCTTTCACATTCATATCTTTCGCTCCTAGCTTCATGAAATCCACAATATCAGCGTTCCGATGAATCTGTCTAACGAACGCTATTCCCTCCGCTGTGGCGAGCACGAGACATTTTTTCTGGGCATGGTAGTACTTTTCTGCCTCTTCTGCGTGAAAGCCAAGCACCTGATTCACAACCTGTGCCGTCACTTCATACTCTTTACCCATTATGTAGGTCTTTATAACTCCCGACCTCGCAGAAAATCTCATGTTCGCATAGAATAGGCGAACCATATTTTCACAGCTGACTCCCCGAATAGTGTAGAGTCCTTGAAGTCCGATTATGTCAAACATTTCTTTTTATCTCTAAGGACTCCCATCCCGAAAATTTTTAATAACAAATGAATGAGACTAGTTCAACGAAATGTTGTAGAAACAATTTGTAAGAATAATTGACTCAACCTGTAAAGTCCACCATCTTCGTCAACGACACCTTTCGGTGTACTATATCCAGCTGATATTGCTCTCGACAATTTGACTGCGAAAGTCCTTCGATTGTGAGGTCGATGAAGCTGGCTGTGACGAGCTGGGAGCTGAGGAGCTGGGTAGTGGCTGTGAGGCCCTTGGAGTGCCTGTGGAGCACGTGGATGTGGCTCTGAGGCCCGTGAAACTGACTGTGGGGCCGGTAATTGTGGCTGTGAGGCCCGTGGAGGTCGAGGTGGCTGTGAGGGCAGTGGAGATGGTTGTGACATCGTTGGCCGCTTCGATGGTCCACCTTGTGACGTCGAATCCTTCTTTCGTTTATAAGTAATTTTATCTGCCATTTTCGTAAAGTCTGCAAACTGGAAAGTTCCAAGATTAGCCACAATAACTCGAACCGTGGCGAAAATCAGAGCCCGGTGAAACTCGGCCTTCACAGCCTTAACCTGGACGGACTCAATATTAGTCTGTCCGTCCGGGTTAAGGCTATGATCACCTGGATGGACGGATTGAAACAGAGTCCGTCCGGGTAATTCTAAAAGGGCGATTTTGACCTAGGGCTCGGATTTTTGCGTTCTAAACGTAAAAATTTAAACTAAATCAATACAAAAGGAGTAAGATATTACCTGATGCGTTTTTCGCTTGAGAATCGCACAAGAAATTTTTAGAGCGTCGAGATAAAACGAATTCCGGCCACTGTGAGTACCCGGCCTTGAACGATTATAATCGAGTCCCCGGACGGACGGAAAAATATACCGTTCGTCCTGGAAAGTTTTAAGTTAACCCGGACGGACGGTGATTTAAAGAATCCGAACGGGCTACGTGGCGACTACGTGACAGATTTTGGATTGAACGACAAACTGGGGACGGACGCTAATTGTTTCCGTCCGTCCGGGTTTGGGCCAAATTACGTATGGACAGACTCAATCCACGTCCGTCCGTCCGGCGTGGTTATATTTGGCAGATTTTCAATACGTGATGGTTTGATTTGTTAAAAAATTTTGTTTGTGGTTGGAATCGGAAAACACACGTAGTTTGTGGCCATTTTTGGTAATTTCCCAACTCCATTATTGTGCAACAAGGCAAACAAGTCTTGTGAAGGAAAAGACAAGTAACCAGTCGTTTATAGAAATGAGTACATAAATTATTAATTATTATTATGAAAAGAAAAACTCAAAAGACTTGGACCAAATTTATTTGGTATGGGTAGGGTGGGTCAATGGGTAATGACTAGGGAGATGAACAAAACAAGGTAGACAGAGAAAGAGAGGAGAGAGAGAGAGATGAAGAATTCAACGGCGGTGGAAGCCATTAACGAGAGCAGTAGCAGAGGTTACGGCAGTATGAATCTGAAGGGGCGAAGGGGAAGGGTTATAGCAGTATCGGTTTCATTGGCGGGAATAGCTCTGGTTGTCTTTCTTCTCTACGGCTCTGCATATCCTCTTCCATTTATTCCAGTCTCCTATTACTACAACTTCCATTCTTCTTCTTCGTCGTCGTCGTCTTCCTCATCGGAAAGCTCTTCCCTGGTCAGTTCTTATTTTCTCTCTCTAGTCTTTCTGCAAGTTTTTATTTTCTCTCTCTAGTTTTTTTGCAGAACCATCATCTATTCTTCCATCTCCATCTAGCTTTGCTTTCATGCTCTTTGCAGAATTGATCTAGCGGAAGTATAATCAATGAATTTTTCTATATTTTTCCTTTTTTTTTAAGATTTTAATTGAAAAATACTATTTTTACATCCATGATCTATATATATATATATATATTATATGTTTGAAAATCACATGCAAACAACTACAATATAATATATATGGGTAATTTTTTAACTTAATTTTCAAATAAAGTATTAATTGCTTTTCAAAAAATATTTTGTTTTTTTTTTTAACAAATCGTATGAAATTTACAACAACTCTATACGAGGGAAGGGATTTAATTTTAATTTCTGAAAAAAATTGAAACAATTCTGTGCAAAAATAATGTATGATCGTAGTAATTTGATTTTTTAAAGAAGTAATTCCTTGATGGTATGATCCAATGTGGGGCCTACATTTAAATAATTCATAGTTGACATCAATTAGGAGTAATTATGGCAATTTGATCGAAAAAACTATTCCAATTTAATCTTATCTGAGTAATTATATTGATAATGATAGGTATTCGCTTTAATTAGGTTAGTGGTGGGACTGTCTAGGTTGTAGTCCAACGGAACCGGAACCGGAACTAAAACCGTCGCGCACGGTTCTATTGTCCCAAAATCGTCGCCCAATTCTTAAACCAAAATCAGAATTGTGGGATTCTGGTACCAAAACCGACAGCGTTTCACAGTTCGGTCCCACATTTAAAAAGATTAAGAATTATTTATATTTTATTATTATTTTTGGGTTGAGTTTTCAAAGTTTTGGTCGAGTTTAGAGCTGATTTTCCGATCAAATTTTTAACACAATTCATTTCAGATTTTACAGTTTTTGACCCCCAAAATCGTGGACCACAAATCTTGAGAATTTGAAACCGGAACTGATTCCTTTGATGGGCCAAACCAAACCAAACCAAACCAAGATCGAAACTGCGGTTCAAGTCCCGTTGTTTGCTGTCACACCCCTAAATTACCAGAGGCGGGAGCGCCGTGTCAATGAGTCAAGATAGCTTATTTGACCGAGGTAAAACAAGTCACTATGCGAGTGTAGTGATCGGCATGGATGAGGAGCCGTGCTAAGAGCATGGGCGAGATATCAAGCTAATGGTTGCAAGGCAAGGCAAACGGGGCGATATGGGGCGCCCAAGGCAAGTTGGCCACACCACGAGTCCTAGACGTGGGGCAAGGTGGTGCGACAAGATCAACAAAGTCGTGTGTGGCAATGTCAAGTCAACCATGGTGCATAAAGACACGGGCCAAGGGCCCAAGGAAGGAGGGCGAGGCATCCTCCTTAGGGGTGCTAAAATATTCTAAGTGTTGGTGGGCACTTGAAGCACGCGGGCTGGATCACTTGGAGTGGGGCAGTCCAAATCTGGGCGCTGGCCCAGGCGCATATGGCGCTGGGCCGAGCGCTGGGCCAATGGGGCAGGCCCACGCGGGAAAGCAAAAGGGCATTTATGTTAGTGTTTCATTTATGTTAGTGTTTCATTTGTGTTAGTGCTATCATTCATGTTAGTGCTCTCATTTATGTTAGTGCTCTCATTCATGCTAGTGCTCTCATTTATGTTAGTGCTTACACTTATGAGCATTCATGTACCATTTGTGTATAAATAGGGCCATGAGCAACCAAGCCAAGACACCAACCTCGAGTGGGAGAGTGTCTTGAGCATTGTGGTGAGCCGTGGAGATTTTTGTGCCTAGTTCTCGTATTTGGAATACAAGAAGGGTTGGGATCGAGTTTCCCGTACTTGTGGTGTTATTTTATTCTCTTTCATCTCGCGTGTTTTCATTCGATCTTGATCCATTCATTTGTAGTGAGTTGGCTGAGCCAAGTGCGAGTGCTTGGTTGCCATCACAGGGTGGAAAATTTTGGGAGCAAAGTTTGACCCGACACTAGAATAAGCCAATTAGTCAAAGGTTTTCTTTTATTGGAATTGGAAATGCACAAAGATGAAAACGATGTCCTTAATGTCCATTCATGGCGGCTAATTCAATATAGTTGGAAAATTCCATTTTGGAATTTGGATCAATTCCTTGGAAAATTCATGAACTTTAATTTAGTTGGTGGGAGTGAGTTTATTGGTCAATGGTTAGTCAAACACTAAATGTTGCTCATCGTGGATGACGAGGCCAACGCTTAAAATTACCAATCACAATAACGTTATTAGGTTTTTTAACTCGATCGAGCAACTCTCGGTTAGGTCTAATTTTAGAATTGAGTCGAACCAAACCGAATTTCATTTTAGTCTTTTGCTTATCTCAATTTATTTATTGTATCAAATATAGTAAAATAAAAGTAAACATGCACCTAAAGGTGCATAATTGACATAATTCATCCCCTCTAAATGGAATGACTATAGTTTAGTTTTGATCCAAACATGGATACACTATTACGTTCAATTTTAAAGAAATTCAAATTCTCGATTACTCCATTTTTAAAGATTGTACGAGAAAAAAATGTAACGAGTTTGTAGAAATTTACAGGACGAGGAGAAAGAGATTTTGAAGAACGTTTTAAAGAATGCATCAATGAAGGACAAAACCATAATTGTAACTACGTTGAACGACGCGTGGGCAATGCCAAAGTCGAAGTCAATGCTCGATCTTTTTGTCAAAAGCTTTCGGATCGGCAATGAAACTGCGTGGCTGCTCAATCATTTGGTGATTGTAGGGTTAGACGAAAGAGCTCATTCTCGTTGCCTCGAGATGCACCATCATTGTTATGAGTTGAAGACTCACGGACGTAATTTCTCGGGCGAGGCTTACTTCATGACGTCAGAGTACTTGGACATGATGTGGAGAAGGATCGAGTTTTTGGGCTTGGTTCTTGAGTTAGGATACAACTTCGTATTCACGGTATATTTCTCTTTCTCTCTCTTCAATTTTAATTTTTATTATTTTAATAAGAAATCAAAATTAAATTAAAACCATATTATAAAATTATATCATTGATCAATGTTGGTCAGGACGTGGACATAATGTGGCTGCGAAATCCATTTCAACACTTTTACAAGGAAGGTGACTTCCAAATTGCATGTGACTACTACTTGGGAAACCCTAAGAATTTAAAAAACTTGCCAAATGGAGGATTCAACTACGTAAAATCGAACAAAAAAACCATTGAATTCTACAAATTTTGGTATTATGCAAGGCTCAAATTTCCGAGCCTTCACGATCAAGACGTGCTAAACAAGATCAAATACGACCCTTTCCTCCACAAGATCGGAATTCAAATTATGTTCTTGGACACTGCCTATTATGGAGGATTTTGCCAGCCGAGTAGGAATTTTAACCTCGTTTGTACCATGCATGCCAATTGTTGCATCGGGCAGGATAACAAGGTTCACGATCTCGACATCTTGCTTCACGATTGGGAAAGATTTCTCTCCCTCCCTCCCAACCGAAGAGCCTCCCCGCCATTCTCTTGGAGCGTTCCTCAACTATGCAGGTATTATCAAAATGTTTATCATGATTCTTAGAGCGAAATCATAACCTTAATTTATAACTGAGATGATATAATAAATGATTGGTTTTTATTTGCAGAACGTCCTTCGACCATCGACACTTGCTTAGTCAAAAAGAGAGCAAAAGTTGAAGTGAGAAGTATGCAATGACATGCATAGAAATAAATATCAACCTCATTGTCATAATTTAAGTATTCTCAACTTACACCGCGATGTCTCGTTCTCGTTCTCGTTCATCAATTGAACATATTTTATGAGCGCTTAACTTAGGAATGTGTAATGTATCGTGGTAATTTGAATTTACTCGAGAAGAAATTCAAAGAAGTAAAACAATATTAAATCAAAATTGTTGAAAATTGGTTTATTACTATTTTGTAAGTGCGACAATTAAACTATTATCCATAAAGGCAATTTAATTCCACATTAAACTTCGTATAGTCACGTGTCACTTTAGCATTATATACTTCGTTAAAAAAAAAAGTCACTATCTCAATCTTCAATCGTTCAAAATCATTAAATTTTGCCAAATAGTTTCAGTTCGGTTCTCAGTTCTCAGTCCGGTCTGCCCACTCCTAATTGTAGACTAAGCTAAACATCAAATGATAAGTAACCCAAAATATTTAAGTGTGCAATTAGAATATTATCTACCACTGCTGATTGTTCATTAACCATAAACCGAATTGCACGTATTAGTCAATAAAATAATCATTTATTTGCACTAAATATGTATTCACGACATTGGATGTCACAACTAATTAATATTTCTTCATATCTAGGTTAAATCCCACGTCAATGGAGCCGCGTCTCCATCTATTTGGGTCAGACCGAGTCTGGCAAAGTTGAGTCGAGTTGACAGTTGGATTGGGTTGAGTTCTACTAGATTATGGGTCAGGTTTATTTTTGGGCCGGACTGCTTGTGCAACTTGGGCCAGCCCGGTTCTTTTTGGGTTCGGGCGGACCCATTATTTTGTTAGCTCGAGACGACACTGTTGTCTCCTTCTTCCGGCGTGGTGAAGTTGTGATTCGGAGGTTTGACTGGAATTATTCGTGCGAGGTTGAGCCAATAATGTACTGATGATTGCGCCTATGCGAATTGACTTCTCGTTGTTGGTTTGGTGATTCTAGATTATGCAAAGACGACGGTCGTCAATTCGTTTCCTAGTTCGATCTCGGCTCTTGCGGGATTGAGGAAATCTATTTTGACGTAAACAATTTGAAATCTTTCTCCTTCTCCCAGGTTATCTTCTTCTTCCCCTTTCCCTAGTTAGTTCATTCTCTGTAATTTTGCAGCTTTGGAATATTCCAACGACGAGTTTTAGGAAGAATTTGTTGGTTTGCCTGCTTCCAAAACTCCAATTTAGGAAACCCAAACGTTAAAGATGGCAAACCATGTGATGTGGCCCTATTTGTCAAAATCCTATTGGTCAAAGCTAATTGATATTATTTAATTTGATGGGAATTAAATGGGATGATAAAAAAGGAAGGGTCCTCTTTCTCTGCCCGTGGATGAGGGTTTTCCATCAGAACACTCACTTAAGAAATTGAGGGTCAAGAGAAAGAAAAATTCCTATTAAGAGCTTTCTGCAAACTATTTCATACACATGGATCCAGGTAACCTAACTTCTTCCTTGTGTGTGAAAATCATTGAGTCAACGTCCTGACGTTTCTCTATGAACAGTAGTAAAGGGAAAATAAGCTATCATGTTTATGCTTCTGTAATTCTTATTTTGATTGTAAAGTTGTGAAAATCAATTGTTCAAGATCCCATAATTTTTCTGTTAAGCAAATCAGAATTGTACGTGGTGTTTCTTTTGATGATACTTGAGAAACAATTATGATTTCGGTGTTTCTCTTTGATGTTAATTGAGAAACAATTATGATAGAAACAAACTAACATGTGGTATCAGAGCATCGTTGTAGAACAGTTGATTTTCCAATTATGAATCGTATGTTTATCTGCTGCTTAATGATCGATTTCTATTTAAATAATCGAAAGTACTGTTAACAGATTTTACTATTCACGGCCAATTACTGTTTATGGCCGATTATTGTTCATTACTGTTCATGGTTGAAAAATAAAATAATTCTTGATGTTTATATTATTTTATTGAATTCTAAATATGACAATTATGTTTTGTCATTGTTAATTGTTTATGCGAATGTTATTATTATTTAATTTGATGTCTAACTTATGATGATTTGTTAGTCACCAAAGTGGCCAGATCAGAACGTTTTTCTCAGATATCAAATTAAATAAATTCAATTACTCATGTGTTATGTGATGCTCGATAATGAAATGACATGATGAAAATTATGATTCTAACATGAGTATATTGATTTTCATGATTATAAAATATGTTGAATCGCCCAAAGGTGGATTGATTATTTTATAATTGTGAATATAATTGTGGTGAATTGATATGGCTTGAGTAGGTGTGTTTAGTATATCCAAAGATAACAAACATGTCTATTTTGAGTATGTTAATTATCAATTATGTGAAATTAATTTGAACATCAATTATGTTTCTGATTGTATATTGTTGTGTCACCCAAAGGAGAACTTCAATATATATTAATGATTGTTTGATTGCATTATGACTCAAAGCATTAATGTATGAGCGTGTTTTATATTTTGCAGCATCTATTCCTGTTACTCTTCATTCGCAAGCCACATCTGTTGTAAAATTTTCTAGTCTAAATTTCTCTGAATGGTGCGAACAAGTTCAGTTTCACCTCGGTGTTCTGGATCTTGATTTGACACTCTTAAATGAGAAACCAGCTGCTATCACTGCTTCTAGTAGCGCTGATCAGAGATCTTCCTATAATGCCTGGGAAAGATCAAACAGATTAAGCTTAATGTTTATGTGGATGACTGTAGCTAACAACATCAAGTCCACATTTCCTAAAACTGGAAGTGCAAAGGAATTTATGAAATTTGTGGAAGAATGTTCTTAGTCTGAATCGGCTGATAAATCACTTGCTGGAACACTGATGGGTACTTTGACCACCATGAAGTTTGATGGTTCACGTACCATGCATGAACATGTTGTTGAAATGACAAACATGGCAGCAAGATTAAAGTCTATGGGAATGGAAGTGAATGAGAACTTCCTAGTGACGTTTATCCTGAACTCCTTGCCTCCTCAATATGGCCCATTTCATATGAGCTATAACACTATGAGGACTAAATGGAATGTGCATGAATTGCAAAGTATGCTCATTCAAGAAGAAGCAAGGCTTAAGAAACCAGGAACTCAAGCAGTCAATCTCATGAATTATGAAGGAGCTGGAAAGAAACCGAGAAAGAAAAGTGGAAAGGGTAAGAAAGGACTATCATCGGTAGCTCAGTCCTCCTTCCAAATCCACAAGAAGGAACATAAAGATAAGTGTCATTTCTGTGGAAAGCAAGGACACTTTCAGAAAGATTGTCTGAAACGTAAGGCATGGTTCGAAAAGAAAGGTAAGTCTAGTGCTTTAGTATGTTTCGAATTAAATTTAACTGAAGTTCCTTGTAATACTTGGTGGATTGATTCAGGTTGTACTACTCACGTTTCTAATACAATGCAGGGATTCCTTACAACCCAAACCATAAGCCCAAATGAAAGATATATCTACATTGGCAATCGGGTGAAAGTTCCAGTTGAAGCTATTAGAACTTACCGGCTAATGTTAGACACTGGACATCAATTAGATCTTTTTCAAACTGTTTATGTTCCATCTGTTTCTCGTAATCTAGTTTCATTATCGAAACTTCAAAAAGCTGGATATTCCTGTATGTTTGGGAATGAATGTTTCAGTTTGTATAAAGATAATGTTCTTATTGGTTCTGGTGTTTTGTATGATGGTTTGTACAAGTTAAAACTTGATTATTGTTTTGCTGAAACCCTATTAATTGAGCATCGTAATATTGGAACGAAACATGGTTTAATGAATGAATGTTCTGCTTATTTGTGGCATAAACGATTAGGTCATATCTCCAAAGAAAGAATGGAAAAATTGATAAAGCAAGCAATACTTCTATATTTGGATTTTACTTATCTAAATAATTGTGTTGATTGTATTAAAGGAAAACAAACAAGAAACACAAAAAAGAAAGTAGCCACAAGAAGCAAACAGCTCCTTGAAATTATACACACCGATATATGTGATCCTTTTGATGTTCCATCTTTTGGTGGAGAAAGGTATTTTATCACCTTTATTGATGACTTTTCACGTTATGGATATATCTATCTACTGAATGAAAAATCTCAGCCAATAAATGCTCTTGAAGTGTTTATTACTGAGGTTGAAAGACAATTAGATAGAAAAGTGAAAATGATTAGATCTGATAGAGGTGATGAATATTATGGAAGTTATGATGAAAATGGACAACATCCAGGTCCATTTGCTAAATTCCTTGAAAGTCATGGTATTTGTGCGCAATACACAATGCCAGACACACAAGAACAGAATGGTGTTGCAGAAAGGCGAAATCGTACATTAATGGATATGGTTAGGAGTATGTTAAGTAATTCATCTTTACCTTATCATTGTGGATGCATGCTTTAAAGACTGCTGTATACTTATTAAACAGGGTTCCTAGGAAGGTAGTTTCAAATACTCCATTTGAACTGTGGACAGGAAGGAAACCCAGTTTAAGACAGCTGCATGTTTGGGGTTGTCCGGCAGAAGTAAGAATTTATAATCCACATGAAAGAAAGCTGGATTTAAGAACAACCAGTGGTTTCTTCATTGGTTATCCAGAAAAATCTAAAGGGTATAGATTTTACTATCCTAGCCATAGTACGAGAATAGTTGAAACTGGAAATGCTAGATTCATTGAAAATGGTGAGACTAGTGGGAGTTTGAAACCACGTAAAATGGAAATACAAGAAGTTAGGGTGCAAGTTCCAATACCCATAACTTCTACTCAAGTTGTTGTTCCACCAGTTATTGATCGTATTAATGACTTACACGAACAACAAATTAATGGTCAAACTCCACATAATGAGGTTGTCACGAATGAACCGGTAAGAGATGAACCACTAGAAATACCATTAAGACGATCTGTAAGAGAAAGAAGATCTGCTATTTCTAATGATTATGTGGTTTATCTTCAAGAGTTTGATTATGACTTAGGACTTGATGATGATCCAGTTTCGTTTTCACAGACCATAGAAAGTGAAAATTCTGATAAATGGTTAGATGCCATGAAAGATGAGTTAAAATCAATGGAACAGAATGAAGTTTGGAAACTCGTCGAATTGCCTGAAGGTTGTAAAAGAGTTGGGTGTAAATGGGTCTTTAAGACCAAACGCGACCCTAATGGCAATATCGAACGAAATAAAGTCAGACTTGTTGCCAAAGGTTTTACTCAGAAAGATGGTATTGATTACAAGAAAACATTTTCTCCTGTTTCGAAAAAGGATTCTTTCAGAATTATTATGGCAATGGTAGCTCATTATGATTTAGAGCTCCATCAAATGGATGTGAAAACTGCCTTTTTAAATGGGAATTTAGATGAGGAAGTTTATATGGACCAACCTGAAGGTTTTGTCATTACAGGACAAGAACATATGGTGTGTAAATTAAAGAAGTCAATATACGGACTTAAACAAGCTTCCCGACAATGGTATCTTAAGTTTAACGATATCATCACCTCCTTTGGATTTAAAGAAAACATCGTTGATCGGTGTATATATCTAAAGGTCAGTGGGAGTAAGTTTATATTTCTGATTCTGTATGTTGATGATATCTTGCTAGCTACTAATGATCTTGGCCTAATGTACGAAACCAAAAAATATCTCAATATGAACTTTGAAATGAAAAATATGGGAGAGGCATCCTTTGTGATTGGAATCAAAATATTCCGGGATAGATCACAAGGATTGTTGGGATTGTCTCAGAAAGCCTAT
Source organism: Begonia masoniana (assembly GCA_022432975.1). Lineage (NCBI taxonomy): Eukaryota > Viridiplantae > Streptophyta > Magnoliopsida > Cucurbitales > Begoniaceae > Begonia > Begonia masoniana. The sequence continues at coordinate 1,582,613 of CM039509.1, forward strand.
ATTAATAAAGTTCTAGAGAGATTCAGAATGGACAAATGTTCGGCAAGTGTTGTTCCAATTCAGAAAGTAGATAAATTTAATCTCAATCAATGTCCAAAGAATGAATTAGAACGTACACAAATGAAAGACATTCCTTTTGCTTCTATTGTGGGCAGTTTGATGTATGCACAGACTTGTACCAGACCCGACATTAGTTTTGCTATCGTAATGCTGGGACGGTATCAAAGTAATTCAGGCATAGAGCATTGGAAAGCTACAAAGAAAGTCCTTAGGTATCTACAAGGAACGAAGGAACACATACTCACTTACAGACTATCTGATCATCTTGAAGTGATTGGATATTCAGATTCGGATTATGCTGGATGTGTGGATACTAGAAAATCCACATTTGGCTATTTGTTCCTTTTAGCCAATGGTGCAATCTCGTGGAAGAGTGCGAAGCAGTCTGTCACTGCTACGTCCACTATGGAAGCTGAGTTCGTGGCATGCTTTGAGGCCACAATTCAGGGTTTATGGCTGTGGAACTTTATTTCAGGACTTGGAATTGTTGACAGTATTGCCAAGCCGCTGAAAATTTATTGTGATAACTCTGCAGCTGTCTTCTTTTCTAAAAACGACAAGTATTCCAAAGGTGCGAAACATATTGAATTGAAATACTTGGCCGTTAAAGAAAAAGTTCAGAAACAGAGGGTGTCAATCGAACACATAAGCACCAAACTTATGATCGCGGATCCGTTAACAAAAGGATTGCCACCTAAGACATTTACGGAACATGTCGAACGTATGGGCATTTCTGAAGGTTAACTTTATGTTTATGTTTGTGTAAAAAAAAAAAAAAAAAAAAAAAAAAAAAAAAAAAAAAAAAAAAAAAAAAAAAAAAAAAAAAAAAAAAAAAAAAAAAAAAAAAAAAAAAAAAAAAAAAAAAAAAAAAAAAAAAAAAAAAAAAAAAAAAAAAAAAAAAAAAAAAAAAAAAAAAAAAAAAAAAAAAAAAAAAAAAAAAAAAAAAAAAAAAAAAAAAAAAAAAAAAAAAAAAAAAAAAAAAAAAAAAAAAAAAAAAAAAAAAAAAAAAAAAAAAAAAAAAAAAAAAAAAAAAAAAAAAAAAAAAAAAAAAAAAAAAAAAAAAAAAAAAAAAAAAAAAAAAAAAAAAAAAAAAAAAAAAAAAAAAAAAAAAAAAAAAAAAAAAAAAAAAAAAAAAAAAAAAAAAAAAAAAAAAAAAAAAAAAAAAAAAAAAAAAAAAAAAAAAAAAAAAAAAAAAAAAAAAAAAAAAAAAAAAAAAAAAAAAAAAAAAAAAAAAAAAAAAAAAAAAAAAAAAAAAAAAAAAAAAAAAAAAAAAAAAAAAAAAAAAAAAAAAAAAAAAAAAAAAAAAAAAAAAAAAAAAAAAAAAAAAAAAAAAAAAAAAAAAAAAAAAAAAAAAAAAAAAAAAAAAAAAAAAAAAAAAAAAAAAAAAAAAAAAAAAAAAAAAAAAAAAAAAAAAAAAAAAAAAAAAAAAAAAAAAAAAAAAAAAAAAAAAAAAAAAAAAAAAAAAAAAAAAAAAAAAAAAAAAAAAAAAAAAAAAAAAAAAAAAAAAAAAAAAAAAAAAAAAAAAAAAAAAAAAAAAAAAAAAAAAAAAAAAAAAAAAAAAAAAAAAAAAAAAAAAAAAAAAAAAAAAAAAAAAAAAAAAAAAAAAAAAAAAAAAAAAAAAAAAAAAAAAAAAAAAAAAAACAGGTTTTGTCTTGAGAAAGACATAATGTGGACCATTATGTTATTCCTGCTTAGATCACTTGAGTATATAATTGATACTGTGATACATGGAAGGAACTATGTTGTTATAATTGACATACGACCGCTATGATCCATATTAGTTATATACTTAATAGTGATGTTATGTTTGACCAATATAATGATGGAGTTGATTTTGCTTATACGTATGATAGTATAAGTATTACAGATTATGACATATGGGCCAAGTGGGAGAAATGTTCCAAAACTCCAATTTAGGAAACCCAAACGTTAAAGATGGCAAACCATGTGATGTGGCCCTATTTGTCAAAATCCTATTGGTCAAAGCTAATTGATATTATTTAATTTGATGGGAATTAAATGGGATGATAAAAAAGGAAGGGTCCTCTTTCTCTGCCCGTGGATGAGGGTTTTCCATCAGAACACTCACTTAAGAAATTGAGGGTCAAGAGAAAGAAAAATTCCTATTAAGAGCTTTCTGCAAACTATTTCCTACACATGGATCCAGGTAACCTAACTTCTTCCTTGTGTGTGAAAATCATTGAGTCAACGTCCTGACGTTTCTCTATGAACAGTAGTAAAGGGAAAATAAGCTATCATGTTTATGCTTCTGTAATTCTTATTTTGATTGTAAAGTTGTGAAAATCAATTGTTCAAGATCCCATAATTTTTTCTGTAAGCAAATCAGAATTGTACGTGGTGTTTCTTTTGATGATACTTGAGAAACAATTATGATTTCGGTGTTTCTCTTTGATGTTAATTGAGAAACAATTATGATAGAAACAAACTAACATGTGGTATCAGAGCATCGTTGTAGAACAGTTGATTTTCCAATTATGAATCGTATGTTTATCTGCTGCTTAATGATCGATTTCTATTTAAATAATCGAAAGTACTGTTAACAGATTTTACTATTCACGGCCAATTACTGTTTATGGCCGATTATTGTTCATTACTGTTCATGGTTGAAAATAAAATAATTCTTGATGTTTATATTATTTTATTGAATTCTAAATATGACAATTATGTTTTGTCATTGTTAATTGTTTATGCGAATGTTATTATTATTTAATTTGATGTCTAACTTATGATGATTTGTTAGTCACCAAAGTGGCCAGATCAGAACGTTTTTCTCAGATATCAAATTAAATAAATTCAATTACTCATGTGTTATGTGATGCTCGATAATGAAATGACATGATGAAAATTATGATTCTAACATGAGTATATTGATTTTCATGATTATAAAATATGTTGAATCGCCCAAAGGTGGATTGATTATTTTATAATTGTGAATATAATTGTGGTGAATTGATATGGCTTGAGTAGGTGTGTTTAGTATATCCAAAGATAACAAACATGTCTATTTTGAGTATGTTAATTATCAATTATGTGAAATTAATTTGAACATCAATTATGTTTCTGATTGTATATTGTTGTGTCACCCAAAGGAGAACTTCAATATATATTAATGATTGTTTGATTGCATTATGACTCAAAGCATTAATGTATGAGCGTGTTTTATATTTTGCAGCATCTATTCCTGTTACTCTTCATTCGCAAGCCACATCTGTTGTAAAATTTTCTAGTCTAAATTTCTCTGAATGGTGCGAACAAGTTCAGTTTCACCTCGGTGTTCTGGATCTTGATTTGACACTCTTAAATGAGAAACCAGCTGCTATCACTGCTTCTAGTAGCGCTGATCAGAGATCTTCCTATAATGCCTGGGAAAGATCAAACAGATTAAGCTTAATGTTTATGCGGATGACTGTAGCTAACAACATCAAGTCCACATTTCCTAAAACTGGAAGTGCAAAGGAATTTATGAAATTTGTGGAAGAATGTTCTTAGTCTGAATCGGCTGATAAATCACTTGCTGGAACACTGATGGGTACTTTGACCACCATGAAGTTTGATGGTTCACGTACCATGCATGAACATGTTGTTGAAATGACAAACATGGCAGCAAGATTAAAGTCTATGGGAATGGAAGTGAATGAGAACTTCCTAGTGACGTTTATCCTGAACTCCTTGCCTCCTCAATATGGCCCATTTCATATGAGCTATAACACTATGAGGACTAAATGGAATGTGCATGAATTGCAAAGTATGCTCATTCAAGAAGAAGCAAGGCTTAAGAAACCAGGAACTCAAGCAGTCAATCTCATGAATTATGAAGGAGCTGGAAAGAAACCGAGAAAGAAAAGTGGAAAGGGTAAGAAAGGACTATCATCGGTAGCTCAGTCCTCCTTCCAAATCCACAAGAAGGAACATAAAGATAAGTGTCATTTCTGTGGAAAGCAAGGACACTTTCAGAAAGATTGTCTGAAACGTAAGGCATGGTTCGAAAAGAAAGGTAAGTCTAGTGCTTTAGTATGTTTCGAATTAAATTTAACTGAAGTTCCTTGTAATACTTGGTGGATTGATTCAGGTTGTACTACTCACGTTTCTAATACAATGCAGGGATTCCTTACAACCCAAACCATAAGCCCAAATGAAAGATATATCTACATTGGCAATCGGGTGAAAGTTCCAGTTGAAGCTATTGGAACTTACCGGCTAATGTTAGACACTGGACATCAATTAGATCTTTTTCAAACTGTTTATGTTCCATCTGTTTCTCGTAATCTAGTTTCATTATCGAAACTTCAAAAGCTGGATATTCCTGTATGTTTGGGAATGAATGTTTCAGTTTGTATAAAGATAATGTTCTTATTGGTTCTGGTGTTTTGTATGATGGTTTGTACAAGTTAAACTTGATTATTGTTTTGCTGAAACCCTATTAATTGAGCATCGTAATATTGGAACGAAACATGGTTTAATGAATGAATGTTCTGCTTATTTGTGGCATAAACGATTAGGTCATATCTCCAAAGAAAGAATGGAAAAATTGATAAAGCAAGCAATACTTCTATATTTGGATTTTACTGATCTAAATAATTGTGTTGATTGTATTAAAGGAAAACAAACAAGAAACACAAAAAAGAAAGTAGCCACAAGAAGCAAACAGCTCCTTGAAATTATACACACCGATATATGTGATTCTTTTGATGTTCCATCTTTTGGTGGAGAAAGGTATTTTATCACCTTTATTGATGACTTTTCACGTTATGGATATATCTATCTACTGAATGAAAAATCTCAGTCAATAAATGCTCTTGAAGTGTTTATTACTGAGGTTGAAAGACAATTAGATAGAAAAGTGAAAATGATTAGATCTGATAGAGGTGGTGAATATTATGGAAGTTATGATGAAAATGGACAACATCCAGGTCCATTTGCTAAATTCCTTGAAAGTCATGGTATTTGTGCGCAATACACAATGCCAGACACACAAGAACAGAATGGTGTTGCAGAAAGGCGAAATCGTACATTAATGGATATGGTTAGGAGTATGTTAAGTAATTCATCTTTACCTTTATCATTGTGGATGCATGCTTTAAAGACTGCTGTATACTTATTAAACAGGGTTCCTAGGAAGGTAGTTTCAAATACTCCATTTGAACTGTGGACAGGAAGGAAACCCAGTTTAAGACAGCTGCATGTTTGGGGTTGTCCGGCAGAAGTAAGAATTTATAATCCACATGAAAGAAAGCTGGATTTAAGAACAACCAGTGGTTTCTTCATTGGTTATCCAGAAAAATCTAAAAGGTATAGATTTTACTATCCTAGCCATAGTACGAGAATAGTTGAAACTGGAAATGCTAGATTCATTGAAAATGGTGAGACTAGTGGGAGTTTGAAACCACGTAAAATGGAAATACAAGAAGTTAGGGTGCAAGTTCCAATACCCATAACTTCTACTCAAGTTGTTGTTCCACCAGTTATTGATCGTATTAATGACTTACACGAACAACAAATTAATGGTCAAACTCCACATAATGAGGTTGTCACGAATGAACCGGTAAGAGATGAACCACTAGAAATACCATTAAGACGATCTGTAAGAGAAAGAAGATCTGCTATTTCTAATGATTATGTGGTTTATCTTCAAGAGTTTGATTATGACTTAGGACTTGATGATGATCCAGTTTCGTTTTCACAGACCATAGAAAGTGAAAATTCTGATAAATGGTTAGATGCCATGAAAGATGAGTTAAAATCAATGGAACATAATGAAGTTTGGAAACTCGTCGAATTGCCTGAAGGTTGTAAAAGAGTTGGGTGTAAATGGGTCTTTAAGACCAAACGCGACCCTAATGGCAATATCGAACGAAATAAAGTCAGACTTGTTGCCAAAGGTTTTACTCAGAAAAATGGTATTGATTACAAGAAAACATTTTCTCCTGTTTCGAAAAATGATTCTTTCAGAATTATTATGGCAATGGTAGCTCATTATGATTTAGAGCTCCATCAAATGGATGTGAAAACTGCCTTTTTAAATGGGAATTTAGATGAGGAAGTTTATATGGACCAACCTGAAGGTTTTGTCATTACAGGACAAGAACATATGGTGTGTAAATTAAAGAAGTCAATATACGGACTTAAACAAGCTTCCCGACAATGGTATCTTAAGTTTAACGATATCATCACCTCCTTTGGATTTAAAGAAAACATCGTTGATCGGTGTATATATCTAAAGGTCAGTGGGAGTAAGTTTATATTTCTGATTCTGTATGTTGATGATATCTTGCTAGCTACTAATGATCTTGGCCTAATGTACGAAACCAAAAAATATCTCAATATGAACTTTGAAATGAAAAATATGGGAGAGGCATCCTTTGTGATTGGAATCAAAATATTCCGGGATAGATCACAAGGATTGTTGGGATTGTCTCAGAAAGCCTATATTAATAAAGTTCTAGAGAGATTCAGAATGGACAAATGTTCGGCAAGTGTTGTTCCAATTCAGAAAGTAGATAAATTTAATCTCAATCAATGTCCAAAGAATGAATTAGAACGTACACAAATGAAAGACATTCCTTTTGCTTCTATTGTGGGCAGTTTGATGTATGCACAGACTTGTACCAGACCCGACATTAGTTTTGCTATCGTAATGCTGGGACGGTATCAAAGTAATTCAGGCATAGAGCATTGGAAAGCTACAAAGAAAGTCCTTAGGTATCTACAAGGAACGAAGGAACACATACTCACTTACAGACTATCTGATCATCTTGAAGTGATTGGATATTCAGATTCGGATTATGCTGGATGTGTGGATACTAGAAAATCCACATTTGGCTATTTGTTCCTTTTAGCCAATGGTGCAATCTCGTGGAAGAGTGCGAAGCAGTCTGTCACTGCTACGTCCACTATGGAAGCTGAGTTCGTGGCATGCTTTGAGGCCACAATTCAGGGTTTATGGCTGTGGAACTTTATTTCAGGACTTGGAATTGTTGACAGTATTGCCAAGCCGCTGAAAATTTATTGTGATAACTCTGCAGCTGTCTTCTTTTCTAAAAACGACAAGTATTCCAAAGGTGCGAAACATATTGAATTGAAATACTTGGCCGTTAAAGAAAAAGTTCAGAAACAGAGGGTGTCAATCGAACACATAAGCACCAAACTTATGATCGCGGATCCGTTAACAAAAGGATTGCCACCTAAGACATTTACGGAACATGTCGAACGTATGGGCATTTCTGAAGGTTAACTTTATGTTTATGTTTGTGTTCTTCATGTATTTGACACTCTTGAGCTCATGTATTGATAGTTTCTGATATACACTTATGAATCCTGTTTGATTATGTTGAATAATGCATGCGTAATGACATTATGAACTGATGAAGTTATAAACAGGTTTTGTCTTTGAGAAAGACACTAATGTGGACCATTATGTTATTCCTGCTTATAGATCATATTGAGTATATAATTGATACTGTGATACATGGAAGGAACTATGTTGTTATAATTGACATACGACCGCTATGATCCATATTAGTTATATACTTAATAGTGATGTTATGTTTGACCAATATAATGATGGAGTTGATTTTGCTTATACGTATGATAGTATAAGTATTACAGATTATGACATATGGGCCAAGTGGGAGAAATGTTCCAAAACTCCAATTTAGGAAACCCAAACGTTAAAGATAGCAAACCATGTGATGTGGCCCTATTTGTCAAAATCCTATTGGTCAAAGCTAATTGATATTATTTAATTTGATGGGAATTAAATGGGATGATAAAAAAGGAAGGGTCCTCTTTCTCTGCTCGTGGATGAGGGTTTTCCATCAGAACACTCACTTAAGAAATTGAGGGTCAAGAGAAAGAAAAATTCCTATTAAGAGCTTTCTGCAAACTATTTCGTACACATGGATCCAGGTAACCTAACTTCTTCCTTGTGTATGAAAATCATTGAGTCAACGTCCTGACGTTTCTCTATGAACAGTAGTAAAGGGAAAATAAGCTATCATGTTTATGCTTCTGTAATTCTTATTTTGATTGTAAAGTTGTGAAAATCAATTGTTCAAGATCCCATAATTTTTCTATTAAGCAAATCAGAATTGTACGTGGTGTTTCTTTTGATGATACTTGAGAAACAATTATGATTTCGGTGTTTCTCTTTGATGTTAATTGAGAAACAATTATGATTTTGGTGTTTCTCTTTGATGTTAATTGAGAAACAATTATGATAGAAACAAACTAACAGAATTCACCCTCACTGCCCTACCCACCATTACTGCCCTCCTGATTCCTCTAACAACTGCTAGATAAGCATCACAAACCACTCCGACCAATTCTATTCTGTACGGTTTTCTGTTACGTCTTTCTTTCTCCACTTCATCGCCATCTTCTTCTTGTTCTTCTATCTGTTCCCAATAATTTTCGATGACGGTTCCATCTTCCTTAACCTGGTAGCCTACTCCCATCCTGTGAAACCCACCAGCTAGGTTAGGGGAGAAAAAGGAAAATTTCTCTTCCTCATTGACCGCCATGTGTACAACCTTCTCTCTTCTTCCATAAAACTCTCATTTTTGTTAAAAATTTCTCGTAGAAACCCTATTATCTACTGAGGGTGTCGTTCACTCACGAGGGTAGAGAGAAGGAAGCCAAGGAAGGAAAATCGATGGAGAAAAATTTCTTCCCCAGTTAAGCTCTCTCACAGAGAATCACCTAGAGGCTTGTTGACCCATTTATTTCAAAACGGTGAAGAAAACGAAGGAGAAATAGAATCAGATTAAAGGTTGGACTGTTGGTATCCTTGCAAATTTCTCTACTCTCAGTGGTAAGAACACGATCTTTAATTTGTCTCCCTTGCTTTTTGTTGAAACATGGAAACTCATTAAAAATCAAATTTGTTTGTTTTAGCTTACTGAGATTTTTGGACGAGAGAAGTTGGATTATTGAGAAGGAGATTATAATTTGATTTCTAATATTTGGGCTAACGGTAGACTTGCACTCTTAATTCATTTTGGTTTGGGACCTACGTAAATCAATCGAGGTAGGAGTTTATTTTATTTTTCGGTTAGTATTATTATTTTAATTCATTAATTAAATTCCCTCTCTGTTTTTTCTCTCTCTCTCTCTCTCAACACCTCCATATTTATTCTGGCAGTCATCTCTCTCACAGAGAATCACCTAGAGGCTCACCTAGAGGCTTGTTGACCCATTTATTTCAAAACGGTGAAGAAAACGAAGGAGAAATAGAATCAGATTAAAGGTTGGACTGTTGGTATCCTTGCAAATTTCTCTACTCTCAGTGGTAAGAACACGATCTTTAATTTGTCTCCCTTGCTTTTTGTTGAAACATGGAAACTCATTAAAAATCAAATTTGTTTGTTTTAGCTTACTGAGATTTTTGGACGAAGAGAAGTTGGATTATTGAGAAGGAGATTATAATTTGATTTCTAATATTTGGGCTACGGTAGACTTGCACTCTTAAATTCATTTTGTTTGGGACCGACGGTAAATCAATCGAGGTAGGAGTTTATTTTATTTTTCGGTTAAGTATTATTATTTTTAATTCATTAATTAAATTCATTTATTAATATAATTTAATTTGGTAATATTGTTCTTTCACACATTTATCAACTGCATTATCTTATCATTGATAAAAATTGTGTGGTTTTAACTAGAAGTAATAGGATAGCTGAAGAGCCGTGTCCTTGGGCGCTGAAACCCTAAACCTGATCAGGGTAATTATGGCGTGCGACCGCCTGATGTCGATGTTTTGGCCTATGGCCCAGTGTGCTCGGAGTCCATGAGAGGCTCCATTTTCACCGAACATCTATTTGAATTGAAAAACTGTATTTTATTAAATTTATACATAATATTTTATAACTGCTGGAAATAAACTCTATCCCTATTGAGTTTAGTCGACTCACCCCAAACGACTACTATTTTTCAAGATTCAGTAAAGGAGAATTTGATTATCGGCACGAGAACAATCACTTTATAGAAATTCCCTATTTTAATAAATTTTTCTTGAGGAAATATCTTATATTGTTAAGGTGAGACACTATTGTGGATGTATAAGTTTTGTTGTATTTAATTTACGTGTTATTTTATTTGGACATATATCATTATATCATCTGCTGTCACTTATTGAACCTGTTTATTTATCTGTTCGGGCCCTGACTTATCTTAATTGGTTAATATTCCGCTGTATTTGGTGAAATTTGGTGTTAAGGGTCGGACGATCTAGTCCATTTCGGGCCGGGTCGTTCCCCGTTCTGTTGCGGGTCCCTTTTGGGTCGTGACACATCCTAAACCAAGATTTATGAACATTTCTCGCCATCTCAATCGTCTGTACAACAAAAGGCACCCAAGACAAAGTGCCATCCATGATCACGTCACAACCTTCGTTCAGCGCGGTGACAAGAAGTGACGAGGCAGCATCTGTCGAAGATTGATGCACCTGGGTTTGCCGAGAAAACGTCAAAAAGGTGGAGAAAGAGAGAGAGAGAGAGAGAGAGTCTCGCCAGTTCAGCAGTCTGAAGGATGTCATGGTGGTGGCCGCTAGAGCTAAGCGCTCTGTAAATGACGTCCGTTTCCTTAAAGGCGTCTGCTTCTACCACCACAGCATTCACAGCTGCCTTCGACCATAAAAGTCTGCCAGAAAAATCAAAACAGAAATAAACAGTCTCATAATCAACACAAACTTAGCAGGGATCATGTACAAAAGAGAGATTAAAGATTGATAATCTTTTAGAACGAAAGCGGGGTTATCGGTCGGCCACCGGTGATTAAATTGTTAAATTTTTTATAGTTTAAAATTTGATTTGTTAGGGTTAATACTATAAATGTGTTTTTTTTAAATAATAGTTTAAGGATGAAATTAGATTTTATCTATTAAATTAAGCATAATCGTCCCACTTAAACATTATAATTAAAAATAATAATGATGACAACCAAGAAGCCGTTGACATTTCAAACAATAGGTTGAATATAAAATCCAAATATTGTTTAAAAATAAATAAATGTAACTATTATTATAGTATTTAATTCTTTTATAATTATGACATAAAATAATAAATATTTTGAAAAATTAATAAAATAATAATAGAGATGAAGAACAATAATTATGATAGATTACAAAAATTAAGGATGCAAATTTACGAGATGACTTACAATATAATATCTTAGGTTTCTTTGCGATCATAAAAATTCTATAAAATTTTGAAGTTATCTTTTTGGGTAATTATCGATTTGAACCCTGTATTATACACGTTTTTTCAATTCACCTCCTGTACTAAAAAAACCGTCAAATTAAACCTTGTACTTTGATTTTGTTATCAATTTATACATTCTATCAACAATTTCATTAAATCCTCATTTAAAAAATTACCAAACGATCTTGGATTCAGTTGAAATTTTTACCACATGTTTACTTCTTAATGAGAAGATAATTTGAAAAGTTTTGTAATTTTTTAATAAATGTACGATTTATTGTAATTTTATTTTATTATTTTATAAAAATATTATAATAAATCATACAAATTTTAGAAAATCACAAAACATTTTCTATTATCTACCCATGGTATGTTGAACATGTGGAAAAATTTTCAAATAAATCAAATATCGTTTGGTATTTTTTTAAAAATTAATTTATAAAGTAAAGAAGAAACTGAGATTAATTTAAAAAAATAACAAAAGATATTGGATTTATTTGAAACTTTTTTCACATGTTCACATGTTATGGGTAGATAATAGAAATATTGTCGTAATTTTTTAAAAGTTGTATGATTTATTATAATATTTTTATAAAATACTAAAATAAAATTACAATAAATTGTACATGTGTTAAAAAATCACGAAAATTTTCAGATTATCTTCTCATTAAGTAGTGAACATGTGGTAAAAATTTCAAATGAATCATTTTTTAAATGAGGGTTTAATGAAATTGTTGATAGAATGTCTAAATTGATAACAAAATCAAAGTATATTGTTCAATTTGACAAGTTTTTTAGTGTAGGGAGTGAATTGAAAAAAAAAAGTGTATAGTACAGAGTTCAAATCGATAATTACCTATCTTTTTTGTTGCATCCTTTGACGTAAAGCTTCGTTAGAGAAAAAGAGAGGGAGCACACGCGATCCAAGTTTTGGGGACCTGAACTTGTACTCATAAAATAGGTGGGTTGGGCAAATTCAGCACGATGATTACCATGAGTGAGATTGTTCACTCCGTAAATGACACATGTAAAGTCAAATTTCACCAAACTTACATTGATGACATAATTTATGACAATATGACTAATCTATAAGATAGATTAGGCCAAAAAAAATTTAAGATATCATTTGTTAGGAACCCATAAATTCATCATCTAAATTGCACTTTCATTTTATAAAAAATTAAAATTTTGGAAGGTACGTTTGAAGCCTAATCAAACTCCATTATCGTGCAACAAGGCGAACAAGTCATGTGAAGGAAAAGAAAAGTAATCAGTCGTTTATAGAAATTAGGTTTGTTGATGATATTACATAAATTATTAATTATAAATTATAAATTATTATTATGAAAAGAAAAACTCAAAAGACTTGGGCCAAATGTATTTGGCAGGGTGGGCAAAATCGGACTGAAACCGGTGGACCAGACTGGATTGTCAGTTCGGTTTGATTCTTGGGCGGTTCTTTGAGCCATGGCTCTAGTTCTCGGTTCCCAGATCCATGGGACCGTGGATCGCAGTCCGATGCCAGTTCTGTTGATCACAAAACTGAAAATCGCAGGAATATCGACCCATTTGTCAGATCTGAGCTCCGATTCAAAGGTATTAGTTTTGCAGCCTTCGCAACAAGAGACAGTTGAGCCTCGGACACGGGTCCAAGCTGAGAGGAGGCTGTAGAGGAGGCAGAAGCAGATTTTCCAGGCTGTCGAAGGTGCCGGAGCTGCTTGACAGCCTGATGAAGACGCTCCAACCGAAAAGACTCACCGTCAAAAAACAAAACAACATCGTTATCCTTGTAATCCTCACCACTTCCGACAAAGGTCACGTTTTGTTTCCCCAATTGATTGTTTTGAAACTCGACGTTAACTCTATTTTTTTTGGTCTTACCGATAGGAAATCGGCTTAAATTCATCTAAAACCCCCTCAAACACAAAAACAAATGATTACTACGTACTGATTCAATCTAATCACTGCGCCTTCCCAGATTTATAGGGGAAGAAACAATGGATTGGAGGTACGCGACATTGTAAAGTGCAGAATTTGTTGGAAGAATCCTTGTTGAATGAAAAACCGAGAATCTATTTTAACAAAAAATAAATAAAAATTATAAAAATTGGGACCGGTTCGGTTCTAGGACCTAAAATCTCGAAATGTCCGGTCTGTGCCCACCACTAGTATTGGTATGGTACTTGGGTAGGGTGGGTAATGACTAGTGAGATGAACAAAAACAAGGTAAAGAGAGAAAGAGAGGAGAGAGAGAGATGAAGAATTTAACGGCGGTGGAAGCCATTAACGAGAGCAAGTAGCAGAGGTTACAGCAGTATGAATCTGAAGGGGCGAAGGGGAAGGGTGATAGCAGTATCGGTTTCAATGGCGGGAATAGCTCTGGTTGTCTTTCTTCTCTGCGGCTCTGAAAATCCTCTTCCATTTATTTCAGTCTCCTATTACTACAACTTCCATTCTTCTCCTTCGTCGTCGTCTTCCACATCGGAAAGCTCTTCCCTGGTCCGTTCTTATTTTCTCTCTCTAGTCTTTCTGCAGGTTTTTATTTTCTCTCTCTAGATTTTTTGCAGAACCACCATCATCTATTCTTCCATCTCCATCTAGCTTTGCTTTCATGCTCTTTGCAGAATTGATCTAGCGGAAATATAATCAATGAATTTTTCTATATTTTTCCTCTTTTTTTGAGATTTTAATTGAAAAATACTATTTTTACATCCATGAACTTCCCTTTGTTAGTAATTTTCCTTTATTTTATGGATATATATATATATTTTATATATATGTGTTTGAAAATCACATGCAAACAACTACAATATATGGGTAATTTTTTAACTTGATTTTCAAATAAAGTATTAATTACTTTTCAAAAATATTTGTTTTTTTTTTTTTTTTAACAAATCGTATGAAATTTACAACAACTATACGAGGGAAGGGATTTAATTTTAATTTCTGAAAAAAAAAAATTGAAACAATTCTGTGCAAAAATAATGTAAGTTTGTAGTAATTTGATTTTTTAATGAAGTAATTCCTTGTTGGTATGATCTAATGTGGGGCCTACATTTAAATAATTGATAGTTGACTTCAATTGTTTTCATCACTTAGGAGTAATTATTATGGCAATTTGATCGAAAAAAATATTCCAATTTAATGGTCTCCGAGTAATATTGATAATGATAGGTATACCCGGGTGGGACTGTCTAGGTTGGAGTCGAACAAATGAAACTTAAGTTTTCAGTTTGGTCCGGAACCAGAACCAAAACCCTAGCCCACGGTTCCATTGTTCTCGAATCGTCGCCCAATTCCAGAACCAAAACCAGAATTGTGGGATTCTGGTACCGGAATCGACAGTGTTTCGCGGTTCGGTCCCACATTTAAAAATTTTAAAAATTATTTACATTTTTTTATTATTTTTGGGTTGGATTTTCGAAGTTTTGGTCAGGTTTAGGGCTGGTTTTCGGATCAAATTTTTAACGCACAATTTATTTCAGTTTTCACAGTTTTTGACTCCAAAATCGTGTACCACGGATCTTGAGAATTTGAAACCGAAACTGATTTCTTTGATGGGCGAAACCGAACCAAACCAAGATCGAAACTCCGGTTCCAGTCCGGTTTGCCAACCCTAGAATAGGTTTGCCCACCCTAGAATAAACCAATTAGTCAATGGTTTTCTTTTATTGGAATTGGAAATGCGCAAGGATGAAAACGATGTCCTTAAATTCCTTTCATGGCGGCTAATTCAATATAGTCTGAAAATTCCATTTTGGAATTTGGATCAATTCCTTGGAAGATTCTTGAACTTTATTTTAGTTGGTGGAAGTGAGTTTATTGGTCAATGGTTAGTCAAACAGTAAATGTTGCTCATCGTGGACGACGAGACCAACGCTTAAAATTACTTATCACAATAAGGTTATTAGGTTTTTAACTAGATCGAGCAAGTCTCGGTTAGGTCTAATTTTAGAATTAAGTTGAACCAAACCGAATTTTTTGTATCAAATATAGTAAAATAAAAGTAAACATGCACCTAAATGTGCATAATTGACATAATTCATCACCTCTAAATGCAATGACTATATAGTCTAGTTTTGATCCAAACATGGATACATTACTAAGTTCAATTTTAAAGAAATTCAAATTCTTGTTTACTTCATTTTTAAAGATTGTACAAGAAAAAAATGTGACTAGTTTGTGAAAATTTACAGGACGATGACAGAGAAATTTTGAAGAACGTTTTAAAGAATGCATCAATGGAGGATAAAACTGTAATTGTAACTACGCTGAATGACGCGTGGGCAAAGCCAAAGTCGAAGTCATTGCTCGATCTTTTTGTCAAAAGCTTTCAGATCGGCAATGAAACCGCGTGGCTGCTCAATCATTTGGTGATTGTAGGGTTAGACGAAAGAGCTCACGCTCGTTGCCTCGAGATGCACCGTCATTGTTATGAGTTGAAGACTCACGGACGTAATTTCTCAGGCGAGGCTTACTTCATGACGTTAGAGTACTTGGACATGATGTGGAGAAGGATCGAGTTTTTGGGCTTGGTTCTTGAGTTAGGATACAACTTCGTATTCACGGTATATTTTTCTTTCTCTCTCTTCAATTTTAATTTTTATTATTTTAATAAGAAATCAAAATTAAATTAAAACCATATTATAAAATTATGTCATTGATCAATGTTGGTCAGGACGCGGACATAATGTGGCTACGAAATCCATTTCAACACTTTTACAAGGAAGGAGACTTCCAAATTGCATGTGACTATTACTTGGGAAACCCTAAGAATTTAGAAAACTTGCCAAACGGAGGATTCAACTACGTAAAATCGAACGAAAAAACCATTGAATTCTACAAATTTTGGTATTATTCAAGGCTCAAATATCCGAACCTTCACGATCAAGACGTGCTAAACATGATCAAATCCGACCCTTTCCTCCACAAGATCGGAATTCAAATTATGTTCTTGGACACTGCCTATTATGGAGGATTTTGCCAGCCGAGTAGGAATTTTAACCTCGTTTGTACCATGCATGCCAATTGTTGCATCGGGCAGGATAACAAGGTTCACGATCTCGACATCTTGCTTCACGATTGGGAAAGATTTCTCTCGCTCCCTCCCGACCGAAGAGCCTCCCCACCATTCTCCTGGAGCGTTCCTCAACTATGCAGGTATAATATTAGTTTTCAAATTATCAAAATGTTTATCATGATTCTTAGAGCGAAATCGTAACCTTAATTTATAACTGAGATGATATATTTAATGTTTGGTTTTTATTTGCAGTACGTCCTTCGACCATCGGCACTTGCTCAGTTGAAAAGAGAGCAAAAGTTGAAGTGAGAAGTATGCAATGACATGCATAGAAATAAATATCAACCTTATTATCATAATTTAAGTATTCTCAACTTACACCGCAATGTCTCGTTCTCGTTCATCAATTGAACATATTTTACGAGCGCTTAACTTAGGAATGTGTAATGTATCGTGGTAATTTGAATTTACTCGAGAAGAAATTCAAAGAAGTAAAACAATATTATATCAAAATTGTTGAAAATTGGTCTATTACTATTTTGTAAGTGCGACAATTAAACTCTTATCCATAAAGGCAATTTAATTCCACATTAAACTTCGTATCGTCACGTGTCACTTTAGCATTATATATTTTGTTAAAAAAAAAGTCACTATCTCAGTCTTCAATCGTTCAAAATCATTAAATTTTGCCAAATAGTTTCAGTTCGGTTCTCGGTTCTCAGTCCGGTCTGCGCACTCCTAATTATAGACTAAGCTAAACATTAGATCATAAGTAAACCCAAAATATTTAAGTGTGCAATTAGAATATTATCTACCACTGCTAATTGTTCATTAGCCATAAACCGAATTGCACGTATTAGTGAATAAAATAATCATTTATTTGCACTAAATACGTATTCATGACATTGGATGTCACAACTAATTAATATTTCTTCATATCGAGGTTCGATCTCAAGTCGATGGAGCCACGTCTCCATCTATTTGGGTCAGACCGAGTCTAGCAAAGTTGAGTCGAGTTGATAGTTGGAATGGGTTGAGTTCTACTAGATTATGGGTCAGGCTTACTTTTGGGCCGGCCCGATTCTTTTTGGGTTTGGGCTGACCCATTATTTCGTCAGCTCGACAACCTCAGCGAGCTACCACCGCAGCCGCTTGCCAAGGTTTTCTTGGCCGCTGCTTCCTCGCAATTTTTTACCGCCGACTGCGCACACTTCAGATTGTCTCGCCCTCCTGCGCATGCAACTCTCTCGATCCTGGCCATCTCTATGTCCACCTCGACTGTTGCTGCGGTATCAACGCATCTGCACCCTGTCATAGTCGCTGGCGACTCACCACCTGCACTCGTGGTCTTTAATGTTCATTCGCAGCTTCCTCTGAAATTGACTTCCAAGAATTATGCTGCTTGGAGAATTCAATTTGATTTGCTTCTCCATGGCTACAACTTGTTTGGCTATTTCGATGGCTCGGTTCTCTGGCCATCTCTGACGATCACACCGCTTGACTCCACAACGGCCATGTCAAATCCTTTCTCAGGATCAATTGATTCTCAATGCAATTGTTGGTTCGCTTCACGCGTCACTTATCCAGTTTGTATTGGCTTCGAAAACGGTTTCAGAGGCTTGAGCAGCTCTATTTAAGGCTTATCATACAGCAATACCGCCGCCGATTAAATCATCCAAAACTCAGTGATCGATCAATCATCGAGTATATGCAAGAGATTAAGGCCAATATCGATGCGCTCGCCATGATGAATGGATGAGTTATCTATTCGCATCCTCGACGGGCTTGACAATTGCTATGATGGTCTTGCCAATGCAATTCAAGCCCATGAATCCCCGATTGGGTTCGAGGAATTACTTGAGAAGTTGCTCAACCTTGAGGCGTCCTTGCACTCTGCGCATCCACCTGTTGCTGATGTGCCCGCTCCAGCCACCGCAATGATGGCCCGGGTCCGATCCAACAACCGCAATAGGTTCCGCGGTGGCAACCGCGCCCATCCAGCAGCCCCACCGCAATTGGCTGGCCAACTCGTCGTGTCCGTCTACGGGTTCACAGTCCCTTGGTTCTCTGTGGTTGCCAAGTCCATGCCCGGGACAACACTAGACGCCGCCGCATGCATCGACCACCGGTCGCAGTGGCTATCTTGGCAAATGTCAGATCTGTTGTCAATATGGCCATTTGGCCACACAGTGTTCATTCTATATCTCACCGGCTGCGCCGAGCCGGTTCACTCTACGCGCTCACACTGCTATGTATACGTCCCTCTATGCTCCGTCTGATGAGTGGATACTGGACTCTGGCACCTCTCACCACATCACCACCGACCTCACCAACCTGTCGTTCCATTCAGCATACACGGCTGCGGACAATGTGGTTATTGGCGATGGCTCCGGCATAGCGATTACTCACACTGGTTCCCTCTCTTTACCCACCTCCTTGTCCTCTCTAATTTTAACTAATGTTTTTTTTTGTGTCTTCTATTACCTGTAACCTAATATCTGTTTTCGCTTTATGTGCATCTAATCATGTCAATGTTCTTTTCTTTGACTCCATGTTTCAGGTGCAGGATCGTCGCACGGGGATCATTCTAATTCAAGGAAAGCGTAAAAATGGCATCTACATATGGCCACAGTGTGCTCCGTCTAGGTCTAGTTTTTTTGTTTTAGCATCTTTTGTTAAGTCAACTGGTCGGTTTCTTCTTGGCATTGTCGTCTTGGGCACCCGGTCATTCCTATTTTTCATCGAATGTTATCGATTCTTGGGTTGTCCTTCCACAAATTGTCTTTTAATCAGTCTACTATCACTTTCATTGCTCCTTTAGATGTAATTTTCTCTGACTTTTGGACTTGTCCATTTCCCTCATTTGATGGCCTGAAATATTACGTTATCTTTGTTGATTACTTCACTAAATATGTTTGGTTCTATCCGTTAACTCATAAATCCGACGTTCACCAAACCTTCCAAAAGTTTAAAAGTCTCATTGAAAACTACTTTTGTCACATGATTAAGACCATTTTCACGGACAACGGTGGCAAATTTATTGGCCTACGTGACTTTTTGTCCACCTCCGACATCACTCACCTCACCACACCCGCTCATACACCCGAGCACAATGGTTATTCTGAACGTAGACATAGACATATTGTCGAAACCGGTAACACTCTTCTTCACTAAGCGTTGATTCCGGCTACCTTCTGGCCATTCGCCTATGTTATTGCCGTGTACCTTATCAACTGTATGCCTAAACAAAATATTCAGCTCATGTTGTCTTTTGAGAACCTTTTTCACTACGTCGCGCGCCGATACATCACTTTTTATCATCCGTCGCCCAAAGGTCACTGTTTATTTCCTTGTGTATGTTGATGATCTGATTATTACTGGTAGCAATTGGCAGTGCCTACCCCATTAGCAGTTGGCTCCCTCCTATCGGTACATGATGGGGGTCACCTTCGGCTAACGCTACTCTCTATTGTCAGGTAGTTGGTGGGTTACAGCACCTTCGCATGACGCGACCCGACATCGCCTTTGCTGTGAACAAGTTGTTAACTTAAAATATGTTTAAGTCTAACTATGTTTTTTATGATTGTGATTAACGTGAAAAATATAAATTGATGATTATACGAAATGAGTGATATTATTATTTATTGCAGTTAATTGAGAATGCCCTTTTACAAAGGGTATTATGTTTTATAACATTTTTGATTAAGTGTTATTAGTTGAGACTGGTGCATGCATAATGCCAAAAGGAACGTCAACCGCTGTCAAAGCATATTTGAAAGTCATCCGGTAGATATGTCTACCAAAAGTAATGTCGACCAAAACCAAGTATGACTCTGCAACAATAAAGTCGACCGAATTTTGAAGTCTACCGAAAGCAATGTCGACCAAAACCAAGTATGTCTCTGCAACAATAAAGTCGACCGAATTTTGAAGTCTATCGAAAGCAATGTCGATCAAAACCAAGTATGACTCTGCAACAATAAAGTCGACCGAATTTTGAAGTCTACCGAAAGCAATGTCGACCAAAACCAAGTATGACTCTACAACAATAAAGTCGACCGAATTTTGAAATCTACCGAAAGCAATGTCGACCAAAACCAAGTATGACTCTGCAACAATAAAGTCGACAATTTTGAAGTCTACCGAAAGCAATGTCGACCAAAACCAAGTATGACTCTGCAACAATAAAGTCAACCAGATTTTGAAGTCTACCGAAAGCAATGTCGACCAAAACCAAGTATGACTCTGCAACAATAAAGTCGACCGGATTTTGAAGTCTACCGAAAGCAATGTCGACCAAAACCAAGTATGACTCTGCAACAATAAAGTCGACCGAATTTTGAAGTCTACCGAAAGCAATGTCGACCAAAACCAAGTATGACTCTGCAACAATAAAGTCGACCGAATTTTGAAGTCTACCGAAAGCAATGTCGACCAAAACCAAGTATGACTCTGCAACAATAAAGTCGACCGAATTTTGAAGTCTACCGAAAGCAATGTCGACCAAAACCAAGTATGACTCTACAACAATAAAGTCGACCGAATTTTGAAATCTACCGAAAGCAATGTCGACCAAAACCAAGTATGACTCTACAACAATAAAGTCGACCGAATTTTGAAATCTACCGAAAGCAATGTCGACCAAAACCAAGTATGACTCTGCAACAATAAAGTCGACCAGATGCTGAAGTCTACCGAAACCAATGACGACCAAAATCAAGTCATCCAGATTTCTGAAGTCTACCGAAATAAATGACGACCAAAACTAAGTCGACCTGATTTTGAAGAAGTCTTCCGCCGCGCGTAATATCTACTGCAAACCACAACGACTAGCTTTTTACGTACGGATTCTTCAACGGTCATATTTTTTGTACGGAAACAAGGAGTCGTCCGAATGTGAAGCAGATTTCGGACACGAGTATTAAAAGACGATTGAAGCTTGAGAGAACAACTTTTTCCAACAATAAAGTCGACCGAATTTTGAAGTCTACCGAAAGCAATGTCGACCAAAACCAAGTATGACTCTGCAACAATAAAGTCGACCGAATTTTGAAGTCTACCGAAAGCAATGTCGACCAAAACCAAGTATGACTCTGCAACAATAAAGTCGACCGAATTTTGAAGTCTACCGAAAGCAATGTCGACCAAAACCAAGTATGACTCTGCAACAATAAAGTCGACCGAATTTTGAAGTCTACCGAAAGCAATGTCGACCAAAACCAAGTATGACTCTGCAACAATAAAGTCGACCGAATTTTGAAGTCTACCGAAAGCAATGTCGACCAAAACCAAGTATGACTCTGCAACAATAAAGTCGACCGAATTTTGAAGTCTACCGAAAGCAATGTCGACCAAAACCAAGTATGACTCTGCAACAATAAAGTCGACCGAATTTTGAAGTCTACCGAAAGCAATGTCGACCAAAACCAAGTATGACTCTGCAACAATAAAGTCGACCGAATTTTGAAGTCTACCGAAAGCAATGTCGACCAAAACCAAGTATGACTCTGCAACAATAAAGTCGACCGAATTTTGAAGTCTACCGAAAGCAATGTCGACCAAAACCAAGTATGACTCTGCAACAATAAAGTCGACCGAATTTTGAAGTCTACCGAAAGCAATGTCGACCAAAACCAAGTATGACTCTGCAACAATAAAGTCGACCGAATTTTGAAGTCTACCGAAAGCAATGTCGACCAAAACCAAGTATGACTCTGCAACAATAAAGTCGACCGAATTTTGAAGTCTACCGAAAGCAATGTCGACCAAAACCAAGTATGACTCTGCAACAATAAAGTCGACCGAATTTTGAAGTCTACCGAAAGCAATGTCGACCAAAACCAAGTATGACTCTGCAACAATAAAGTCGACCGAATTTTGAAGTCTACCGAAAGCAATGTCGACCAAAACCAAGTATGACTCTGCAACAATAAAGTCGACCGAATTTTGAAGTCTACCGAAAGCAATGTCGACCAAAACCAAGTATGACTCTGCAACAATAAAGTCGACCGAATTTTGAAGTCTACCGAAAGCAATGTCGACCAAAACCAAGTATGACTCTGCAACAATAAAGTCGACCGAATTTTGAAGTCTACCGAAAGCAATGTCGACCAAAACCAAGTATGACTCTGCAACAATAAAGTCGACCGAATTTTGAAGTCTACCGAAAGCAATGTCGACCAAAACCAAGTATGACTCTGCAACAATAAAGTCGACCGAATTTTGAAGTCTACCGAAAGCAATGTCGACCAAAACCAAGTATGACTCTGCAACAATAAAGTCGACCGAATTTTGAAGTCTACCGAAAGCAATGTCGACCAAAACCAAGTATGACTCTGCAACAATAAAGTCGACCGAATTTTGAAGTCTACCGAAAGCAATGTCGACCAAAACCAAGTATGACTCTGCAACAATAAAGTCGACCGAATTTTGAAGTCTACCGAAAGCAATGTCGACCAAAACAATTCTCTCTCAACTCTCACGAGCTTAAGTTTGTAATACTCTTTGACTCTCGACACTTCTCTACACCTAAACTTGAGATTTAGCTTTTTGAGAGAGCGTAGTTTTGTGCTCTATACTTTTCAATATTGTAAAACTTGAAAGATGCAACATTGCAAAACTAGAAATTTCTTAACCTAATCCTTTTTAAAGATGCAAGTGAGTTTTATCTTGAAGGCAGTGGATTGACGCCCGTGAAGTTCAATCCAAAGTTGTAAGGCAGTAGATCGACGCCCGTGAAGTTCGATCAAGAAATTTCGTTGAGGAGAGGACAAAGATCTTCAAGGGGAAAACCTTGAAGCGTGGACGTAGGCAAGATTGGCCGAATCACGTAAAAATATCGGTGTCATTCTTTTTCTCTTACTGTTACTTTTAAGTGTTTGTTGATAATTGCACACTAAGAAAAAATATAAGATAAAACTCACTTGCATCTTTAAAAAGGATTAGGTTAAGAAATTTTTAATTCACCTTCCCCCTCTTAGACAATCATGATCCTACACAAGTTGTCACAGTTTATGCATTCCCCGACTACTACACACTGGGGAGCAGTGAAACGCTTGCTCTGGTACTTAAATGGTACACGAGATCTTGGTATCAATCTCTGTGGCCGTATTTAGGGGTGATCAAGAACTGAGAACCGAGCTATTTGGTCTGGTTCTGGTCGGTTCTGAGGAAAAAAAAAAAAAAGAATTTCGGTTCTGTCTAATGCAGAACCGAAATTTCCGGTTCGGTTCTCGGTTATAATGGGACAGAACATGGAGAACCGACCCGGACCACTACCAGAATGCCTTAGCCTTGTGCCCTAACTATCGTCCACTCGAGTTTCTGTTTCTCACTTCTCTGTTCTCTCAGTCTCATTCATCTTCGCAAATCGCAGAGACGCAGACTCGAGTCTATCGCCCTCGCCCTCGCCCTCGCCGAGATTTGAACGAAATTTCTTTTGGACTTGTTAGGTTTGTTTGGCCTGTTTGTTGCCGCTGTTTCTCGTTCCAATCGTCAATTTGCTTCCTATTTTGTTCGATTTTATGGTGGTAAGCTTCAATATGACTACCGTATTCGTATTTTTCTAGTTTTACTGCTTGTTGATAGAGAAATTGTAATTGTGGATTGGCAGAATTTCGAAGTATGATTTTTCTGTCGTTAATTTTGTGTTATTTCGATTGTTGGGGGAGGGTTTATAAGCTTTTTGGCTGGGAATATAGGAAACCAGAAGGGGCACCCCCGGCTTGTCCATTTAAGCCTGCATCTAAACAGAACGGCAAGGTGAGTCTGCGTTGTTTTCTCTTTGTTTCGATTTAATATTTTGATGCTACTGTTTAAAGCTTTTTCTCACTGTAATCAACTTTTGCCGTAGGAGGCCGTGATCATGTAGACTAGTTTTCTAAGAGTAAATGAATAGAAATTTTTTTGAAATAGATGTAGAGGGATCCAAGATTTTTATTTTTGGTGAGGAACTATCTCTATTGATAAAAAGAAAATAAAGAAAGGAAAAGGAATAACGTATAACCCTTCTAAAAAAGTTCAAAAAGAAACACTTGCTTTATGGTAATTTCTCTCCAATTAAAGAGAGACGCAAAAGAATTTATTCTTCCAACTTCGCTCCAAGTCAATTTCTCTGCTCAAAAAAATGCAAAAAAAAAAAAAAAAAGCACTTAGTTTATAGAAATTTCCCTCCAATTAGTCAGAGGCATGTCGTTCTTCTAACTTCGCTCCAATTGAGATCTTTAGTGATTGTTTCCATGAGGATTGTTCTAATTGAGGATAGATTTTAAATCATGGGTCATTAGCATCTGGATGCTATATCCCCTCTCTTTTATTCCGATGAAGGTTTGAGTTCATGCTAGTGGATTGCTTTTCTATTCGATGAAAATTCATGTACACTTTTAAAGGATTTATTTTTTAATATAGAAATTGTTTCAAGCAGTTTTAGCATGAAAAAAATGAACAATGCTGTGAGATTACTTAGTGTAGTTATATAACAAAGTCTTTTGAATAGATTTTTAATGCTGCTATGTTATTCATGTCTTAGCAATCTCCCCCT
This sequence comes from Begonia masoniana, assembly GCA_022432975.1. NCBI lineage: Eukaryota > Viridiplantae > Streptophyta > Magnoliopsida > Cucurbitales > Begoniaceae > Begonia > Begonia masoniana. Next base: position 1,607,448 of record CM039509.1, read on the forward strand.
TCTACAACCTGTGGTTTCGACTCTCTCTGCTTGTTTGATGTCTCAATTTTTAGTGAGTAGTGAATTGTTTTACTTACAATGAATATTATGAATAATTTTTGCAGGTTTGTGTCATGAATATTTATGGTTGGATAATAGTATTAAATTAATTGTTTATTTATTTATTTGAATTAATAGTTTACATATCTAATTTTGGAATTTTTTATTAAAAAAAAGTTTGTAATGGGAAAACCGGAACCGGATCTAAAATTCTGATCCGGTCCTCAAGAAAATTTTAACAGTCCCGGTCTTGAAAATTGAAAATCGAATTTTATTGGTCTGGTCTCAATCTTCCTCAAAATCGAACCGGACCACGAACACCCCTAGCCGCATCCAGGCATCTCTTCATGCATATTCTGACGCTGACTGGGGCGGTGATCCGGATGACCGGACATCTACCGGGGCCTATGTTGTCTTCCTTGGCAAAAATCCGATTGCTTGGTGTTCCACGAAACAACACACCGTCGCTCGTTCCACTGAGGCCGAGTACCGTGCCATTGCCTCTGCTGATGCAGAACTGGAGTGGGTCAAGTCCTTGCTCAAGGAACTTGGCGTCTCTCTTTCGCTCCGCTTGTCCCATACTCGGATAATCTTGGTGCGACTTATCTTTGTGCAAATTTGGTGTTTCACTCCAGAATGAAGCACCTTGCTATGAATTATTACTTTGTTCGTGACTTGGTTCAGCACCAGCAGCTCCGTGTTGCTCATATCTTAGAGAATGATCAACTTGCTGATGCACTCACGAAACTGCTTCCGCGCCCTTATCTTCTTAGTTTATGCTCCAAGATTGGTGTCTCTGATGAAGCACCATCTTGAGGGAGTATATTAAAATTATTATTATCATGTTGGTTATTCTTGTCATTATTATTTGGGCATTATTATAATTACTCACAAGAGTTTTCATAGTCGATTTCATTAACAGTAAATTATCTTTTCGATCATTCCTTTATCTTCTTCTCCCTTCCCTAATTAGTTCATTCTCTGTAATTTTCCATCTTTGGAATATTCCAACAACGAGTTTTAGGAATAATTTTAGAAAGTATTTGTTCCTTTCTTCCATCCAGCTGTTCAAGTGGGCGTTTATTCCTGGTCATTACATTATTCTCTTATCTCATCTCTTCTTTTCTGTTCTTTTCTTTTTTGTAATTTCGTTGAAACCCAAAAATATACTCATTACTGTTTCCTTTTTTTTTAGTTGAATTCCCCTTAAATCTTCAAAAATGTAAACATACTGATTAATCTGGTGTGTCCGGTGGAATGATGGTCAAAATCCCAGCTTCAGTTGAGAAGTTGAGGCTTGGGTTTGGCAGAATTTGCGTAGGAGAAATGGTAGATTGAAGTGGCTCCTCTCATTTTTGTATAAGCTAGACTTAAAGGAAAAATAGATGTTTTTTTTTTCAATGTGGCATCCATTTTTCTCTATTTTCGTGTTAAGTTTGGATTTTAATAGTGTGAATTCTTTTAAATATTTCTGCTATTAGAAACTTTAGTTTTCCCTCAATCTTTACAAGTACTGACAGTGAAGGATGGCTTTCAGGTTCTCTTTTGGATTTTTTTGTAATGATCAAGACCTCAGTCCTTCCTTTCCAAGTATGTGTTGTGGTGCTTTAACTCTAATTGTTTTACTTCCTACCTTCTTTAACTTTCATGTGTAAAGAAAACAAGTTTTTATTGTTCATTTTGTTTTTCAATCTGTTTATCATTCGGGTGCCCCTAGCATTTTCTCTTCAATCCTTGCTTTCCTGCAAAAATGTGAAAAAAATGAAAGCTACTTCATCATTAATTCAATCTCATATATACACTCATCATTTAAACAACATGGCTAGTTGATTTATTTTGTACTACTGGCTGTGATTTTAACTCTTCAATTTTCCATGAAAAAGTTTGCAGGAATTAATCATTTAAAGAGAGGAAGAACAAAAATGGAGCTCACTCTAACACAACCTGATGATTGGCATCTCCATCTCCGGGATGGTGAACTTCTAAAAGCTGTTGTTCCTCACAGGTAAAATTAATGTAGCTTCTAATCTTGATGTGATTGTTGGAAGATTTGGTCAAAGCTTGTTTGCGTGCTAATTGGCATTCAATCACTTAGCTTTCTTATGTTTTATGGATGGATGGATGTATCATTGGTGTGACTTAATGTTATTTTAGATAAATTTTTGCCTACAGTGCAAGCTACTTTGGGAGGGCTATAGTAATGCCAAATTTGAAGCCCCCCATAACCACTACAGCTCTTGCAGTGGATTATCGAGATTTTATATTGAAAGCACTACCTTCTAATAGTAACTTTACTCCTCTTATGACTCTTTACCTCACAGATGCTACTAGTCGTGATGAGATCAGACTTGCTAGTAAGTTGTCTTTAGGTATTCCATCATAAAACTATTATTGCCTTTATTTGACTAGTTATTTCTTTCTTTATTGTTTTTTTAACATGTTTAAGTTCTATCTGTATATTGAAATTCATGTGTGATTGTGTTTGTTTTACAGGAAGAAGTGGGGTTGTTTTTGCTGTGAAGTTGTATCCTGCAGGCGCGACAACAAATTCCCAAGATGGTGTTACAAATATTTTTGAAAAATGTCTACCTGTTCTTGAAGAGATGGTTGAGCAGAATATCCCTTTATTGGTAATTGTAGATCACTGACCAAATTATTTTGTGTTCATTTCGTTTTATGGTCCTTATTTACAAAAAAACAAACAAACAAAAAATTAAATCAAACGAACTGATATTCGACATGGAAAAATACCATGTAGAATATTTCAATTAAGATTTGTTTTTGTCATATCGATGAAACATTCTCAAATACAAAAGGGTGTTTGGTCATGCTGCACATTGTCATGCTGAGGTAAAAACATCAAAATTATTAAACTATAATTTGATATATCATGAAAGTAGTATGAGCACCAAGAAATCCATGTTTTCATTGCTGGAAATATTCCATTAAAAAATATCCATGCTGCTTACTTAATTATTTACAATCTGAAGTCTGTGTTTCACATAGATTCAAGCCATGAAACATTCATTTTTACGATTGTTTAGTGTTTTAAAGTGGTCTTTGCAGTTGATACTTCTTATGAAATCTCTATTGTTGGGTATTCTGTTGATAAATGTGAAGGTCCATGGTGAGGTAACAGATCCAAATGTTGATGTTTTTGATCGCGAGAAAGTCTTCATTGAAACCATTTTGAAGCCCTTGATACAGAAGCTTCCAAATCTGAAGGTGGTGATGGAGCATATAACTACCATGGATGCTGTTACGTTTGTTGAGTCGTGTAAAGAAGGTATACTAAATAACTTTAGTTAAAAGATTTTTTGTGATAATCATAATTAAAAAAAATGAAGGAAGCTTTTTAGGTTACATTTTCTCTGGATAAAAAGGAATGTGAGTTTCATATTATTCTGTTTTTTTGTATATTAAAATTGATGTGCTATCTTTGTTGTATTTTACAGGATTTGTTGCAGCTACTGTCACTCCTCAACATCTTGTTCTGAATAGAAATTCTCTATTCCAAGGCGGATTACAGCCACATAATTACTGCCTTCCAGTACTCAAGAGAGAGATTCATAGTATGTTCCCTCGTCACTTGTGCATTTTTATTTGCAATAAATGTTTTATTGGAGTCAGTTTTTTTGTCAAGGCTAAGGAGGGTTGATGTTTTTAATGTTATTACCTACCTAAGAAACAATATGGTCATTCTTTTTTCTTTACTCTGAATTATTTTGATTTTCATTAGGACAAGCTATTGTGTCAGCCGTTACTAGTGGGAGTAAGAGATTTTTTCTAGGAACTGATAGTGCTCCTCACGAGAGACGAACGAAAGAATGTCCTTGTGGATGTGCTGGCATCTACAATGCCCCTGTTGCTTTATCATTGTATGCCAAAGTTTTTGAAGAGGTAAGTTTTTAGTTAAGCAATAGATTCTCGTCTATTTCATCATTGCATGTATATTTTTCTATTACATGGGTAGGTGGTAACACTAAAGGAAGTTTTTGATCTGGAATAAACACTCTTATTGTTTTTTCCTTTGTTATCAACAATTGCTTCAATTTTCATAATTACAGTCAAATCTAGCGGTTTGGATGTAGTCAATGGTGGAAGTAAATTGATTTGTGTTAACTAAAACTATACCATCAAATTTGGAATTAATAGGCTAGACTTGAGCAGAGATAGATAAGGATGAAAGATAGGCCAAGGAAAAAATCCTTGGCACTTTTACTGTTAATTCTTCTACCAGCAAGCTTGCGTTGCAGATATCAAAGTTATGATATGAATAACCTAGAATCATGCAGATATCAAAGTTATGATATGAATAACCTAGAATCATGAAGAGTTAGTGAACCATCTTGTCGTTGAATTTGAAGAGTTGGGAGGATCAGTTCTTTAACGATTTAGTAATTAAAAAAATATGTTGCATCTGATAGTAAGACAAACTTGTAGGTACAAGACAATATTACAATACATGCGTTTGCCTGTATGTTTACATGTTTGATCGATGGAGCTTAAGTCAAATATTAGTAAATAAATTTTGATTGTTTTCTGAAACATGTTGTCTTGATTGATGGGAAAGAGATAAGTAACCATTTTTAGGTGTCAATTTCTGACTTTCTGTTGACCTTTTAGGCGGGTGCTCTTGACAAACTAGAAGCATTTACAAGCTTTAATGGACCAGACTTTTATGGCCTCCCAAGAAACTCTTCAAAAATTAAATTGAGGAAGTCCCCATGGAAGGTACCGGAGTCCTTTTCATTTTCTTTTGGAGATATCATTCCAATGTTCGCCGGGAAAACACTTGAATGGCAGCCATGCGTCAATTGATATGAAGCTTCAACTGCGGAAGTAAGCAACTTTTCAGTTTTATTACATTTTTTGGCAAACATCAGCATCTTGGAGATGACAAAAATCATAATTTTGAAGTCCATTGTTGAAGTATGTACGCTGTACTGTGCTCGTTTTCTCCCTTTTTATTTTTTTAGTCTTCTCAGAAATTGATTATGGAGAAATTATTTTTTGTTGATTAGGTGATTAAATAAGTTGATCCATAATCAAATCAAGTTGTGTTTTATGGGTGAATGAGGAGCAATGCCATAATCATTGAAAGGAAATTGGGGAATGTGTTTTGTTTTGAAGCTCTCTCGGTACTTTTCTGCAAATTTTGAAGATTTGTATCAATAACCACATGAACACTAGTTTTTCTTTACATCCATTTCCACATATTCAGCTTAGTGTTGCATGCCATACTTGTTCTCTCAACCAATTTCCGGTATATATATATAAAAATCTTTTTGTACAAAATTGTTGAGAGGGGACTTAGCTGGAAGAGATGGATAAATTGGTTGGATGGCAGCGAAGTGGGGTAGTATGTAGAAAGGTAAGTGTGTAATAGGTGGAAGAGAGTAGTATTAGAGGAGGAAGGTAAGAAGCTATGTTGTATGAAGTTTTGGATAATACTACGTTTATTCGCTGAAGCTTCAATCAATGATTGGGTATAATTAAAATACAATTAATGTATTACACTAATTATTATTTGATACGTCAACGAGTATTTTAAGATCGTAGAACAAGTTTCAGTAACAAATCTATGCTTAATATCTACCATTACTTTCTTTAATCATACAATAATAATACAAGTGAATTCTTTTAAGGATGCATTTTTCCCACAAGGTAGGCCAGCAAGATGATGATGGAGCTTCACCGTCGATAGATAAACTGCATCTAATCGAGCTCTATAATATACCAGCACTTGGCTGCAATGAGATCAATAATTGTCTTAAAAATTGCCAAAAAAATGAAAGGAAAATAAATATCATAGTTAACTGCGCTAAGTAATTCAAAAATAGCCCATAAAAGAGGCCACATTTGGCTTTCACAGAAAGCAAAATTCATACCTTACGTGTGTGATATGGCATTTTCCATTGAATAACTGGTGCATTATCTGCGGTCCACACTCTATGAAGTCCAATCTTCATCGTCAGTATCCTATAATTATGGAATTTTGAAGACAATAAGCAAGTCCATAAAGTAGAATTCAATCACGTAAAGCAGCTTATTTCCAAAGGAGAAGAAAAAAATTACATAAATCTATTAACAAAAGCTAATAGATGAGACAGCTCAATGACGGAAATGTATCAGTTCAGCAAAAATTACCTCTGAACTGCTCGAGATTTCTTCATCGTCTTCCACCTGCAACGAAAACATTGCATTGTTCAATTACTTTTACACAAATCTACAAAATCCATTAAAAAAAAAAGCACTATGAGTGTAATCGTGAGACCATATCCAACATTCTAATTAAATGAAATGGGATAGCATACCAGAAGCTAAATACAGCAGTATAGAGTACCTTAGATGCCGCTGGGACAGGAAAAGAATGAGTAATGCACCATAAATCCATTCAAAAAATAAATTGAACAATTCAATGTAATGCAATTGGATTTCATTATGACTTAAAAAATATGCCTACGGAAATTCCTTATCTATTATACAATTGACTACCTTTAACGTTTTGTAAATTTAACCGACACTTTTTAGAATAAGAAACAATGTGTATTAATAAAAAGAAATTACAAGAGAAGAAAGGGAAGAAATCTCTAGAAAAAGAACAATGGAAACACTTAGATTACAGCAATGTCAATGTCCCTACAGCAATCTGGTCAGTACTTTTGAACAAGTCAGGTTACAACTTTTTTTCTGGATAGGAGTCAGGTTACCGAACTCAAATAGGAAATATAATAGAAACTACAAAGATTACTTTGCAGTGTTGAAGAACAAGCGCATATTTATTAATCCATAGAGAATACATTTACTTGGAAGGCCCAGAAAATAATTAAATAAGCCAACATTTATTGAAGTTGATCTTTCATTTCGGAAAGATGATATGGAAATGCACTCTGATCTATGAACAAAAATTTCATTTCTGGATATCTAGAACACTTGGCTAGCCTACGGCCGGTTGCTGTTGCCTCAGCTTAACATTTTGCCATATTGGCAGAGTCGTCCATATCTTTTCTGTTTTCCTAACTTGGTTTGTGCAGATAAGGAACCCATCCAGCGTGTGAATCCACCTAGGCAGTAAAGTTACAAGACCTACCGTCTTAGGGTTTATGAATCTAACATAGCTGAACACAATTTTTCCAATCAAACGAGGGTGGGGCGTTAACCTATATCTATTTCTTCCATATACAGTATGGAGGTAACAAGTTATTAGCAAACCTTTTGGATTCCCAAACCAGGAGTAATTAGAGCTGACTGGCTTTCAAGTTTATCTGTTTCTTGTGGTCTAAAAGGCCCAGAAGAACACTTATTCAAGTTCCGATCAGTGAGTCATGAGCATGATTGAAAACATAACATCAGAGCCCTAACACTAATTTTGTTCCTATCAGAAGAACACCAATGTTTATTGTTCACATAACCTCAGAGCAAACACTGTTTTCATTTGGAACAACCCTAAGAAATTAATGAAATAACGAAAAAAGATTATCTAATTTTGTGTGATCTTAAACTCATAGGAGAACCCGATCAGGTAGTCATCAGCATGGTTGAAAACAACTTTATAATGCTTAAGGCTCGCATAAAACCTCAGCCCACCCTCCAGGTGCCGCTGTTTTCATTTAGAACTCCAAGAAATTAATGAAACAACAAGAAAAAACACCAACAGAAAGTACAACTTCCTAGGGTAAGAAAAAGCCCTTTGATTTTGGAAAGGAATGTCTTATTTCGCTCCAGGACAAGGTCAGGGGAATGTGAAATTGACATATGGTTCTCGCTTAAAGAGAGGAACGACTGAAAATTTTTAAGATTAATAAGGAACAATGCTGTCACATCAAACTTCCAAAAGTCAAATGGATATATTTCAGGGATTAGAAACATCATAAATTCATACTAGAAGAAATGCAAGAATACCTTGTACTCTTTCTTCTTCCCCAAGACTCCTGCGCCTATTGAGTAACAAACAAGAATAAGAACTTATACAGCCCAATATTATTCACATAAAGCATATTACATCAAGACATAAACAGGTAAAATAAAACTCTTATTGAATTATATCATTGGCATAAAGAACTACAATCATTTCTATAAATCGTTCTTAATATTAAGAGAGACAGTAATGAATATATCTTGTCCTAATATAGATGAAAAGGTTTAATTACAAGTGCACAGCCATGCTAGTTTTATTATAATGAATAAATGATATAGATAGATGCAGGAAGAGCTAGTAGTAGTAGAAAACATGATGATATATGAGCGAACAATTCTTTTCATGGCAAGGTCAAGTAAGGGGTTGTTTGGTAAATATTACAGTAGGAAAGGAAAATGACTGTTTTGAGGGTTAGGTATCTTGTGTAGACAGACTTACTTTTTGTTATAATGGTGTCTAGCTGTGAAAATGATGGGGAGATAGAGACTTAGAGGGTTTAAGGAGGAACGTAAGGGAAGGGGAGAGCATTACTCATCTTTTGAAGAACACTATGTTTGTATTTCTCTTTAGTTAATTCCAAGTATGAGGATATATCTGGGAAACTTGCTTAAGGGGGAGATTCTAGTGCAACAAACACTGATAAAAATTCAAACAAGTACTGTAGCAATCACAGAAAAAAGTTCTTAAGCAGGTAGAAACCAGTTGGGGAGAGAGAGAGAGACCATTGTTTTTCCCCTTAATTACTCTTCTCTTTTTCCGACAGTCTTCATCCTGCAACAACACTGCAGTTAGACCTTAATTCAATATAAAATTGCAAAATACCACCAGAGTAGTCATGTCGAGGAGAAGATATAAAAAAACCTACACAGCAAATACAAGAAGATGAAAAAATTAATTTTTAAGTTGACGTTCTCACCTGGCTAATCTTCTGTTTTGAACCACTGGGCAGAGACAGCTGACCAGAAGCTGAAAAGTATAAAAAGCTATTGTCATTCTGAGTAATTGAATCTCCTTTCTTCAATAATAAATAAAAAAGAAGGAAAATAGCCACCTTTGGGTAACGAAACTTTCGTTGCTTTTCGTGGCGTCTTCTGATAGAAGAAAAAACTCTTTTAGAAAATGGTGAATATTACTAGAGCTCCATTAGCAAGACTCGTTAAGATACATCTATAATATGATAAAACAATTAATAGAAAGACAGTTAACATGCATTAACCATCGTTCACAGAGAAATTGGATAGCTTTCAGATTGCGTATGAAATAATGTGCATCATGATAGACAAAAGCCATGAATACAAACCTGGGAGAAAGTGACTTCTAATTAGAATTTGTGAAATAAGTTTTTGGTATATTATATGAAAATCATGGGCCTACAAATATTGAAGGTTTCTCTAATGCAAATTGGGCAGGATCAAAATTAGATAAAAGATCAATTACTAGTTATTGTATGTTTGTCGGAGGAAATCTAGTCTCATGGAAAAGTAAGAAGCAAAGAGTCGTGTTCCGATCTAGTGCAGAATTAGAATACAAGGCTATGGCTCAAGCTGCAAGTGAAATTATGTAGTTTACCAATTGTTGGAAAAAGTTAGCCTTAAGACTTCATTACTAGCAAAATTATGGTGTGATAATCAAGTTGCTCTTCACATTGCCTTGAATCCTGTGTTTCATGAGTGCACTAAGCATATTGAAATTGATTGTCACTTTGTTCATGAAAAAAAGTACAAGAAGGTAAAATTTCTACAGGATATGTGAAGTCTGAGGACCAAGTTAGAGATTTACTTACTAAAGCTCTGAATGGAAATATGATAAGTTATCTTTGTAACAAGTTGGGCATGATTGACATTTATACTCTAACTTGATGGAGAGTATTAGAAATATGTAAATATTAGAATTGATATTTTTTTAATTAAAGGAGATTTAATTTTGTATTGAATTAGGAATTAGTTTCTTTATGTATTAGTTTCCTTATTTTCATTTCAAGTTTGTGTATAAATGTATTTAGCATATGAATGAAACATACACGAAGAATGATTCTCTCCACAGTTTTGTTCTAACACTTACTATCTTAAATTGTACATTGCACTTAAAATTAAAAACTTGTATTCCTGTTCAACATGACCTTTTCCTCTACTTTATTGAACAAGGTAGATTTAGTTGCTTGAACCAGAGAACCATGATCGTTGTGTACATTTATCTTAGACGAAATCCCTGAGCTTGTACACTGTGAAAGAAGCGGAGATTTGGAAGCCAACAATGGTGAAATTTGCTTGTGCTCAGGAGATGCTGCAACTTCAATGACGTCCTTCTCATTTTTAATGGAAGAACAGAAGAGGTTTTTCATTTGTTTGTAGCAATTAAGGAAACTAACACAGGCAAAAGTAAAAAATTTGAATTAGCTTAAACACAAGAAGAAAGTAGCACTAAAATTCCAAAATACATAATCAGAAAGATGCTGTAATAAGGTGAATAATTCGACATTGTTAATTGGGCTAATCTAATCAAAATATTGCATTTATTTCTAGCAATGAAGGACATGGGGATATCACAACAGCACAATACTCCCGACTCATTTTCATGAAAAAGCATTCAAAGGTTAAAACAGCTAGCTGCACTGAATAATCTAAAACAGTAAGGATATTGGCCTGAGCATTCTTCCTGACCGATGAATTAAGTTCTGCGACTTTCTTTTCTTCTCCTTCAGATTCGTTACCATCATCCCCAGAAGAATCTTCTAAAAAACTGAAAATATAATGGACCGTTTTATGAATAATTGAGATTTACAAAAATTTTAGAGAATTAAGATTTTCCTAATCAGATTGCCAAAGTGCATGTGCTTCGAATAGCTAGGTTTGTGAATTACACCCAATGATCATGGCCTTAAACGGGAAAAAAGAGAATTACACCCAATGATCATGGCCTTTATCAATTAGCTGAAGTTTAGGTTCATGTAGATTCTATCGGCAGTACCTCTATACCCTCTTAAACTTTGTCAAGTAATTGATCTGTAACAGATTTCTCCTATTCACTAATAGACAAGACAGATTGATTAAGGAGATTAACCTGTCAAGTCAAATAGTCAATATGTTAGTATGTCTAATCGGGATATTTTTGGTGATTCATTACCAATTGTTTGAATTTTTATCTAGAAATGATTCACTAAACAATTAGAAATATAAACCAGAGGAAAAGTAACATAATCAAATAATCAATGATACGAGTTGTAGAGGGATAGAGATTTATATCTAAGGAATTAAATGAACACAACTTTTCAAGAAAATAAAAGCGGTAATACTTGAATGTTCTTCCTCTAGTTCTCTCTGACTGTCGACTTGGTGTTGCATTCTTAAGATCTAAATTTTCTTGATCTTTGGACAAATCATCTTCAAATTCAAATTTTGAAGGTAATTCCAGCTTTACGCCATCTTCAACAGAATTTTTCTTGTTCATATATGCAGCACCAGCCCCACCTTTAAATTCATAGTCAGCACACTGTCCCTGAAAAAAGTGAGAGAAGATCTACTTTCTGAAACAAAGAAAATGTGTTTGACAGAAAGTGATATAAAGAGGTAGAAAATACGTTGAGAAACACGAAAAAGAAAGACTTGTTTGATTGTGAGAGTTTTTCTTTCTTTCTTTTTGCTTGTGTTCGTAGTATGTGCCAGCAATTTAGCAACTGATACACAGTCATTTCTCCCAATAATATGTCACAGGACAGTCCTCTCTCTTTTTCATTTTATTCTTCCAGGCAAGGTCTACAGAACAAAAATACTAAGTTGTTAATTGTCTAAAGAGAAGCATTTTCGGCCTTGAGAGCACAATGTATTCAAATAAGAAATAACAATCTGAATATAATCTGCACCCAAGAAACTCAAAAGTACCTTTATGTGTTCTCTCTAAGGTAATGGTATCAGCACCCACTCAAATTTTCCATATTATTTGATGATAGAAACCATCTAAAAACTATCAGTTTTTAGCCTCTAAAATTATTACCTAATAGTTCAGTTGGGGCTTTGCGGATAAAAAGAAAATGGACACTTTCTTTTCTTTTCACAGAATATTATCTCCATGGCAAGGATTTCGATCACGGGGTTTTATTTGACGAACATCTACAAGCATATGCATTAGTTTTGTTTATTCAGATCAAAAGTCTAAGGTTTTAGTGACTGTAAGGAGTTAAACGAAATCTACGCAGTCATATTGCAATTATGAGCCTAACAAAATTGACCTTATTCATTTCCCTGGGAAAGTCAAGTTGCTTTTCTTCAGGGTTTTCATCTTTCTTACCTATCCACCACGCATCAGAAAATACAATCTGCAGAAAAGAAGGAAAAATTTACATCGCGTACGCGAAGATGAATTACTGAATATAAAGCTAATAGAATGGGAAAAGAAATCTACATTTAAGTAACATATATGAGTAACTAATTATAATGCTCAGTGAAATAAAACAAAGAAAAAGAAAATAAATCATCATCTTAAAATTTTTAATCAGCATATGGCAGACAACATGGAATAAACATGTCCAAATGTGCTGAAGTTCACTTGTCATATCACCTTCATCTTTGAAAGGGAAATCACTAGAAGAAATACACCATATGCAAGAAATTTGGAAGCTGAATATGGCAGCTATAATCCTACTACTCTACAACGACCTCTTCCATGGTCTTTATTGCCAATTACCTTTTCTGGAAAAGTAGTTTTTGTTTTTCCAATTCATCAGGTTCCCATGAAGATTAGGTTTCGCTATTAAAGTAATTAATGCTTCCTCTCATGCTAGTGTATTTCTCATTTGAAGTTTTTCAGCATTTCTTATTTTATTAGTAGAAATTGTCAAGGTAACAATGTTTAAATAGTGACCTTCAAGTAAGATATGGATATAGCCAATCCCCCATGCAAAAGGAAAAAAAAAACTTAAGGATAACAACCACACATTTTTACCTAGAATAAGTTCAAGGGGTTATACTTATCTGTTGATGCCAATAATGGCACTCACAAATGTAACCTAATGGTTATCGCCAACAATTTCCAACTTGGATATTATAATTTTGACAGGAATATCTTCGTACTACTACAGAAAAGTTGTATTGTGACTATTCTATAGTTTGAAGAAAAATATATGATATGAATCAATGAGGGTAAAAAATTAAAAATACAATAAAAAAAAATTCAAGCATAGATAAATATTCATTAAAGGAAAATGATGTTTTTGAAAGTGTAAAAGAAGAGTTTTTAATTACGAACTAAGGTGCAATTAAGCTCAAAATTAAGGACCAATAACCATTTCAAGATATTGAAGGAAGCCATGAAGGAAAGATTGCCAAAAAAAGATCAAAATGCATTAAAATGCACGACAAGGCGCACAGGAGGCGTGCACTAACTTTCCAAAATATGATTTTTTTCAACTTTTTGACGTTTTAGTGTTTCCGTATTTTGATTTTTGACACTTATTAGAGTTTACTATATTTTTAGAGATATTTTGGACTATTTATTATTATCTTTTGAGTTTATTTGTATTCTATTTAAATACAATATTTGTAACCTTTGGGAACAATTATGATAAAATAAACTTAGAAATTTTTAGAGAATTTTTTTTTTGATTTTTTGTGAATAATTAGATTTTCTTCAAGATAAAACTTGAAATATCAAATTGATACCTTTGGTTTTAATTACAAGTTCAGTTACGAGTCAAGCTCCTTGTTTGATAACTTTGATTCCGTCAGCAAAATTCAATTGAAGTCAAGTTTCTCAATTGAGGTCAAGTTTCTCATATTTGATTTAAAGTCATTTCTGAGTTTATATTTCACGTTGTTGAAATAACTTGGGTTTGATATACTCGTGGTTCTCATCAATATATATTCTTCGTGTTTATATTCACATGGATCTTTCTATGGTCCAAAAACTAAATCAAGTGAAACTCTTTCTATCTAGATTCAATTGAAAAAAGATTATTATTAATCTTCTTAGGAAACGAATATTGTAACAAAGGAAATACACAAGGGAGAATAGTAAAAAATAACCATTATTTTAGTCATCAATTGAGACATCTAACACGGATTTTATATCTTTAACAAGGCTTCCTACAAATCTCATATTCATTCAGTAAACCGAAAGAGGAGAAAAGTTCCATACTTACTCAATGTTATTCCCTACATTTAGATTTCTGCCACCTATTTACAGACGAAGTTGGATGAATTTTTGGAGTAAATGTTGAAATTAGACATCATAAAGAAACATAGAAATGCATTGACGTGATGTAACCATTTTGTTATTGCACAACTCGAGAAGCCGTATGAACCATCTGACCTGATGATTTAGATACAACAAAATGAGCCCAATAATTAGCTGAACTTACATTATATGCTGGTTTCATTTTTATGGAGCATAGCAATTGATGTTTTGGATAATTTGAGTTATTATTGCACCCAACTAGTATAGTAGCCAACTTGATGCCATTGAACAACGCCTATATCTAATAGTATCAAACTCTTAAATTTATGATGAATCAAAAAGAAGAGGGAAGAAAACTACTAACCAAATTATCAAAATAATCTTCACACACCACATTCTTTCTCCCTTTAGGAAAGTGCAATGTCAAATATCTGTTTTCTGGATATACAATGGTGCCGAACAATTTTATTTGACCCTGAAAAGGCAAAAGAACTGAATGCCGCGAGAAAGTGAACTTTAGAGTAAAACATCAAAGACCTGTAAAACTTCACTTGTTCCTCTATTGATTTTTTTTTTTTTTTTTAATTAAAGAACTCTGAGATTAAAGCTATGTAAGTGAATTAAGAATACTGTCCAGGAAGGAACGTAGAGAAAAGAATACCTGAGGAAAATCGAGGTAGAGAATAGGGTTCTTGGTGTTCAAATCCTTGAGCTCGCCAATCTTACCGCCTCCAATGGGAGCGATGAGGCCAGGAAACGAAAAGAGGAACCTATTCTTTCTTTGTGATTTTTTGACGATGTCTTTGCCATGGTGATTGATCACCAACTTCGAAGGGCTCAACGGTCGACAGGCCTCTCCCTGAGTCTGCGAAAGCACATTGTTAGTGAATGCAAGCTTCTTGAGCCTCTTGCGCTCGTCCGCTACTGCGTCCGGCTCCCGCTTTGATCCTTCCCTTTGCGACGAAGAACCCCTCGCCATCTCTCTCTCCCTCTCACACACACACACACACACACACACACACCACTAGCAGCTAAACTAGCAGTTTTCCGGTATGGTCTCCGTCGAGTTTCGAGCTCCAAGTCCTGTGAAACACTCTCATGGGAGTCTGAGTCCGAATTTAGTCAAACCTAATTTTTGGATTCATAAGCTCGACCTCATTCGATCTTAAACAAGTCGATTAACGGACTCCAATCATGAGTTCGAATTGAATTTTCTCAACTTCAATGGCAGATGCAAGATGACAACTTCGTTATTGCAATCCTTAGGCCTTCAACTTTGTTTCTACGCAACGTAACAGGTGTTTATTTTGTTGTTAACGTACGAAAATATGAGGTTTAATACGTCAAAAAATTAAGTATAAGACATACTGTGTCAAGACTCGTTAAGTTTGGGGTATATTTTGCTATTTACTCAATATTTTTACTATGATATAGATAATACTTCCAACTTATTAGTATTAGGGGTAAAATCTAAAATCTGACTTCAACTTTAAGTCAAGTTTTAAAGGGTCACCACGTCACATTGTTGAGGGTGAAGATTCTCCTCGGGGAGTGTTCTGAAGGATAACGATTTGCCGTTATCTGCACGCAACAAACCGTTCTCACGATGAGGCATTTCAGAGAGTGAAGACCTACAACGCACGTTCTCACGAGGGGGCTTTTTAGATGATAAAGACCCCCAGCGCACGTTCGCTAGGAGGTTTTCACTTTCTGAAATGCCCCCTCGTGAGAACGGTTTGCCGTTCTCAGTACGCAAAAAACCGTTATTCTTCAAACTCTCCCTGCGGGGGAATCAACGGTTTGCCGCAAAGCCATTTTTTGTCAATTTTCCATACTTTGAGTTATTTTTTACATGAAAAATTTGTTTGATTCATTTATTGCACTTGACCTAAAGTTGAAGCCAGATTTTAGATTTTACCCTATTATTAGTGGATTAATGTTGAATTTATTAATTAATTTTATACTATAAATTTACTTATTGACGTAACATTAATCAATTAATGTAATTATTGTATTATTTTAATTATTTATAATTTATTTAATTATTATACTTGCTACGTGTTAGTGGTAAAAATTTAAAATTAGAAATTAAATCGTAATATTATTCTTATTAATAAATGGAAAATAGAATGAAACATGGTGGAGGATCCCCACTTCTAACCTGCTAACCCGACCCGACCCGTTTGGTATTTTCGTAGGTCTGGCTGGAAGAAGCAGCACAAGAGAAATGGAAGGAAAAAAAGTGGGAAAAGGCTTTTGATTTTTCGCAGATCGATCATTGATTCTAGTGAGGGGGGCGGGAGAGAGAAAGAGAGACGATCAGAAGCCAAAGGATGGGTCGCCAAGCAGTCGCGAAGCTGATCGGTTCCATTGCGTCTCGCCGAGCTGCTGCGCCGTCTTCATCCTCCGTGATTTCGAGGCTTGCCTCGCAGACGAGGCATTATTCGGCGGCGCCGCCACCACCGCCGCCTGTTTTTGTGGACAAGAACACCCGTGTTATCTGCCAGGGCATCACAGGGAAGAATGGTACTTTTCACACCGAGCAGGCCATTGAATACGGCACCAAAATGGTCTTTTTCTCTCTCTCAGGCATCATTTTTTATTAAATTAGTTGTAGGAATAATCTTTATTTGATTTAGAACTCCTAGAAAATTTTAGTTGCCCCTAGAACGAAAATCAAATTACACGTAGAAACCAAAAGGAACTGTTTTGTCTTGAAAGAATAGATTTCCTCTCTGCAGCTGCAGCGATCTCTATATTTTTAGCGTCCATTTGTTCCCTCAATTCAGTAAAGGAACACAAATGGGTTCGATCCCATACTTAACTAGAACATTCATTCACCAAAAGCTTATACAATAAACATCAACCGGATCCACCATATCCAGAATGTGTCACGATATATGAAGGTCGTAGGCGGGGTGTCATGGTCCTACTTTTGAGGGTTGAGAACAGGAAGACAGAAGAGGATCTTCCTTCTCTTGGTTCTCTTTTCGAAAAAAGGATCTTAGCTGAATGCCATATCCGGGGAGAAGTTCCTGAAGAAGGGAAAAGGAAAAGTAACCTATCCATGCACGATCCTACCTTATTAGAAGGCAATAAGGCCGTATGAAGCTCATTATCTTGCAAATATCACGAGTTAGCCAACAATTGTTGTGCCTATAGCACAAGGTAGCCGCAAAATTAAACTTCATATTGTTAAATGAGAAAGCAGTATGCAATCAAACTTAGTAGTGTTATATTATAAAGAGCATTTGTGGGCAAGAATGAACTTTCATTAATAGCAACAGTAGGCAACAACAAGGGAGTAATGTCCATTCAAGTCTCTTCTTAAAGAGCATTCTGAGTCATGTGTTGGAAGTGAAAGTAGGAGAAGGATGAATATATTTATATTGGAGGGATCTTTACCTCAAATGGGGATTTTGGGTATTATATATGGGCTGAGTTGTCAGTTGGTTACATTTTTAGTGGAGTGAGATTTGGGGGAGGAACATGAAGGAGATAAAAGGGGAGGGAGAAGAGAGCCGAGGCCTCTTTATGAAAATATTCTCTGGTAACTCTGTAGAGTGAATGTGTTTTCCGGGTCGGAGACCTGTGACGTTTTATTTCCGTTTGTGTACTGTTTGCCACTAGTTGTGGTGGTTTTCTTTGCTGTGTGGGTGTTATTTGTAGTTGCAGACAATTTATTGAGGATTTAAGGAAGTTAGCACCCATCACCATGTTCATTGTAACATAATAACTTTCATTAATAGCAATAGTACAACGGTGGACTACTACTTGGTAGGATATTAACATGCATTTAGGCCTAAGTAATTTCATATTCATTGTTATAAGGAATGAACGTGGTTAGGTGGCGAAGAGTCACAGTGACCTGAATTTTAAAGAAAAATACATGGAAATTAAAAGATGTTATAATGTCTAGACGCATGTCATTTTAAGGGTGTACAGTCATAGACAACATGCCTTTGAGAAGTCTGTACCCTGACAATGGGTAATGGAGAATAACACTAACTAAAATTTCTACTGTCATACATATAGGAACTGCGTCGGCTCGCCTTCTTTTGAGCTGATCAATTATACATGCCTTTCTTGGTCCAAAAGAGCTATCTTGCAAAGTGATTTTGCATCAATCTTCAAAGGAATTTTGAGTCATTCGAACAGACAACCTCTCCTTATTGAAACACTCTACTTCTGAAATGGATTCAATCTATCCTTTTCCCATGCACTGAATCTATGTCTTCTCCAAAATCATTGATGATAATAAATCGATATTTCTAACGCTGGACGAAGTACTTGTTTATCATGAATTCTGTTTCTATTGTATATGTGAGACTTGGGTTGAGTGGTGTAAGTCATAGTGTATGCCTTTCTATATTTGTTACTATTGACAGGATTACCATATATCGGTCTTTATAATGCAGGTTTCAAATTTAGTGCCTGACTTTGCTAAGTGACTGTTGCAAACATTTTTTTCAGTCCTTTTTTTTGCTGTAAAAATGGCCTAAGCTAGAACATAATCGTTCCTCATTATAATATATTTTGGTGAAACAGGATGCTATAAATTCTTTCAGACCTAAAGTATCTCATGGATTTTTGTAAAAACCTTTTTTAATGAAGTTATCTAGAAAAGAAATAGATTTGAAACACAGCTCCTTGATAGTTTTTCCGCACATAGATGTTCAACTCCTTAAAATTATACAAAAAACCATTATCAGCTAACCCTTCCCCGCAACAAAAGTGAATTATGAAAAAGTAATTTAATAGCCTCAAAATCAAACCTCTTATCATAAAAGATGATCATATTTCTTTCAGTTCACGAACATCAAGAAACTTCTTTTCATGAACGATGATCATATACCTGCTAGCAGCAAATATATAAAATCTCCTCTTTTTATATATATATTTTAATCTCATCATTTTGAGATTTTGGTTATTAATAGTTTCAATTCAGATTTTATGGAATAGTTCTTGTACTTCTTTTTTTTTTCATTTATCTCTCTCTGAATGCTGTTCTTCTTTGGTGTTGTTTTTGTGAAATAGGTAGGGGGCGTTACACCTAAGAAAGGAGGGACAGAACACCTGGGGCTTCCTGTTTTTAATTCAGTTGCAGATGCAAAAGCTGAGACAAAGGCTAATGCCTCGGTCATTTATGTTCCCCCACCATTTGCTGCTGCAGCTATTATGGAGGCATTGGAAGCTGAATTAGATCTTATTGTTTGCATTACAGAGGGCATCCCACAACATGATATGGTGTGTTAAATGAATTTTCTCAGCTGTAGCATACATGCTTCCTTATGTAATTTTCTAATGAAGCATGTTAGCTAGTATTTAAAGTTGTTCTATTCCATGATGGAAGTAACACCATCTTTAGATGATTTAGTTATTGCTTTAATGAAACAAGAAATGACGTATATGTTTTATTTATGGTCTTGATAGACATTACTTTTTTTGTGCAGAAGCCCTCTTAATTTGTCAATCAATTGTAATATCGTAAATTTCAGGTTCGAGTGAAAGCTGCTATTAATAAACAGTCCAAAACTAGGCTAATTGGGCCAAATTGTCCTGGCATTATAAAGCCTGGAGAATGTAAAATTGGAATTATGCCTGGCTACATTCATAAACCTGGTCGCATTGGCATTGTATCCCGATCTGGTACCTTGACTTATGAGGCGGTGAGTGTTTTATCATAACAGCTTCATTGTTGAATTCTGCTCAAATACATTGATATTTCTTTTACATACAAGGAAAGTGAGTGAGCTCATTTCCTCATTGTATTACTTTATCAATCTTTTGGTCTTTTCTTTCTAGGAAATAAAATTTTGCATGCAATTTCATTATGGCAGTTTTGGTTGTGAATTTCTACATTTGATATTGTTTCTTCATCGATACCTGTTTTTATGATTTTTTTTGGTATTGTACTTATCATAGCTATGATTTTGATTGTATTTGATGTTCAACTTTTACAGGTGTTTCAAACTACTGCTGTTGGTCTTGGACAATCTACTTGTGTTGGTATTGGCGGTGATCCTTTCAATGGCACAAATTTTGTTGATTGTCTCGAGAAGTTCCTAGTTGACCCTCAAACGGAAGGTGAAATATTTCTTGAACTATTTGTTTTTGGTGCTTATGCATTATTTTTTGTTTATTGAGATGTGGGTAGACTTGTGGAAATATTATGTTTTTTCGATCCTCACTCAAGTAAATTGTGCAGTAGCAGCGTGAAACATTTGCCAGAAACTTCATTTGTTCACTTGGAAGCTTAGTGAATGAGTTTATTGATGAATTTACTATAGTTTTGGTCTCCATTTCAAGTCCCATGTCAATTGGGAAATTATAATACAAATGGATGGATACATACTGATCGTATCTTAATACTCCATTATTGTGACAAAGCCTAATAGAGGAACGGGGAAATCCTTCATGTATTTACTAACCACTTTTTTATATTCGGTTCTTTTAAATTCAAGTAATGAATTCGCTTGGTCAGTGAAAAAATGTATGCTTTCTGAATTTGATGCGTGGTCAGGTTAATCTTGGTGTTCTTTGTGCTTTTAGGACAAAATTTCCTCCTTTTTGTTCTTTGCTTACTCATTGTAGAGGCATTGAATATTTCCACCTTACTTTAGAAGATAGTATGAAAAATTAAAAATAAATCGCCTATAGACAACGTAATTCTTATCCATCTCGTGATCAGGAATCATTTTAATCGGAGAGATTGGTGGAACTGCTGAAGAGGATGCTGCTGCTTTGATAAAGGTTGGTGCAACCATCCAACTGTTTGTTGTTCCTGAATTTTGTTAAGTATTCCTTTTTAAAGAAAAAGGTCTGAGAAAAATGATATAGCATCTGTTTCATTTATGGCATGGAATAACAAATCGTTTATTAGAGGCTGTTGAGATTTACCAGAAAATTTGAAGAGAAAAAAGAAGAAGAATGTACACTGACTTTCTGGACTGCACAGTTTGCTATTGCTAGCAGTTGATATTTTTGTCCAAAGTAACCAGGAACAAAAATTAGAGAGGTCGGAAAGAGATGAAATTTAGTAGTTTTTGAAATTTTTTTAGTATTTCTGTTTAACTGATTTGTTCTAACAATTTTTCAATGATACACTATAATATTGCTTTAAAGATGAAATATCAGTGCTATTGCCTTTGCTTTATTATTGAACGTTTAATATTTGACCCGTTAACAGGAAAGTGGAACTGAAAAACCTATTGTCGCATTTATCGCTGGTCTAACTGCACCGCCTGGCCGTCGTATGGGTCACGCTGGAGGTATAATTTGTTATGAAAACTTTCATTTGCTTCTCTTAATCTGAACCCTGGTTGTTTGTCATACTGGATGGGCATAAAAGTATTAGTGTAAGTAACAAGATCATTCTTTTCACTCAATTTTATTCCCCCAGTCTCTAAATGTCTTGTTTGGCTATGAACCACTCGAGCGAGAAAAGTTCATCGACAACTTCCACAAACTTTAGCAAAGTTAGATGGATAGATTCTCTTCCACAAATCTCCCGATTTGATATTAAAGCTTGTATTGACTGGCCTGTCAAATTGGGGACTTGGGCAGGTCTAAATAAGGGCTGTTGACTTCTGATCTCGATTTTTTTCTTCGAGTTTTCCTGAGTTGTTCTTTTTTGGTAGAAATGGGAAATTTTCCTCTTTTTCTTCCTCCGCTAGAGGATGATTTTGAGAAGTTGTTTTGTTTCCCTGCCCGAGTCTATTGATCATAAGAATTGTTTTTATAAGCTATTCCAGTTGATTTTGGGAAGTTATTCAAATTACCCAAGAAAAAAAAAGTGATTTTGAGAAGGTATTTTGCAGCACAAGTGTTCAATGTGTTTTGGTTGTGGCTTTGCAGCTATCGTGTCCGGTGGGAAAGGTACAGCCCAGGGCAAAATCCAAACCCTCAGAGAGGCCGGGGTAACTGTAGTAGAGTCTCCTGCAAAAATCGGCGTCACCATGCTCGATGTTTTCAAGCAGAGGGGTCTTCTTTAAACGCAACTCGAGTCGAAGGTCGAAACTCTTAATTTATTTCTGCTTTTTCTTGATCATCACTAAAAATAAAACTGCAGATTTGATTTTTCTATACAAAACTTTGTGATTTATGGCTTCCATTTAATTTTTTGGAGCTCCAAAATACCATGAGAATTAAATGGAGAAAATGCCGGCTGCTCGTAGATTCGTCATTTTTCGATTGAAAATATTGAAATGCACTGAATAAGAGTGCTGAAATTGTTAATGCCATTGGACCAATTTGATTGGTAGTGAGTAAGATTATCTTTTGATGCTGAGTTTAGTTTAGATTTAGTTCTATCCATTGATGTTGAATCAAGTGGTTCAGATTTAGTTTGTATTCTTTATGGGTTGAACGATCTAGACCATTAAATTAGATGCATTTTTATGGATCTAAAAGCTATCAAAAATAGTTCTAAAAAAATTGATTTAACCTTAAAAAATAATTAAAACAACTTCAATCATTATACTACATCAAGTATTTTAGCTAGTATAGATGAAAATAAAATGAAAATTTTTCGCTCGATCAAAACGAAGAAAATCGACTGATGGGCTATTTAAAAATGAGACGAAAACTATAATGATCGTGACGGGGAAAAATAAAACCGGGAAGAGTCAAATTGAAACAACCTCGGAACTGAAACATATTTTTACCCAAAAAATATTGAAAGTATCGGGATTGAAACGAAACAAATTGACGGTAATCTAACTTATGAGCATAGCCGGAATCAAATTAAATCCGAGTATTTTCGGTCACGTAATTTTGTTTTATTTTCGGTAAAAACTATAGGATAAGTGGGCTTTTATAGTTGGGTCTGGGCCGGCCCGTTTTATTCTCTTAGATAGAAGCCCAATTAGTGGGGTTTGACTAAATTCAACGCTTCCTCACTCCAATTGAAATTCAGATCCAAATCCAATTCCGGTCTACTTCTCTCTCTCTCTCTCTCTTGTCATTAGGGTTTTACACTCATTTCTTCAATTTCCCACCCGAAAAATGGAAAAGAAAGATCTTGTCGAAAATTTGCGTTGATGTTTGGTTGACTCGATTCGTAGCTTCCTACTTGTACATTTTCGATTTTTATTTTCCTTACTTTGATTTTCATTTGCTGCTGATCATGGGTGGGAAGACGGAGCCCATCAATGGTACTGCGAAATCTGGATCGAATAACCAGGGCAATTCTGCTTCGATGCCGGGGAGTTTCAAATCTGATCTGCTTGACAGTTTCTCGCTTAAATCATTTAAGCTAAAGACCAAGCAGCAGGAGCTTCTGATCCGCGTTTCAATTCTCTGCCTCGTTTATGTGCTTGCTTTCATTACTAGGCTCTTCAGCGTCCTTCGCTACGAGTCTATGATCCACGAGTTCGATCCCTACTTCAATTATCGAACTACTCTCTTTCTCACTCAGAAAGGTTTCTATGAATTCTGGAACTGGTTCGACTCCGAGAGTTGGTATCCCCTTGGTCGGATCATAGGCGGCACGCTCTACCCTGGTCTCATGGTCACTGCTGCTTTAATTTACTGGACACTCAGGTTTCTGAGGTTTGCTGTTCATATCCGTGAGGTCTGCGTCTTGACAGCCCCATTCTTCGCTTCCAATACTACCTTGGTTGCGTATTTCTTTGGGAAAGAAATTTGGGATTCAGGCGCTGGACTTGTTGCTGCTGCATTGATCGCAATTTGCCCTGGCTACATTTCGAGATCAGTTGCAGGTTCGTATGATAATGAAGGCGTGGCTATCTTTGCGTTGTTGCTCACCTTCTTCTTGTTTGTGAAAGCCGTGAATACGGGATCATTGTCCTGGGCTCTGGCTTCGGCTTTTGGGTATTTTTACATGGTTTCCGCATGGGGTGGTTATGTGTTCATAATCAATTTGATTCCGCTTTATGTGTTGGTTCTTTTGGTCACTGGGAGGTACTCGATGAGATTATATGTGGCCTACAATTGTATGTATGTGCTGGGTATGCTGCTTGCTATGCAGATTCGATTTGTGGGATTTCAGCATGTCCAGTCCGGGGAGCATATGGCTGCTATGGGGGTTTTCTTCTTGATGCAGGTTTAAATATTAATCTCCTTTCCACTTATCAAAAATATGTATATCCTCTCAGATGGGTCACTGTATTGAACTCATCTTCAGTCTTAATTATTCTTTTCTCTTAAAATGTCTAACGTCAGATTTGTTACCCACTTGCACTATTTGACTTACTTTCCTTGTGGAATAAAGTATTTTTTTTTTCTTAACCTGAAAGAGTTATTGATTGGAATAACTTTTCAGACCAGGTTGTTAAAAAAGATACGTACGTGTCTAGTTTTTATGGAGTCGATTCATGCTATTAACCAATTCATTTTGCCTGACCTACTATCTGTGCAGGTATTTTACTTCTTGGATTGGGTAAAACACCAGCTAAATGATATAAAATTGTTCCAATCCTTTTTGAAGATCACCGTAACTTGTGCAGTAAGTGTAGGAGCTATTGCTTTAGGAGTAGGCACAGCATCAGGGTTTATCTCTCCATGGACAGGGAGGTTTTATTCTCTTCTGGATCCGACATATGCCAAGGACCACATTCCAATTATTGCATCTGTCTCTGAGCATCAACCGACAGCTTGGTCATCGTTCATGTTTGATTTCCATATTTTGCTTTTCCTTTTTCCAGCTGGTCTCTACTTTTGCTTCAAGCGGTTGTCAGATGCCACAATTTTTATCGTTATGTATGGTCTCACAAGCATGTATTTTGCTGGTGTCATGGTTCGATTAATTCTTGTTGCTACACCAGCAGTATGCCTGATTAGTGCCATTGCTGTTTCGGCCTCGATAAAAAATTTGACCCAAGTGCTAAGGACAAATACGAAAGTTGTTCAGTCTAGCTCTACGAAAGGAACAAGCAATGTGAAGGGTTCTTCCAAGGTGATTTTATGGCTCTTCTAATCTTTTTTTTTCTTATAAAGAAGGCTTGATTGATTATTCATTTGGCTAGGTTTTAGTAGTGTCTAATAGTCTTTCAATACTTGATTAACATCAGGAGATGCATTGCATCATGCAACTCCACCAATGTTATTTTCTTAACTTGTGAATCTAAGTGATGCCCTTTGTTCGGCCAATCTCCCATACGTCAATGTTCCCTTAACATGTGCTGGGGAGCCAGCCACTGTTCTTTTTGTGAGACATATAGTGAAATAGTTCATTCTCCTCATATACTCTTTAATATTTGACTTGATACTTTGTGAGGAATACTTGGGGAGGAAACTCTATCTATTAGACTTTGAAATTTTTGTTGGAAATTTCTTTTTATTATTTGACTGTGAATGACATTGATTATGAGAATATGTAATGCAAGATTAATTTTGCTTGTACTTACTATAAACAGGCGTTTCCTGATCAGTCTCAACCTTTTCAAAAGAATGGCGCTATGGCATTGCTTTTTGCTGCTTTTTACTTGCTCAGTAGGTATGCTACTCACTGTACATGGGTCACGTCAGAGGCTTACTCATCTCCGTCAATAGTTTTGGCTGCAAGGGGTGCTCATGGGAACAGGGTTATTTTCGATGACTATCGTGAGGCATACTTTTGGCTTCGACAGAATACTCCTCAAGATGCAAAGGTGATGTCATGGTGGGATTATGGATACCAAATTACTGCAATGGGAAACAGGACTGTTATTGTTGACAATAACACATGGAACAATACACATATTGCTACTGTTGGACGTGCAATGTCGTCTTACGAAGATGAAGCATATGATATCATGAGATCCTTAGATGTAGATTATGTATTAGTTGTCTTTGGTGGTGTCACCGGTTACTCTTCTGATGATATTAACAAGTAAGGAATAGAACATTTACATTTCCAGCTTTCTTATTTTACAATGCTGGGCATAAGTTCAACTTGTCAAGAAGTTGAGTTAGAGCTAACAACTTATTCAAATATGTCTATTACTCCCATGTTCTTCTTATCACTCTTTTGCTTTGTTTTTTGGCAGAGATAATTCTCTAGGTCCTTTCTTTTTGAGTAATTAGTATTGTGAATAAACATATGAAAATAAATGCAAGAGGCTGTTTCTCTACATCCTTAGTCTCAAATCAAACAAAACAGTAACTATATTTTGTTACCTTCACATTTGATTTTTCTCATCCTTTTCTGTAAAAAAAGAATTGTGAGTCTAGTTATGACAAGATTTTGCAATTGCACTAAGCAAATGATTTGAATCAGGTTCTTGTGGATGGTGAGAATTGGAGGTGGGGTTTTCCCTGTAATTAAGGAGCCTGATTACCTTGTTAATGGAGAGTATCGGGTTGACAAAGGTGCAGCTCCGAAGATGTTGAATTGTCTAATGTAAGTGTCCTGGCACTAATTATATCAAATTTATTTTATATTAATCAATTCGTTAATTTTAGATAGTCTAGTCCTTGCAAGCTTTAGGATGTCATTGCATTTACTTGAGTGGCCGGAAAATTAGGCTTGAAAAACTTGGATAGCTATATTCTTGTTGAATGCTCCTCACTTATCATCGGTTTGAATTGTTCAAAGAACCTTTTTCTTTGTTTGAATTTTATGTGATTTTCTGTTTTTTTATGCTATGTTAAGGATCTTTCTGAAGCGGTTGCTTGTCATTGGTTTGTATTGTTCGAAGAGCTTTCTTATTTGTTCTTTACTGTGATTTAAGGCTTTTTATGCTATGTTACTTTCTATCTAAAGCGGTTGCTTAAAATTGTGATGTAAATGTTTGCTCTCTTTCCGGAAAAGCCCTTTGACTATGCTAAGTTACAGTCGTGAATAAAAGAATGAAGTTAACACAATCACAGTGTGGCCCACTGTTTTTGTATGATTCTGCAAGTTGACTTTAGTGGGATCCACTTGATCTGGTTTTAAATCTGTCTGCAACTTTCTTCAACCCTCAATATGTATGCTTTGATCTATTCGTTCTTTAGCAGTTCTGTAGTAGCATGGCGAAGGTAATTTTGTTGATAAGAAGTTTTGGTATGCATAGCATTCAGTCAAAGGGAATGGGTAGGAAGCGATATTTGGTATTGGAAGTTTGCTGCCCTTAGCCAATCTTTTTTTATTTCACAACATGAGAAGCAAATCCTTGGATTGCCCAACATGGAATTTCTGTGGACAAGTGATGTTTTTTGGAATTATTAGTCATAAGATTATTATAATACTGGTAATTATATGTAGGTTGAATTCAGCTATTTTTTCATTTGTTAATCCTCATTTGATCATTAGGTACAAACTGTCATACTATCGATTTGGAGAGCTAGTAACAGAATATGGCAAACCTTCAGGGTAAGTGTATGGCATTTTTTTTTAGTTTCTGTTCTTTTTTGTTGGATAGTTTAATTTCATTATAGAACACAGAGCAGCATCACACTTCTGCACAAACTAATTGAGAAGGATCATATGTTCCGTGCCTCAGTCATTCAAATGAGGTTGATTTGGAATGCTCCCATATTTGCTATTAAGAATATTCTTGTGGTCAACCTATGTATATTTAACTTAAGCATGCAATATCAGTAAACTAAATTACTAAAATATAAAAAGTTACATGTTCTAATGGTTTATAACGACTATCTGCAGCTGACTGTGCAATACATCAGTTGTAAAATCACGTGCATCACATCTCGAGTGCTTAACCTGTAAAAAAATATTGCTTGTAGTTAGCAGAGTTCAAATCTAAACCTGAAGTTATGTGCTGGGATAGGCTTATTGCATCCAATACAATATGATACAGTAGATGGGTCAAAAGGCGTTTGTGTGTGTCTATGCTTTATATAATAAGGTTTGACAATGCATGTGAGCAATGCAGGTGGAGGTTACTTTCACTTTATTTTTTTGGACTAAAATTTTCAATACAATAGTCATCATTGATATAAATTTGCTACTGTTTCTATTTTGATAGAATAAACATTCTGATTGCGACTGTCCTTATTTTATCGGTCATTGCAAGTTTGCTACAAAATATCGCCCGTAACGATCGTTTTCGTTTCTTTGCAAATATAGGTATGATCGTGCGAGAGGGGTTGAAATCGGAAATAAGAATGTGAAACTGGAATACTTAGAAGAGGCTTTCACGACATCTAATTGGATTGTTCGAATTTACAAAGTCAAGCCGCCTAAAAATAGGTGGTGAGTCTACTCTGCTCCCCCTCCCCTCTGTTTGCAGGATGGTAAAGAACATTTTAGATGAATTCTGAGAACCTAATCGGATGGTAGTATTAGAGAGAGTAAATTTTTGAATGTTTTTCAATATTTAATGTTTCTTTCATCGTCTATCAGAGATTGAAAATGGCTTTTCACTAGACCCTTTAACGTCATTGCATGGTTTCTATAGACCCAAATTCAATGATGACATAATGTTACTAATAGTATATTATACCAGATGTGGTTCAAAGAAGTGACATGAAACTTGATTTATGGATTCTGAGGCATGCCCACTTTATAGTTTCAATCACCCAATTTGATCGCTTTTGCTATTATTGTTGTTGTTAACAAGTGTTGCGGAGTAAAATTAGGATACCACTTTAATTTATATTTTAATGTTGGGTAAATGCAAACTAGTTTTTAAACTTGAGTGAAAAACAAGTAGATTTTCAAATTTTTATTTTAGGCAAATATCTTAACGTTGTCTAAAAATAAAATTTACAAACTTATTTACTCATTTTAAATTTTGGAGTCAATATGTACTTGACCTTTTAATATTTTATAAAATTAATACAACTTTAATATACGTTGAATTTGAGAGTGGAATTTACTTGAGCAAATTAGTTGAATAGTAACTTTGTCAACTAGGTCAAGATGTTGAATGCTAAAATCATTACGTGGAACCCCAATCTCCAAAACCATCTTCAAGTCTATTGTATTTAAGTCAACTTTCATGTAAACGGGATTTAATTAAGGCGTACTGCTTGTTTAAAACAAGAATTAATTAGAAATCTCAGTTAATATGAGTTACGGATGGCTTAGTGAACAATGAGAAACTTTTAAACTTTTCTAGAATTTATATTTAATATAAATATGACCGAAAACAGCAACCAAATCTATTAAACAGTTTTTAGGATGAAAAGCATTACCAAAAAACTATTTATTAAATTCAGCATATATTTACAAATGCATGCAATGAAGATGGCACAACAACAAATAAATTACTCTGACCACTGCCACTACATACAGATAGAAATGGGTTTGGACGAGCAAGATATCCTCAAACACATAAATACTTTGTCGAAATATATGCACATAAAATTCCTTAAATCCATCTTTAAGAACTGTCTTCAAAATCCATGAGCTGGGGATTTACCTGTGATGATTATTATGATCGAATTCTGAAATCCAACCCCTTTCCCATGCACTCTCCCAGTTCAAATCTCATCCTTCCTTACCTGCCAAAAAATATCGAAAGTATTACTTTTCATATTAATGAAATTTCAATAACTGCATCGGATTCGTAACGCTGTGAATAAGTAGTGACCATAAACACAATGAACAGGCAAATAAAGAATAATTAGGTACACAGAAATATCTGCTTGGATTTGTTTTTGTATAAAAAGACAATTAAAAACACAAATATGTACAAGTGGCTGGCGTATTAGTCAATAAGTTAATACCCAAACTTTGAAAATAAAGGCTGATACCCAAACTTTGACATCAAAGTCTGGCGTATTAGTCAATAAGTTATCCCACCAAACTAGGAATCACGCCTAAAGTCAATATAGCTGGTTTTAAACTAGATTATAAGATCCATAAAATTTTAAGGATCTAAGATTAGCTAAGAAAAGACACTCAAATGAGTCCTATTCCTCCTTTCCAATGGCCAATTCACTTCCTACACGCTTACCATCAGTTGAAACAAGGAAGAGTAACAATATCAAATCAACTAGAGAGGGACGAGGGTTACAATACATAATTCCACTTTTGTTAGCTACATAAAGTACCACGACGAAAGAGACTTGAACTACTTTATCTTTCTGTTATTCTCGCCAGTTACCGAGAATGACAGCATTCACAATGAGCTCTTGCTGTTGATCCAGCAGCATTTGTAGCCTCCTCTTGAAGCTCACTGTTTTGGGTTTGGCCATGCACATGCAGTCTCCTATATTGGCAGGGGATGCCAACAAGTACATAAGAACAAAAAGAAATTTTCTTCAATCACACGTCACCTAGGAACCTATTTAAATTAGAATCATCGAAAAAGTATCAGTGATTGTATTTTCACATATCCAAAATTTGATTATGGTTTTGTGAGAATTGATTACAGCAAGACGTATTCAAATGCATACACCACGTTAAAGAAATTCGAGGTTGAACTTTTTTCTGGCTTCTCATACACAAATCTTTTAACTTTTTTTATTATTTTTTTGTTGTTATTATTATTTGAGACCTACAGCATCTAAGTAATCATCCATTTCTAAGTTTATTATCACACCATTGAACGGCATTCCCTCCCGATTCTAATGTATTCATGCAGGACTATGTTGTTAAGAGAGCCAAGTTATCCATTTCGAAGGGTACCGACGATCATTTTAGAAAGAGCAGTGTGTCCTACATCGTGTTCAAACTTAGATCCTCAGAACATAAACATTATATTGAAAACCTACATTACCAGCGTGGTTAGAATAAGTGAAATAAATGTCATACATATAACACAGGAAGATAACTTATATTATGACAATGATGAGTGAAAGCTCAGTAAGGACGCTTGAGCTTCAGTTCCAAATCCAGGAAAGAAAGATCTGTGACATTAAACAATTATGTTTCTTCTTTTTCTTGTTTTGGATTGAATAAACAATTATGAAGCTTCACAAAACACAGTTACACAAGTCCCTACCTAAGAACAATATTCAGTGATAGAAAAACCATGCTTAGCTATAAGAATCATAGATTAGAGAATAACAGACATGAATGTGCATAACTAAACAAGCAGTTCTAACAATTGTTTCACCATCAAGATTCCGTCGTTGTATTAACGGATTTTATGTAATTTGAACATTTACAAAAATCAATTCAATGACAGTTTATAAAAATGTTCTGAATTTATGTAATTTGAATATTTACAAAAATCAATGCAATGACAGTTTATAAAAATGTTATTTGAATGTACGCTATTTGCCACCTCCAACATTAGTTTCTACTCGCTAAAACTTGGTTCAATATAATTTGACAAGCAAGAGCTTTTGATCTCTACAAAACATATTAACTAACCTTGAGCAATAAAATCTACAAGAGAATTTCTTAATAATAGTCCACTAAATAAAACTCCTGCATATGCGACAGGTTTATGCAGGTAGCTTTTCAATCTGAAAAATAGTATTAAGTTCACTACTTAAACTAAAGATGACCTCAAACACTAAGATTATATTTTGTTGCCCACATTTATATACATCTAGAGATTCCTTAACATTTACATAATCCATACAAGAATATTGCCACTAAAATCCATTGCAAAAAAACAAACAATCTGAGATTTTAAGAACAAGGTCACTGAAAAAAATTAATAGTAATTGAAATATAAATGTGTGTTATATATGGTTCCATACAAACTATCTAAGCAAAACTGCAAAAAAATCAACTGAAATTGATATTGTTGTGAACAAGATAATGCATAGAAAGGTTATCAATACTCTCATAGCAACATTTAGATAATACAGAAAAAATTGCAAGTCAATCCAGTTTCATCCCGTCATATTATGATATATGAACTTTGCGCATAAGTTAAACAGAGATATGTAATTAAAAAATAATTGATAAAACATCAGATAAGGAAAAACACCAAATTAAATCCATAGACTTTCAGTTAAACAAATAAATTGAACCTTCAATCATGAAAAATGAAGAGTACAATATACCTGTATTAATCAATCGCGGTGTTCCTGCCCAGACTCTGGTCGAGTATTTTGATTTTCCCCGTTGGCCGAATTTGGTTCATTATTGTCTTCAGTCTCGCTATTACTAGTCTCCGCAGGAGAGCCAAATACTCTAAACGACCAAGTA